>OX381716.1:23331739-23931739 GCA_947462335.1 Harmothoe impar
TAGTATAGCCGGCAATACCCACGGCCACTAGCGTTGTGGGTATAGGATACAACTACAAGTGTCTGAAAACTAGGCCTATTTATTTTAGAATTTGGTAATTGAGAGGTCCAGATTCAAACAAATTAAGTAGGCCTGGCGAAAGCCTTTTTGTTATAGCCCCCCCCCCCCCCTTACCTCATAGGCCTACCCATGACGTGTAGGACCTAGGCCTACTGTATTTATAATTCTTTCATGGTAGAATCAATATTTTTTCTCAGAATCCAGAACAAAAAAAAAATACACAAATCTATGTAATGGGGGTAGACCCCTAAAATCGCCAGGGTGACATGGCTGTTGACATATGGGGCTTAGTGACAAACGACAGAAGTAATAAACGGATAGTGACAAGGGACATGAGCATTACCTTACTTAATATCGACAGGGGACATTTCTTAAAATCGACAGGAGGAATAGAAAGATAGTGACAAGGGACCCCCCCCTCGGGGCAAACCCCTCCCCCCCCCCCTTCCCCCTACACACACTAAGGAGCGTGGGAAACTTGAGGTGACTGCCGATCCAGCGTCCATGGCGCTGCTGCAATCTGATTGGTGGATATGAGAATCACGCTGCAGCCGTCACCATTTGGGCGGCAGTGAAATCTTGTTTCTGCCAAAATATTTCTGGGGTGCGCTATCCCAAGTTCTCAAACTGAACGATTTTAGCCATTTAAGCTGCATTTTCACTCACCCAGCGGTAAGAACGTACAGAAAAGGGGTCAAAACACTTGATTTGACTCAAAAGAGTCCTAAATAACTTCAATTTAGCAAAATATTCACCCAAAACCAACACGAGTTGCGAATGCTACAATCGGCGAAAATCAAGCCAGACACGTCTCTGTCGATACAATTTTTCGCCGATCCATGAAGTTATCAAACGTCAACCAAATAATCGGGGGAGCCAGGGCCTAATTCATCTATCGTACGTCCAAATATAGGATCTTTTCTAGTGTTTAGGCTTCGTTTCCATCCAAATAACTATCATTTTAACCCCGAAAAAAAAAAGCAAACTTAAAAAAATGGATATTCGAGGAGAGGATTGCAATTGGCGGCCATTTCTTGAGGCAGCCGGTGGTCTATTATTCAACGTCAACTTTAGGTCAAATATTTACCACTATATCTAGATGACAATTCATGATTCTTTTGGGGCAGAATAAATTTCCCCGATCTTGTGAACACAAAGAAGGAACAAGGCATCGAATGATGTAGCGCCCGCTGTTGGGAGTGAGAGGAACATGCCGAACAAAATGGCGTGACGATCTGCCAAAAGGCCGTAGTACGACCCCTGTGTTTGTCAACTTATTATGATATGACAGATACCAGAATAAGGCAAACAAACAGAAGATGTGGGAACAGCAATTCTTTTAGCTTTATTTGTCATGCTTGATGTAGTGCCTGTTTCAGCAGAAATAGGGTTAATATAGCAGAGAAGATGATATTCACCCTCCTGCAACTTCAGTTTTGCCAAAAAAATATTGATTTCATCAAAAAGTGAAAAAATATAAGATATATTTTTGGTGGTGAAAAAAATCATTTCTCAACATGTTAAGATATGGAAGTTCATTATGCTGCTGAAAAAAACACATGATTAACTGCTGTATTTAGCTATTTAAATGGAAAATGGAAATCTGAAACTTGCATAACTATAGGCTAGTCGACCCCAGCCAGTGGTATGGAGGGGGAGTAGCACTTGGTGTGCTTAGTCTGGGTGCCTCCTCGCCAATAACTTTGTTTCTCCACATGAAATGATTTAACATAATTCCATACAGAAATCCAGGAAAACTGGCATCTCTGCCCATTTCTATATCCTACACGTGTATATAAATCTGTATCAGCTGTTCTGTACACAGCCTGTACAATGTGACTCTACAAATAGAAGCGGCCCTGTCTGACTCACAAGGCTTAACGACAGCCTCGCATGTCACCAAAGTTAGCATGTGGCTACCGTACTCGTTGTGACTAGTAATGGTTGGTCTGACGTATAACAATAGACCGTTTAGGATATGGCAACATATTATTTACTGCATGCACGCACCTTTTGCCCCCATAAGGCCATATAGCTTTCTTTCAAGTTTGGTAATAACACATACAGGGCCGCATAGTGTTTAAATGCATTATGCTCTTTGCACGCATGGACATTCACCCCTCTAGACTAATTATGGAGGCAGATCATAGTGTATGCAGGGATTGTACTTTTCTCTAGGAAATCAATAAAACTTTTTGAAGTTGAACTTGATTATTGTCACAAGGCCAAAAAAAAGAAGGTTTGTTTTAGGTCACCCGACCGACCCTATCTAAACAGGGCCGACCCTACGTTTTTTTATGCAATTTTGAAGAATTTTTTTTTTTTAAACTTTTTTAGGGTATCTAGAAGAGCTATAAAAAAAAACACAAAAAAAACAACGACCTACCGACCCTAGAGTTTCTTCCCGTGTTACCTGAAACAAGCCTTTCTTTTTATTTGGCCCAATGCATGAATGTAACATTGGTGAGCAAGTCGTTAGGACTGCATTCTTGCATGGTGCTGACTACAGGGTTGATACATTCGTCATAAAATTGATGGAAGAATACAGTAACTGCTCTGACCAGCGAGTAGACTTTCTTTGCCATATTCGGATGCATCTGTCTCTATTCCTTATTGCTGAACACTCAGCTAAATGACAGCAGGTATCAAGCTTGAAACCATTCTTAGACTTCCATTGACCTCCCACACTCAGACCTTCTGATTGATTAGATTGATTGATATGACGTTCATTTACCCTGCAAAACAGTAGGTCCAGGTCCCGTTGACGAGTTGCAGCTCATGGTGCAACATATTGTCATAATCTCTTCATCAAAACTAGGGTGGAATCTAGTTTTCATTTATAAGTTACCTTTTTCATCAAACTTGGCTCTGTTAATTAAATGCACAGTTACTGTCGTCTGATTGGTTCTCTACCAACAGGAACGTACTCATGGTTCCCCTAGGGCCAGCCAAGTACACGAACTGCCCCCCTAGCTCCTCGTCGCCTAAAGGGTTGAAATAACCCTAGACAGCCGATAGTTGACATGGGTCAGGCCTAAATTTGCAACAATTTGTGAGGAATCTTGTGATTGGCCAAAGACCATATGGCTTGTGATCTTCTCTACCAGGACTAGAACCAGCATCCTATATTATAATATCGCGTATTAGCCGTATATATAAGTCAACCCCCTCTTTAAGAGGATGGTATAAGCCGAATCTACTATGTCTTAGGGAGTGATCATTTCTTATCAAGGGGGGGCGGGCAAAAAGATTTGGACCCATTGATCGGGGGGAGGGGGGGTGTTAAAAAATGTAACCTGTTTGAGCCAACAAGCCAGCGCGTTACTATGCCTCAAAGGGCCTGCGCGCACGCTGACTTTCGACCCGTTCTTCAAAAATGAGCACTCCCTTATTCTACTACCGTACCGTCGCGATAAAGCGACTGGTCTTGAAAGAGCGCCGGTCTTGAATAAGCGCCGGGGGTATAGGGGCCTCCAAATGTTTCTTAAGCACTAAAATCAAGACCTTGAATAAGCGCCTGTCCTGTATAAGCGCCTGGGTAAGAGCCCTGCCAAATTGAAGAGCGCCCCGGCGCTTAATCGCGATGGTACGGTATATATATGACTGTAGGACATTCTAGACCATGTTTATACATTTCGTGTTTATTTATTCTAATTTGTTTATAACATAATACAACTTTGTCTAAAATGTGTTACCAAACAGAAGCAGAAACCTTGAGTATAGCCGTACACCTGCCCCCCCCCCCCCCCCCCCCCCCCCACACACACACCCCTGGTCCAGTACAGTACGGTGGTGGTGGGGGGGTGGGGGGCTACATGTGTGTTAGTGGGGCACCAGCAACATGGCTCCTGCCTCCTCATAACACGGCATAACACGTGCTCTATAAATAGTACCCCCCCCCCCTCCCCACCACCAGCAGCAGCAGCACGTACAGCAGCAGTACCCCGGCCTGCTGCCGTCTGGGCCTCTGTGTACCACAGGCTGGTCAGCAAGGGTTAAAGGCCCATAACTGTGTGCGCCTTCACCAACAGGTACTCAGGGCTATATATAGGCTGGGTTAAGGCCGGCATGATGCCTATAGGGTTATTTGTGGCCATGATGCATCAGCACGGTGGCAGTGAGTGACTCGCAGGCACTGCATTGGTGAATCATGCCTAAATTTGGTAGGCATGCTGGATGGATGCAGCCAGGCGAGGTACATAAGGGCTAACAGGGTAGTGCATTTTAAGGTCTCCAAAGGTTAGATAATTAAATAATTGAGGTAATGGTATGGAGCGTAGTGGAATACTGAAGGGGAATTAGAACTGCCTTGCTGGCTTATTCAAAGAATTAATTCGTGTTTTCATATGTGATGTCAGTATTGATACTACTAATTAGTTTAGCCGCGCCCACCACTACACATACCGATATGTAGTGTCTAGAGACTGCCGTATGGGTGACAGATATATACACAAGGACCAATAACAAGTTCTCCAGTTACCCACAAGGGGCGGGGCAAGTAGGTATATACGCAACAATAACTTAGTTGGAATATTTACTATCACACTAAAGCAAAACTAAAGACAATGATGCGGCCCTCGCGAGTAACTCACTAGGGCTATATTGCTTATAGTGGGTTGGCATGACGTTTGAATTAAAGGGGATACATGCAGTAGCCCCCACTTCGCATGGCATTCAACGTTATTAGTGCACACCCCATTTTGGACAAATTTCTAAACCGTAAATGCCCCAGATATCTTCATTTCTAGTCTTATTAAACTTTCAACTACTAGAAATTTGGTCCAAAATAATTACCGTATTCGACGGAATAAGCACCCTGTGCGCTTAAATTTTTTTGTTGTTGTGGCGTTTTAGTAGTTAAGAGTTTAATTATCTCCAAAATCGGGAAATTTGAGCCTTTGATCTAGTCTAAAAATGCCCTTAAAAAAGGGGGGGGGAAGGGGGCTTATTTTCGTGGAATACTGTATGTTGAATACGCTTTGCCGAATTAGGCCTCTAATCCCCAGAATGTGGTTGTTTTATCAGGAAGGTTTAACTTACTGTAGGTAGAACTGCTGCTGGAGGATCATCTGCTGCTGCAGCATCTTAAGCTGCTCCTGCTGAGGGTCCAGCTGTGGCGCGGCTGCCACCGGCATGCCGCCACTCACCGCGTCCTTAAACGGGGGCGGCGACGGGCCCGGCAGGAAGGGCACCCGGCCCCAGCGCTTAATCAGCTCCCCGAGTGCCTGGAAGTTATTGTCACAGCCGCGCTTCACCAGCAGGTTCATAGTGAAGTATCCCGCACTGAACCACTCGGCCATCTCGGCCGCTTTAAACGGCCCCTGCAGGTCGCCCTGTGGGTCCCGATAGAACCACTTCTTAGCATCCTCGTGGTCCAGAGGCACCCCACCACTCTCTACCTTAGCTTTACAGTCCGACTTGGCATCCTCCTCTGCCGTCCATGTGGCCACTAGATCCTCAGCCGCCTTCTCTAGATGACCAAAGTCATCCTCCACCACCATCTGCTGACCGGGGTGACTCTGGGGCTGCTGCTGCTGCTGTTGTTGTTGGGGCAGGCCCACCGACCCACTACCACCCGCCGACTGGTCATTGGCAATGCGCACCTGTTTTCTATAATTGTTCATGAGCTCTTTGACAGCGGGCTGCAGCTGCTGTTGTTGTTGCTGTTGTTGCTGTGTGGGAGGCTGGTGGTGTTGTTGTGGCGAGGGTTGCCGTAACTCCTGCTGCAGTGAGTGTTGCTGCATACCCTGTGGCTGTGGGGGTGGGTGACCTAGCTGCCCGTTGGGCGGGGTACCTTCCTTGGGGCTGGCGTGCCCCTGTGAGGACGGTGGTGAGGCGGAGCGGTCCTTGTTGTGGCCGGCTGCTGGCGCTGTGTCCGGTGCCGCCTCCTCTGGGCCCTTTTTGTCAGCAGTTTGGGCGTTGTGTGACCGGTCTCGCTCCTCTTCTCTGAACCCTCCTTCGTGCTACAAACACACAACACAATTATTATACTTTCTGTAGATTTGATTTTCATAAACTTTCCTTTGTCAAATTTCTTGTAGATTAGTAGTATGAAAAGCTCAATATTAGATAGTCTTTACATTTAAATATTTTAGCTTATTTAAATGTGCTCATTTAACAGGACTTCAATCAAATGTACGTGACAGGTACAGAGCATGGCATTACAATACTGACTTTACTAAGAAATGTGAATCTAATGGTGAGGCCCTCATGTTTACAATATTATGTAGGATTGAGGGTCCTTTTTGATTGTAACTAAAAAAATTTAAATCACCAAGTGCTATCCATATACGCCATAAAATCAAAAAATCTACCAAATCATCACAGTCCTATAACAGGGAATAATCCTTACTTTATCATTGTGAGCACCATTTTGTGTATTCCTATTATTTGCATTGTCTTCTCTCCCTTGTGCCAGAGCCCTTCGCCGACCTTCCTCAAACCGCCGACGCTGCTCCTTTTCATCTATATCATTACCCTGTCGACATCAAATAATATCGTCAGTTTTAAGAGATTTTTCTTGCTGAATCGATGTTGTAAAGATGTATAAATAAAAACCTGTATCAATACGTCTTGTAATTTGAATAGAGCTCTAGACCTATAGTGTAAGGAAGGGCTATTTTTAACAATGGTGTTACTTTGACTACTCTTTTGGGACACCCTAAATATAGTATACCGGTATTCACATTTTCTTTGTAGAATATCCCAGAACGGTTTGGAAAAGGATACTGTACACTTATTTGATATTGCACCCAGAAAACTGTAAATATATCTATTTATTTTTGGGGTGGCTGAAGTAGCCCCACTTTTTAAAGTAACACCAGTATGGTACTTTCATATGTGAGAAACCTGTTTTATTCCAAAAGATTTTAAACATCAGAACTACTATAGGCTAGTTAAATGTGTTGGATCAGTTTGACTTGCTTTTAAGCACACCCACCTTAACAAACATAAAAGCGCCACTAGAGTCGAAGGTTCCAATATTGTCCATGTCCTCGGCCTCTGATGTACTCCACTCCGGCAGGTCTGAAAGTGAGGCATCTGTTAATGTAGAAGTCTTCCCCTCCCCCTCTACTTTATACATCCTGCCAACAAAAGGGCATGCTTCTTTTTTTTTTAAACAAAAATGCATGAATCTTTTCTTTTTAAATTCCAGATAAATTCATGAACGCGTTTCAGACACTGCTACAGCCAATGCTACTTTAGACTCACCCGACTCGGGGCCGTCTCCCCAGGAGCCACTCTTGGTGCGGTAGGGCCTGTCATACCGACCTCCGCCTCCCTCAAAGTCGTCGTAGCCGCGTCCATACTCCCGGTCCCGGTCACGCTCCCGGTGGTCGCGCCAGCTGCCACGGGTACCTGAGGAGGACAGTGAAACAGGGAGGTCATGCCTTTGTTTCAAGTCTACCCCTACAACAACAAGTTAGACATGTTAAACAGCGAACAAGCAACGAGACAAGCTAACCCTGTAAGTACCGCATGACGCACTAATATGCTCTTTGTCGCCATGATGCATGAATGCGGCAGCCCTGGTGAGCTTATTCACCAGGGCTGTATGAATGCATCATGCTGACTCGATCAGGTTGATGATACACTCCTGAAGGTTCAGTATCATGCATGTATGCAGTGCTGGTGAGTACTCGCCAGGGTTGCATTCATGCATCATGACGACAAAGGAAATAGCACATTAAAGCACTATGCGGCCTTTAAAGGGTTAAACAGGGACCTCATGCAATGATGTCACAATTCCATCGGTGCTCACACACTCGCACGGCCCTGTGGTAGATGTTCTACAACATTAAATAAATATATCATATTTGTCGTAATAAGCGCACAATGGGGCTGTAAAAAGTTCTAAGTATTATTTACACTTTGGGTAGATTTTGAGAAATTTCTATTAATTTACATATATCGGTATCTAAAATTTGGCCAAAAATAAGTGTATGGACTTAAGTTTAGGTGTATATGCGCTTATTATGTTGTTTAGCATTTCTACTTGAAAAGACGACACCCAAGACAGCACTAAGTAAGCATATAGAGAGAGGAGCATGCAGCAGCGATACAGCTACAGTAATAAATATGGTAAATAATTGAGCACTCCCGTATATTGTCGCGTATAGGCCGTGATTTATATTAGTCAGGCCTAGTTCCTGCTGAAGAAGGCATGGCACTGTATTTTGAAGAAAAATCTAAAATAGTGCTAAAAATCCTCCTTTGAGATGAATGGCAAAGTATGGGTCCCTTCAGAGACTAAAAAGCACCAAAATTATCAATCTTGAAATAGTTTCTCAGCACAAACCACAGGGGTAACCCTTTTAGCCTTCATAATTTCAAATTTCCGGAAAAATGATATGCCTGCTGTATACATAATAGGGTGAGTCTTATGCGAGGTTTTGTTGAGTTATGCAGCCCTAAATTTCAGTTTTCAGTTCCCCTTTGCAGTTTGAAAATTTGTCAAAATAAGGGGTGCGGCTTATACGCGAGAATTTACAGTTCGGGGTGAGCAGATCTAAGTCCATAGTGTATGACTGCACTCTGTGACAGCTCTACCGACCTGAGAAACAAAACGTGTTTTATTATTTCTCCCTAAATCCTGTCGCCTGAGATACTCAAATCGATTGAGAAACTCAAATCGATTTAGTATTCAAATGCAACGGAGATGGACATGGTTCTGTAGCAGCCATAAAAAAGGCACTCACCCCACTTGTCGCGTGGCCCCGCGCGCCGCCAGTCTCCTCCCTCGTCCTCCTCTTCGTTGCTCTTAGTACGGGCGTCTCTCCAATTATCAGTGGACATGGACCGAGAGAAATCGCGTCGTGGGCTTGTCGGACCATCTTCAAAGGCCGCCGACCGCGGCCCACCAAACCCTATAGCCCCTCGTTCAAAACCTCGCGGTTCTTGTTTCCTGAAAGAGGGAAAATCAGAATATTTCATTTAGAAATTTCCAGATTCTGCATGGAGTAATTCCTGTTTGCTACTTCATAGAAAGACTACTAGCTGTTAATGTTTCCCTTTCCCCATAGCTAGTTACTCATTTGTGGTAGTTCATTGCCGCTTGTAAACAGTAACATATAATATCTTAACTACGTTTGTATAAAGTAACATATAGTATTTTAACTGAAATACCAGTAGGTAGACTGAAGCTACATGTATAAGTATTAGTAAGTAAGAATAAGCGACATACCATTCTTCCCCTCCATCTCCCCTCCCATGGCGTCCTCGGAGATAGGCTTCGTCTTCAAGTGATGTTTGACGGTGAAACCCGGAAAACCCACCCTCCCCTCGACCACGACCTGCAAGTGGATAAAAAGCACAATTATTTTTTGGTACAGAGAGAATTCTTTCATGGATATGATACCGTATCATTATTCATATGATGTGAAACTTTCATGAATTTTGCCGATTTTTTAAAGGGATTTTCCGAGCTTTAGGGGTTTGAAATTGTAGGAGTAATATGATGCTGCAAAGCTGCTAAGCCAGAATAGTTTATCATACGGTGCACAGTTGGCGTATTATTATGCCCTACATCTGACCCTGCTGGACAAACACAACAGCTGTGACCTTGTGACCTTGGCGCAAACATGAGGTGACCTCCAACAGCTTTCTGAGTGGATTTGGAGAGCTCAAGTTTGCAGTCAGGTAATACTCTAACATACGGTATCATACGGAATGGCAGAGGGGTGTACTGTGAGAAGTACTTTACTTGATTTTTTTAGTACCCTCTTTAGGGAAGGCTAATAATTTCCAGATCAACTGGTGATTTGCATAAATAACGAATATAGGCAATCAACATTTTACAGGACCTTATACAAGGAACAACCTATCCGGTTATTTCAGCCATATTCTCAATTCTATACTTGATTAAAAAAGCCTTGTTCTTTATAGTAAAGTTCATAATAATGTTGTGCTCAGTCTTACCTCTGCCGCGTCCACGGTCTCCCCCACCACGGGCCCCACGGGCAGTGGGCCCTGCACCGCGACCCATCATTCGTAACACTGCCACACTATTTACCGACTGGGACATGAGACGCTGAAATCAACATGGGGTATAACTATTAATGAGCAGGCCTCATAAGAGCTACATCAATTGATAACAGCCTATGTGCTATATATCATGGGACGATTCTTGCCGCATGCATTTTTCTTGGTAACCACTCAGGGTACCTTTAGAACCCAACATGGAACAAGAAATAAGGACCAAGAAAAAGCACATGCATATATTTCCTTGATAATTAAATATAGAGTATCATATACTCCACTTTAACCCTTTGAGGACGGCTGCCTGCTTTAACATTTGGTGTCCTTTGTTGTCATGAAGCATGAATGTAGACCTGGAGAGTAACGGTAAGCAGGTGAGTTACTGACCTGTTCTTCCTCTGATGGAGGTATGAATGCCATGGGCTGTAGTGTTTGCTCCTTGAGTATTGACTGGAACTGTCGTAAATTGTCTGGTATTTTCGGGTTTGGCATATAAAGGGCGAGCATCTCCTCCCGTCCATAGCGATGCTCTGCTAGTTTGTACCGTCCGGGTGCGGGCCCTGACTGCCCCGCCGGGGGAAAGCCGGACGAGGCTGACATGGGATTACTACTGGGTGGTGATGTGGGCGTGGTGGGCCCATCTATCAGATTGTGCAACCTGTTAACAACAGACAAGAGGTTGTTAAATCAGTGCATCAATATTCAGTGTCATGAGCGCAGTGCTCGCGACGAGTTCCCCGTTACTGTTAATCCCCGCATGTAACTCGCTCGTGTATAATTCTCACAAAGACTTGGGAGGAAATACTGTAATCCACACCGACTTTAATACCGGTACTCACTACTGCAGGTTGTACGTGAGAATTATTCTTAAATACATTTACAGTTTGATTCAACACCAAGAACAGACATTTTGGTTAATGCATAGTTTAAAATGCAGTCAAAACGAGGGGTGTGCGTTTAGCATGATGAACATTGTGAGACATTTTTCTTAGAAGTGATGAGTTTCGCATTGTAGTAGGAAAAAGACAAATGATCGAAACTAATTCTTTAACACTTAACTTAAAATTCATGGCTTTATTTCTGTGTTCTTTTGTATGGAGATTATTGTGAAACAATTAGAGAACATTTTTGATCAAAATTCACACAATTTGGCAACATTTTACCAGAACAGATCAATGTAGGAGAGTAGGGACGCTTACCACTGAGGACCGAACTTCAAGGTTTCTGCCATTTCAACCTGTTGGTCTATCTGAAATGAGAAAATGAGCAACTTAAAATACCTTCATTAAAAGCCTGTCTACTTATAGTCTCGTTGTATTACATTAAGTACTGTGACCTTCCTATCGAAAAAGATGGAGTCATTAAATGTGGAGAATTCTTTAAATAGGATCCTTCAAAGTGTATACCAGGTCATTCCTGAAATCCTCAAACCTACCCGACACCCATACCTCAGTGCAAAATGGTCCTGAATTTAAATTTGATGTAAAAATAGCAGCAGCCTATGCTTTGACGTCTGCATATCCTGTATGTTTAATATAGTGTGTATGAACTAACATCTGTTTACTCCTGATGTTATCCATGTATTGGGATTTGGACATCTGTACATGTATACCCTTGTCACTACTTCATGCATGACTGGGTGAGGACCTAGACTAACATGTCCACATGTTATATGTCATGACTACTGTAACTGTCATACTAGTGCGACTACACATGTATCTGTCACACTACACATTCATCTGTCACAACATTTGTATGTGTTTCTCATACTCACGTTATCTGTCACAATACATGTGTATCTGTGACACTAAACATTATCTGTCACAGTAAACGTCATCGTGCAAACTACAAATTTACTCGTCACAATACACGTTATATGTCACACCAAGCTAATTGTTATCTGTCACACTACATGTCTATCTGTCAAAATGAATGTCTGACATCTGTCAATCTGTCACAGTACATATGATATCTGTCACACATTATCTGTTAAGTGTTACGCTATATGTTATCTGTCACAATGAACTACCAAGTCAAGTATCACACTACACACAGCCCTTCCAAGAGTGACACAGCATTATCATGATTATGCTATCTGCTTTAGTCTTAGTGCAGTCATTATGGCTGAAGATACAATTGGACTGTTCAGACTTTAGTGTGCAAATAATACTATATTGCTGGTGCTTCACCTTGCCATTTAACATCATCTACTAAGGCATAGAGACACGTGGTTTATGTGATTGTGATAGTTATAGTGGTATTGACATTTAAAGGTCACAGTGGCCTAGTCTTCTGACACATTTCTACAGCCGCATGCGCCTGGATTGATCGCTTGCCAGGTCGAGGCGAGACAGTTGTCCCTCTACTCTAGATTTTAGAGCCCCTACACTGCAGCCCACTCCTCTATGGCCACGACACACTGCATGACACTCTAAGGCTTATCTGAGCCGCCACGACCATGTGGAGTGTCACCATGAATGTAAAATGACCATTTGCCATAAAATGATCTAAAATGATCATGATTGTTAATGATTTGGTAGTTTTCAGTTGAGTGTCTGTCAACAGAACAGTCAACAGTCAGACAACAGCGTGTCGGTTCATATTTTACATTTGCTGAAAAAAGAACAGCCACGCAATCTCATGATCCTATCACTGAACTAGACAGGGCAGAAAATATTAATATAATAGAGGACTTCATGACATGTTCACAAGCAGAAGTGGCAGAAGACTGCAGAGGTATTGTCTGTCTGGACTCCCCGAGTCAGACTGGCGTAGGCCCCCATCCCCAGCCTTGTGCCTGCGCCTCCCGACACTGACACAGTGGGTTGGGCAGCCACGCCGCGTGTTCAAACTCTCCACAGCTGTGGCCATTTCCCAACCCTCCCACCACCTCTGTCGATGTTCTGATGACTGTAGAAGCTCAATGGAACTTTCAAAAATAAATATCAACTACCACAGACGATTGCCTTGAGGGTTTTAGTCATTTTTCAGAGCGACGAAGCCAGGGTCAAGTTTCAACAGAAAATGCCTGACGACAAGACACTCGCCTTGCCAAGAAAGTCACTGTTTTGCTCAAACATGTTCGCCTTTCCAGGCGTACTTATCCGTTAACATGGGCCAAAATTGCATTCAGCCGCTGCCCAATTCTCTTTCCTCCCGTTCTAACTGCATTCCAACCTACCTGATTTTCAAATTAGCTGTTTTTCTGGTGATTTTTCAACACGTACTTGAACTCGACATACGAAAGCACAAAACCAATATGGCCGTCTTGTATGTATCACGTGACCGCTGACAAATGCCCGGATGAAATCCGCATGGCAAGATGGCGGCGCCCAGTGTGGGCAATCGTCGACCAGTCTGAGGTAAGTAAATTACAGATTTCTCTTGCACAACGCGATGAATATTTATACAACTATGTATCTTGAGTAATCAAGACGATTTCTCTAAGTTTATGTGCAGTTTGAGTCATTTCCCGTTTTATTTGCCGAGAACGCACCGATGACAGCTCTTTGTTTACAAACAAACACCTTGTTTGGCAATGCGTTTGTGCCTCGGCGTCAGCAGTTTGTCGGCCGCATAGGTAAGGTAGGCTGAGATAGGGGTAGATGTCTCCACGAGGGGAGAGACTAGGAGTGAAGGACTGCGGCTGTGGCAGCTGTCAATACTTAGCTTCATAATGCAGCTTCTTTCTTTGTCTAGATGTCCTCGCAGTATAGCATTATTCTGGATAAATCGTGCGACACTGCGGTGTGGGCGGGGCACTTTGCCTGTTCGACTCCGAGTGTAGTGAATTGACTCATTTGCCTGGGGAGTGGAGGGGCTAGCCGTGGTACCGGTAACTAATATAGTAGTACTTTCGTAATAATGACAGATTTTGTACCATTTGTACCAAGGGGATGGCCACATGCGTGCAGGTGCGTACAGGAGGTAGTGGGTGTGGATCTAACCTCTGGCCTGCCCTAGGCCCATTTTGCATGTGCCGGTATCCGCATTGTACGTGCCGTCACCACCCCTTTATAAAAGTAGACCGTATACAAGGAAAACATGTCCACTCATTCTTGCAGGTGTATATTGATCTTTATGCCAGCACTTAGGTTTGGTGAGCTACTCTGTCTTTTTTTTAAATTTATTTTTTAAGGTGGACATTTATAATTATTACTCATAGAGTCATACACTACTGCCCCTTTGACCAGTGAATTCGGAGGCTAACCCCCCTAAAAATTAAAATTAAAAAGTCACCAATATTGCCTCATTTTGCTTCACAATATACTTCAATGGGAGCAGGTAGACAGCCTTGCTATTGCACATTTGTATTTGCCCAAAGCCCTATGCTATTCCGACGTGAGGACCACTTCAGACACATTTTGCGCATCTTTCTGAGCTGCAGGAGACCACTTCGTTAAAAAGAAAAGTATTTCACATATACCCCTACTCCAACTATCTACCCATGGCTTATTGACCCAGGGGCACTACTGTGCCTCAGGGTCTTATACGACGATTCTGAACCCAATTTAAGACATTTTCCCCATCACTTGTATCTGGAATAATTCTGCAAATAAATCTTCCTGCCAAACAAATGTCACTGTTCTATGTACTGCTGGTCAATGCCAATCTCCCCATGCCAGTATTGTATATGTGGGTTTGCTCAAATGCTCAAAAAAGGCATTTAAAAAAGTGTCACTTTTAGCTTTTTTTTGCACAAATTCCTTTAGCATTGCAGTTATAGGAAAAACCTCCCTCTGATGTCCTCCACCAAAGTGTTGAGTCCATAGTTCCATTTTAATGCAGCCACGAACACTTTTTTGAGACGGTATATGAGACGCTTTGTGAGTACCTCCCTTTGAGTTTTTTTTTTTCCAAATATTTTTTTTTCCAATTTTTTTTTCTTCCAAACTTTGTTTTTTCCAAACTTTTTTTTTTCCAATTTGTTTTCCCTCCCTCCCTCCCTCCCTCCCTCCCTCCCTCCCTCCCTCCCTCCCTCCCTCCCTCCCTCCCTCCCTCCCTCCCTCCCTGCATGGCTGCCTCCCTGCCTCCCTGCCTGCCTGCCTCCCTCCCTCCCCTGGGTCACATGTGATGCCAATCGCCAATACCATTCATATTTTTCTGTTTCTTGATTCAACCTATTTCTCGATGCTCATCACTTAGAGACAAGTGAGCTCGATATATTGCATAGTTCAGCTATAGCCGAGTCTAAATCCCCGGCCACACCTAGGTGATTTCACCCGACCCGACGTGGTCCGACCTAGATCCGACCCAACCCGACCCGACAGTCGGAAGAGTTTGGCATGCACAACTCTATCAGACCGGCCAGGTAAATTAGACCCGATTGTCAGGTCGGGTCGGGTAGGATCTGCTCAAAATAGCCTAGTGTGGCCGGGGCTTAAAAAGGTAACCTGAACCGCTTTCTTTTTGTATGTACAAAGCAACAAGAAATTGTCTGTGACAATTAAACAACCGTGATGCTCTCAACTCTGAATCTGAATCCAAATCAAACTTTTTGTCATGATAATCCTATAACTTTATAAGCCGATTCCCCCTCGCCCTGGCAGTAGGATTTCATAGGCCAGATTAGGCCTTAAGGAACCCCCAAAAAGTTGTTGTATTATTATTTTTTCAGTACATGCATAACCTTTCATTGTGCAACTGACCTTAGAAGTTTTGACATTATTGGGGTACCCGCATCACATTACCTATCTCTAAAATACACAATAGGTTGTGAGGTGCAAGTACTTGATATGTTATATTATGCACGTTTTGGGTATGCCAAGAAGCATAGCTATAGAGACAGTTAATTCACTCCATCCACTCACACTCACTTGCTTGCCCACACCCACCTGCTTGCCCACACCCACCTGCTTGCCCACACACGCCTGCTTGCCCACACACACCTGCTTGCCCACACACACCTGCCTGCCCACACACACCTGCTTGCCGCACACACCTGCTTGCCCACACACACCTGCTTGCCTAAAATGTGATTACATAATAGTGTGACACATGATTTCGGGGTAGTTTCGAACCAGGTATACGTTCCTGCTCCCAGAAAGAACAGACAATTCATTGTACCCAAAATGATTTACACCAATTGCCTTATCAATCAATTCAATCATTTAATTGTCATCTGTGATGTCAATCACACGTACAATCTGGACTCGTATACTGCCTACCCCAACCAGTAACCTGCTTCAATGCTAATAGATCTCATCTGCCTTCCCTCCTCTATGTATATACTCCTATAGCTAAATCCGCACACCACACCAACATGCATACCAGGGCCCAGTCTACTCCACTTCTCTCATTCTATAATTAGCACTCCCTGCATACTATGCTACTCCAGGGTGGTCAGTCAAAGAACCCTATAATTATAGGGTAGACCGCCCATGAGATGACTAGCTGGTCTGTTGGTACCAGGAGTAGACTGGTATGTCTCAATCAGAGTGCCATTAATTATGGCGCCAATCTCCCACAGGGCTATTATAGACATGGGGCAGATCGTCCTCAGGGCCAATAGTGATAAGACCTATTGTCCACAGGGCTCTTAATACGTGTATCGGTCTACTCAAGGTACCAACACACTAGCTAGTCATCGCATGGGTGGTCTACCCTAATGCTGTGTCCGCTATTCCTCCCGCACGCAGCAACATTGGCCATTGTGATAGTAAAACACGATCAATTGTGATTTGCAATTGATGAATTGAGTGACACCACTACTACTACTACTACTACTACTACTGTACTAGGCTACTACTACTACTACTGCTGCTACTGCTACTGTTACTGCCACTATTACTATCCCTCTCTCCCAACCAGTAGAAGTCCTACTTCTTGGCCTCCCCAAGAAGGTCAACACCTTTTCGCCCAGCCCCAAAACCAACGCCCTCTGAAATAACCACTCCCTACATATGAGTATTACGCTTATCTACGCCACAGACATTTAAGCCTATGCAAAGAAAATGTAGACAGCACGAGAGTGGCAGCATAAAAGTAGTGCAGAGCGAAATTGTACCACCAGTATCTTTGCCGTTTATGGTCTGACAACCTCGTTTTTTGACACGGCCAGAAGGCGGTACATGCCCACAGCCTGCCTGCACACCCACACCCACCTGCTCTCCCACACCCACCTGCTCACCCACACCCACCTGCTGGCCTGAAATGGAATAACATACATGTATGACACATGACTTGAGGGTACTTTTTAACAAGGAATCCATTTCTGATGCCAGAATTAACCAACAAATGATTAGAAGGCAGTACTTTATCGAAGTACATGATAAGCTACATATCCAGCTTACCCTGAGTCATCTGTGAGGCCACTCACACGCTCAATCTTCTAAGCCACAGACATTTAGGCCTATGCCAAGAAAATGTAGTAATAATCAGGTAGTACTGACATTCCATATGATAATGCCTATTTCACGTGAACAAAAAATCCCCCTCTCCGAGGGATCAACACATTTCTGTCCTACTATAGAGTCCGATTTCTTCCCAGCTGGTATCTTCCCTTTGTAGTTTCCCATTTTCCCCCTGCTATATGTATCCAATTCCCCCCGGTATATACACTTGTTTCATCAGCCGTTTCCACCATATGGCGTTACCATAGGAGAGGGTAAGATGCTGTCCCAGGGAGGGCATGTATAAATATAAGCAGGGGTAGACACTAACATTTCAGACCATGGGCCACCCGGGCCCGCAGCCTCTGAAAGTTGTGGGCCCGGGATTAAACCTGTGAAACCGGGAAATTCTCAAGTTGATACAGTAAAATTGGCCCATATGTTGAGGCTCAATATAACGCTATTTAAAGAAAGAATTGACATTGAAAAAACATAATAGATAAGTTCCATATGTATTTAAATCATTTGAATCTTTTCAACCTGTATACATAGTATAATTTTATGTAACTTTTTACAAAATGATTAGGCTTTCTGTTTTACTCTCTAGAATCCTCATAATAATGCTCCGATTCACAAGCCGTAAAAAATGGCATGTAGACCAGAATTGCCTTGCTATGGGACACCCGGGCCCGTAGCTAGGCAAGCAGTCTGAAAACTACGGGTCCTGACCCAAAACTACGGGCCATTGGCTCCAGGGCCAGCGTTAGTGTCTACCCCTGCTATAAGGCCACCAGAATAGGGGTGGGGACCCTGCTCAACCCCCAATCAACCATCTAAGGTTGTCTCTGTTATCCATATCATATACACAGTGTTAAGATAAATGTCTTAACAGCATTTAGCACCCCCTGATAGATGGATTCTAGTGCTTTCTAATCATGCTGATGGTCATCTGTGGTATTTGGTAGGGTCCAGCATCCCCGTGATGGGCATTACCAGGCCTGGATAACTTGCTCTAATCACATTTTAATGAGACAGCTTTCTCCTTCTCAATTATGCAGCTGGCTCTTCTTCTGCTATGCTTTACATGCACTATGATATATCTCCATACCAATATGACTAATGCACATCCCATAAGGGTCCTAAACAGTGTTTTATATCATCATAGGTTCATCTATCCCCTTCACCAGTAACTAAGTTAGCCTAGTCGTGTACTTGTAGTTATCCTAGTCCTTGTTATGTAAACTAGTATAGTTAGCCTAGTCATCCATATCATAACATCATTATTTCCTGCTCTTACAGACCACTTTACCCCAAAACCATTAGTGCACTATACAACACATGGCCATAGCCACCAACACATAACGTTACACTATCTAACTCCCTATAAATACTGTGCAATCAGCCCCTGTAGTTTTGCTTATAAACACAACCACCAACCATAGGTGATCAGATAACTATGTACTGTTCCTACAGTGATATGATTATAGACGCGTTTGAATCATCATACATGGCATGTTAGTAATAATAATAATAGCTTTTATTGACAACAAAAGGGAGGTCATTACTGACCTATGTGTCATACAGTAAGTTCACTACAGTACACTATAAAACTATTTTCTACAAAACTAAAGAGTATATGCAATCTACAAATAATGATGTTTAGCACACAGAGACAAATTCATTCACACACCTACACACACACACATACATACAGATACAGGCAGACATACTTACAGAGTCAACTAAGATATAGATCTACACACATGGCATACACAGCCAAGGCGGGTCACTCACATCTCTAATACATACATTTAAATACAGGCTATGTATAGCACATGTGTCTCATAATAATGATATTTGCTGCCATAAGTTAAAGCTGCTGCTGCCTTTGTTTGAAGGCAGAGTATACAAATTTGGCAAGAGCATTCATAATACCATGGTCAGTTTCCTTCATAACTACAGTGAACTTGTCTAATGCTGTCTTGTCCTGGTAATTAACAATTTTTCCATCTAGATATTTTTCAAAAGTTGTTCGAAGTGTATCATGCATTTCGCACATTGTTAGAAAATGTATTTCATCATCTACAGCACCAGTAGAGCAATATAGGCAGATTCTGTCACACTCAGGTTTTGGGGGTCTACAGTGCCTCCCAGTCTCTATGCCAAGGTTGTGGGAACTTAGTCTAAACTGTATTAATGCAGTCCTGTAGTTTGGGTTAGTTATATTAAACAAATAGTGTTCAAGCCGAAACTCTGTTTTAAATTTATTATATGTTCTTGCTTCTTACCATCCCCAGCCAGTGTAATCTCATTCATAATTTGTTCCCTATATTTAGTGTGAATGGGTTCTATTACACTAGATACAATTTTCTGGTCTTTTTTACACCAGTTATCCTGGCCATCTGTTTCAAGGTTGTATAGTTTCAAATAACATTTATGTAGAATATGTGAATCTTCCAGGTTGAGCACCCTATCCCAATATCTAATCGCCCGTGTCTCCCATTGAGCTTTTAGAGGCACTCTCCCAGTATCTGCATACACTGCAGCTGAGGTTGTCTGCTTTCTTACACCAAGCATTGATTTTAAATATCTTAGATGTATCAACTCAAATTTATCAACCTTTCTGCCTTTGTTCATGCCCCATATTTCACATCCATAGTCAAGACACAGCCTTACTTGTGTGTCAAACAGCTTAAGAGCTAGTCTAGGCTTTGGTTTCCCAATCTGTGTAATCTGATGTCAAGGAAAATTGGAAGAAAACTTAATCTTCTGCATACAAATATTATGTACTGCACCCTATTGGTAACTAATGTATTGATATACTTTGATACTTTGACTACCTATATTTATGATGTTAAACATCAAGCTTATGATATACATTGTGACACCTGGTTATGTAACACGAGGATGTTCACAATCTTTGATTGTTTGTTGTATTTTGAAAAATCATTCCATGAATAAATACACATTGCAAATCAAAAAATATGTTGGTAGCAACATGAATATGACTGGTAAATTGCTTTCCTCCCTTTATCACAAAGTTGGTTATAGGTTTCATGGGGACACATGCACCCTACGGGCCCCCCTCCTCCTCAGGATTCCGTCCTGCTGTGGGACTCGAATCCACAGTGGTCTGGGAGGTCATATCCAAAGGCCAACGCCCTAACCACTCGGCCACCACTCTGACCTATATAGCTAGTGTTAATTGGGGTAGTGTAGAATGTGTAGGTTGCCTGTGGCGCCACCTCCAGGGAGAACAGGAGCATAACAACGTGCTCGACGGAAATCCACGATTATGACGTTTTTTAGTTCATTTTTATTCATTATTTTTAAGTATGGTAGACACCAGTCACAGTGTGATATCAATGGGGGGCTCTGCCCCCCAACCCCCGTTTTTTTTTCTTTCTTTTTTTCTTTTTTTCCCTTGCTTTCTGAAACCGGAAACGGCCGAGTTTGGCGGGATTTGCTCATTCAAGTTGTTGTGCAATGTCAGAAAACAAGGAAAACAAGTGCCCAAGTCGGAAAAGGAGGATATTAACTACTAAACCAAAGCCTGTGAAGACAGCCAAGACAGCCTATAGACTAGGGGACGTTCAGGCTTTGTGCAGTACTAGTGAAAAACTTCAGGATTGGCTACGGGCTGAAGGATTGATAGGCGACTTTGAGGGTCCTTGTAGGTTCTGCTTGACAGGGAAAGTAGCCCTCAAACACGAGGACAGTAGAACTGAAAACGGTGGGTACATATGGAAGTGTGGAAAGAAATCCTGTAGGAAAAAGCTATCAGTTAGATTTAATTCCTGGTTCTCCACAAGTAACCTTAGTTTGGAGTGGATTCTCCAATTTACTTACTGTTGGACTCTTCAATACCCTTCCGGATTAATAGAGCATGAACTCAGGATAGGATCAAATCACACTACTGTGGACTGGCAAAACTTTGCCAGGGAAGTGTGTTCCGAGATTGTGAACAAAACGTATGGTAAAATCGGAGGGCCTGGGAAAGTGGTAGAAATAGATGAAAGCAAGTTTGGAAAACGCAAGTATAACAAAGGAAAAAGAGTAGATGGTGTGTGGGTATTTGGGGGAACAGAGAGGGACAGTGATCGAATGTTCATGGTTTTAGTGGATAAAAGGGATGCTGACACTCTACTCCCACTGATTCAGAAGTGGATTGCTCCCGATACCACCATACACTCTGACTGTTGGAAGGCATATTTCAGGATTCCCCAGCTAGGCTATACCCACAAGACTGTGAATCACTCAAAGGAGTTCTACAATGAGGAACAGGACGCTTGTACCAACACCATAGAGTCATTGTGGAGATCAGTGAAGGCAACTCTGCCAAGATACGGAACTACCAAAGCTCTTTATCAAAGCTACATTGACACTTATATTGTGAGAAGGTACATACTTAAACACTCATCTGACAAGTTCCTCAGCTTCTTGAACCTCATTAAGCAGGTCTACAACCCGTCAGGATCACCCTTTGAAACTCTAAACACTGACACCACTTGCTCCCCGAAGGCAGCCCCAAAGCCCGAGGAGGGAGAGGAGGGGGGATTCATGGAGTTGACCTCTGACTTTGAAGATAGTGACGACGAAGGAGACAACAGTGTCCTGGATGCTTCTGCAGAACTATTCAGTGATTAGTTTGGTAAAGTACTCATTTGATAAAGTCGATGGAGAACTGTGAAAACAGCGCTTTTCTGCCTTGTTTTTGTGTTGTTCTGGGAGGGGGCCCGCAGTATGCATTCTACCCGGTTTCATGAAATATATCTTTGTGGCTAGCATTTAGTATGAAACCTAGGTATTTATATGAGTCTACCCTTTCTATGACTTCATCACCATATGTAAAGTCCACTCTGTTGTCATGTTTTTTGTCATTAAACACCACAATATTTGACTTGATCATGTTAACTATTAAATGACAATTTCTACAGTATTGAAATAGCCTGTCAAGTTGTTTCTGAAGGTCTTCTGGTGAGGTAGCAAGTAAAACCAGGTCATCTGCATACAGGAGATATGCAACATCCATTCCATATATGTTCACTCCACTGCCAGAGTCTAGGTATTGATTAATATCTGCTAGATAGGTGTTGAATAGTTTTGGGCTTAACACTCCTCCCTGCAATACACCATGTACTATCTATATCCCCACTTAACCCTGAGTTTATACGTACTTTTGAATGGGATTTCTCATATAGATCAATAAGAATTTGTAAAGATTTCCCTTTAACATTGTCACACATTAGTTTATAGAATAGTGCTCTCCTATTTATATAGTCAAAGGCCTTTGTAAAATCCATAAAGCAACAGTAGAGGGTTTTATGTTCAGCTTGCGCCATCTTTACAGCAGTATATAATATAAATATATTATTGGATGTTCTGCTGGTCTCAAGAAAACCATTCTGTAGAGGGTCATTCTAATTTAGCATATCGTTGTTGAACTTAAATCTATTATTTATGATGATTTCAAAAAGTTTACATGTGCTATTCATTATAGTAATTTTTCTGTAGTTGTCAGGATTGGCCCTATCACCTTTCTTGTGTAAAGGACTGATGATGCCTTCTACCCATTTTGCAGGAAATTCACCTGTTTCCCACACACAGTTAAAGACAATATATAGGACATCTGTGAAAATTCTTCCTCCTTCTTTTAAAAATTCAGCCGGAATGCCATCAGTTCCTGTGGCTTTGTTAGTCTTTAGGATTTTTAGAGCATATTCAATTTGACACGATGTGATTGGAGAGTCAAGGAGTGACTCTATCGATTTTTCGGTGTTGGTTGTCTCATAGCCAAATTCCGATTGTTCAACCAACTCCTCTATATGTTTCATGTTATCATGGTCAAAATATTCAATATGAGGAGGGGTCTGCTGTTTCTTAAAGTATTCAACAAATGTGTCAATTGGAATCTCACATTGGTTTGATTTACTTTGTAACTTTTGCCATGATTTCCAGAACCTTTCATTGTTTTCTATTTCTAGCATATTTTCAATCTCTTGGCCTTTACTTCTTTTAGAGGCCCTCCTGGATTTTTGGGTTATTCTATTATATTCCCTTTTAAGTTCAGAGTATCTATTTTAATACATTAGTGAGTGCAGGACGTTGTAGTAGAACTTACCTTCCTTGCACGTGCATTCCCGGCCAAATGGGATTCTGGCCAAAGCGGCTATGGTATATTACTAAAATAGTCGTGTCCATATGAGTAGTATTGCTCAACCTATCAGAAACCAACACAGGGATTAGTGTTGGGACGAGTCATTTATTGCCAGCTGGGGGATTGGTGGATAGAGTGGTGGGTGGGGCGGGGGTGTCATTATGAAAATCAGACCCTCGAGGTGGGGGGTGCGACTAAAATTGAATATTATCCATTTAAGTTCTCACTGCAACACATTCATTGTCATTTTTCTCGGGGGGGGGGGGGGGGGGGCACGAAATTACTTTAAAAGATGTGGTGTGTTTGTGAAGGGGGGGGGGGGGGGTCGGAAAAATATTTGCCTTTGCGGGTTAATCCACTGAGCCCCCTTCCTCCGACCCCCTCAGCTATTAATAAATGACTCGTCCTCATTTTTTTGAGGTACGCCTCGTGAGCTGAGCGGTGTACACATTGGAGCTGGGTTGTACCCCTTTAAGGGCCGCATAGTGCTTTGGTACCGTCATGATGCATGAATGCTGCATGCCCTCGTGAGTAGCCCTCAGCCAGTGCTGCATTCCAGCATCATGCCAACTCATGAGATTGATATACCCTCAAAGGATTGTGGTGATGCATGACTGCAGCCTGGTAAGCGGACTCCTGAGTCAGTGTTGTATCCATGCATCATGACGACAAACGGCGTATTCCACACGTTACGGCACACTAAGGGCTTTAGAATAGAGCATTGCATGTTACACACACGTCTAATAGTGAGGCCAAAGGGCAGCCACTAGCCCTTTAACGACAGCATGATGCCCATCTATCGTCATTATACACCAATACACCGCTACTCAGGGCTGTATCAACCACATAGGATCGGCATGATACATGAATGCATCACTGGTGATTGGCTCACTAGACCTGCATCCTGACCACAACATGGGATGGTGCACTATAACACTATGCTGCCCTTAAAGGGTTAATCCTCCAGGTGGACCTAATGCATGCTGCCCCAGACATGGGGATTACCAAAACTGGAATGAGCCCAGACAGAGAACATACTCAGTATACTCAGTATGGTCATACAACCAGTCCCCGGGAACCAGTCACTCAGGAACTGACCATTCCTACTCACAGGGAAGAGGGGTGGGTGACGCTGTGGGGGCCACAAACATAATCGGATTATTGTGAAATTCCAGAAAATTTTATTTTTCTCCCAGTATAAACGCCGTATGTATAGCTTTAAAAAAAACACCAGTAGGTTCAGTAGAGTTAAGCACATGTTTCAGATAGTCTTACTCTATGGATACACATTATATAACTTTAGTAATGTCCAAACTCCGGATTCATTATATTCTGCTTGCTTTATTAGCTAGACGGATCAGTCACTATTCAAGATGTCACAGCAGGTGAAATTGGGGTATTAATTATCTTAACTTTGATTAAAAAAAAAAGTGAACACGTTGTGTGTAAAATATCAAAGCACTTGGGTTAGTTCGTCCCTGCACATACTGGAGGATGGAGTCCCCACCCATGCCCCACCTAGTGGCTATCATGGAAACCAAAGGACTAGGCCTACATAAAGGACAGTACTTTACCTTGCTACAAGTAGGAGACAGCACTGTTCTGTGACCAGGCCACCCGAGGTGTATACATGTAGTTTTGGTCATCAACACAAGAGAAATTAATCCAAGCACAGAGGGAGGAAGAAATGAAAGGAGGTTCCAACGATAGAAAGCTCCTGACTTTAATATGTGGTTTTAGGATAGAGGAAGGACAAATCAGAAAGTTCTTAATATGTTTAAACAAGTTTAGTATATTGAAAGGTATATATCTTGGCTTCTTGGAACACTTTTTGATACATTTCTAACCCAAGCGGTTTAGTTTTTATCGCCTCTTGAAGTTTATTGTCCATTTTTCAGGTGACTCTGTGACGAAAAATCCATGATTATGTACATTATGTTTTAAATACATCACAGCAACTAATAATTTTGTTTACAAGCTGGGACAACATATACCTTGAAGCATAGCAAGAATGGATATCCTTTGAGATACAGCCCGATGAATTTTGAACATTTATCAGAAATATGAAAATTTCAACTACATACTCTCAACTTTACCATAGTTTCCTCAAAATGGTTGACTCCGTGACGGAAATATTTTCTTGTATAAATGAGCATAAAAATGGTGGATTTTTGCATTAGAACATTAGAGGGAGTGGGTAGGACACAGGAAAACCAGATAACTTAAATATATTGGGTATTAATAATTCTAAATTGTAGGCCTAATTGTAAACGTATTTTATTTAGCGCTGTACATATATAGTCATACTACTACCACCTTCCAAAATCCGTGAATTTAAGTACACGTGATATAGCACTCTGGTAAATTCGCGAAAATTAACATGAGCGAAAATATGTAGGGCCGGGGAGACCGGGGTACAGTGAGACAGAGAAGTTTTTTTCCCCATAAAGCCTAAACTCTGAATTGGATAAACGTTTATTTGTCAACATTCAAAAGTATATAATTTTCACTCATTTTGGAGTTCACGACATATTTGCTGTGATCAATGGTGGTCAGCCTATTGTCACACTGTGCCCCACTATGAAAAATCAGGGGGCACAGTGAGACGCTAGGTGGGGCACAGTGAGACAGTGTTACGGTAATCTGTGATAGCCCAGATCATGTAAATCGGTGAATATATGAAAAATCTAACTTAAACCATATATTTCACCTTAGAATTAAAGAAGAGCACATTTTGAGAGTTAGTCAGTTTAAAGTTTCATAAGGTTGCCACCTCTCGAAATGTCCATGCGTGCCCCGTGACACAGCCATTTCACTGTAAGCTAGGCTATTCCTATGACTTGTCTCACTGTGCCCCATCCTCCCACATTATCAACAATTCAATATAAAAAAAAATATGGTTCCATATTAAATTTATCCAAAATGATAATATTGTAAAGTACATGAGTGCGCTTCAAAATTATGGGAAAATTTACCAAAGTTCTTTTTGGTCACCATGACAACCTGCTTCTTCGTAAAATATAAGAAATTTACTTTTTGCAAAAATATAGGCACCTACTTGTAGTACTCAAATTTTCACCAATTGTTTTAATAAATGTTATTTGTAGCAAATTTTATCTATAATAAATTATTTTGGGCTATAAGTATAACCCTAAATCTGGAGGCCCCAGGCCTTCTGTCTCACTGTGCCCCAGTCTCCCCAACGTTTACAGTATGTTGAATTGGGGATCCCAAACCAAGGGCACCCATTAGAGGAGGTAAACAGCACCCTTTGGGCCTATTGGGAATTAGAGGAACTAATGGTTCCCTGTGCCTTCTGTGGCATGGCACAGGTGAGCAAAGAGCTTTGCTAACAGCCCTGTCATGCCACCTTGTGGATACAATAGAAACTAGTTTGTTATATGAATGTACTGAAATTCACACATCACACTAGTAGCCCGGGGGGGCCACTGCCTATCTTTTCTATAGTCACTATGTGCGAACATCACCCTAAATTTGGTACCCTTATCAAGGGGCAATTTTTTTTAAAAAGCATAGCCTTTTCAAGGTAAACTTACCAAAAAAACGGACCCTAATCACGGATGACCCAGTAAAATAGACCCTAATGACAGGGTGACCCTGAGAAAATAGGTTGACCAAGAAATATTGTAGAAAAATTAAGTGAAAATACCTTATAAAAAGCCATGAAGGTCGAAAATGTACCCCTTTCCCCCCAAATTTGCTTAAAAAGCACCCCTTATCAAGGACCCTCGCGGGCCCGTGCCTAGGGCCCAAAAATAGACCCTTTCCCTTAGAATCATGTTCACACATAGTCAATAATGCTGAGGGAGTGGCCCCCCCGGGACTAGTAGTTATAATATCATAATTTTCACCTATAAACCTTCTGTCTCCCTCGGGTCTCCCTCACTTTTATATGACATCATATATCAGTCTGTCCATTGCTAACATTAGATTTGATAGAGATTCACTGAATAGTGTGTAGGACCTTCTCAAAGTTAGCTAACTGTGGGCTTTCAGAAGACCAATTTCCAAATGAGATTCCTGTATATCCCTGCATGTTTATCTGTTTAAAGTGTATCAGACACATAGGGGATAGTTAACTCAATGTCCCTCTATAGACTAGATGATTGTCAGATGTGGGGTTGTTACTGTGTGATGAAATATATGTGATGTTGTAAAAGTATTTAGGTCCACACGACTAATTTTAGTTCACATGTTTCTCACCCCATGTCCTCACACTGGAAACCCCCTCTACTGGGCACCCATCCAATCATGTACATGTAAAGCCTCGGTGTATCACACACAATCCAGTCTGCGGCAGAGAGTAGTCTCTGCGCGCCTCAAGTCTCCAACGTAGCCTTCACTCTCCAGCAGAGGTTTGGTGCTGACTAACTATGGGTGGCGGCCATTATCCACCAGTGGATATTGGAGAGTGATGGAGAGCTGAAGCTTACAGAGATATAAATCAAAGACACTAGTGGAGACGTCTATCGGCAATATCTCGCGATAGATTGCACACAATCCTGGCGTTCTCCCCCCAATCATTTGTCACCCCCTGCCGGCAAGCATCATTTTATTGATCCTTCCCCATCCGTTCCCGCGCCTCAAAACGAACAGGCACATGACCCCGACGTGATTTGAACACGCAACCTTCCGATCTGGAGTCGGACGCGCTACCGTTGCGCCACGGAGTCAGCTGTAGTTGCGCCATCCTACTTGAGCTATTGACTGAAAGGGTTATTACAATTGGTCCCAGCAATAATGACTAAAGCAGTAAAGGCCATCGGATATTGATAGTAGGCCTACATATTTTTTATTGTGTCTGGTAATTTGCTCCGGTTCAGTGATAAAACAAAGTTGTTGAAAAGACATTAATGTTTTATCTTGAACATTCTAAAAACGTTAAAAAATCGTTCTGATTGAAACGTTTTTTTGTACCTTCAAAAAAACGTTAAAGGCGCACTGAACCCACGACGTCATTTGCGTACAAAACTCGGCAGGGCTATGTGCATGAACGTTTTTTTCAGAACTATCTATCAACGTTATATCTGGGTGAGGTTATAAACGTTTATATCAAAAACGTTATAGGGCCTACTAAACGTTCAGATTAGGTCTGTATATGAACGTTTCTTTCTGAACCTTTTAGAAACGCTCTCAAACGTTGAATAAACGTTCCTTGTTCACTGGGTTGAATAAGGGAATAAGACACGTGGTCAGTTGCACCTCTCCAATTATAACCAATTAGGCCTATAGCTAATTGTAGAACAGGCGGATCCCTCATGGGGTATTATGTTACATATCTGTAGATGTAGAAGAGTGTTGGCTGTAAACTTCCTCCGATTTCCGAATGTCTCCAGGGTGTGTGCGTTTTAATAGCAGCACATAGGCAAAGGGGTGCATGATAGGATGTATTTTAAACCCTTTTATGGTAGCATGATGCCTCAATGATCCCATTTTGTTGTTCTCATAATGCACCAATATACATATAGGTACATATAGCTGCGGAGCGTCAGCAAGTATTGATATGTACATTATTTTGATCATTTCAGGAGTGTATCAGCCCAGTAGCCGGTCCCATAATACAGGAATGCAGCCATGGCGAGTGACTCGCTATCGCTTTATTGGACTGCCTTCAAGTTATTAATGCACTATGCTGCCCTTAAAGGGTTAAACCTCTAGACAGCAGCCAGTAGGCAGGTGCAGTGCAGTCTCGTGGTAGAGGAGTACGGCATCCACAGGTACAAGACGCACCAGGCACCTCCCACCACTGTCTTCATAAAAACACACCAAGGTGAGACCTATATCTATACCTAGCCCTACCTCCCTGCCTAGCCTACCTGTAGGGGAGGATGTAAAAAAAATGTAAAAAAACGGGGAGGGGGGTGCTATGGTTGAAAATATTGTCTAAACTTTTTACATAAAAACTAAAAACTAAAAAAAAAATAATTAAGGGAAAAAACTGGGTGGCGGGGGATAGGGGGATCCACCCCTCCCCCTATAAATCCACGATAAATCCGCGCCTTACCGTCTTACTGACTGTAGTCTACAACACACTAGGACAATAACCAACACAACAATTACTCATCACGTATTGAAATCCACTACAGTCATCTTCCAAATATTTCAGGCAAAACCTATAGGCGTATACTTATAAACATCCATATAATCTGATACATGTGTTAACGCTTTAAGAATACCATGTCACCTTAAAGTAACATTTGTTGTTATAATGCATGGATGAAGCGTTGCCTTAGAATACAGAATCGCGAAGGCTAAATAATGCTGACCCTTAACCCCGTTTAGGGTCGGCATGATGCATGAATGCGAGCTGTTGACCAGGGCTGCATTCATGTATCATGATGACAAAGTACATAGCGCATTAAAGGACCAAGCTGTCCTCTAAGGGTTAATTGCCACACCCTTCCATACACATCTATAAGATAAATACACGAACTATTCCTGACTAGAGGGAGCCGTTATGTGGGCGGCCATTGCTTGATCTGTTACTGGCGAGATATCAAGGGGGCCTTGATGGGGGGAGGGGTCCCCATGTCCCATATCGATTTCAATAAATGTCCATGTCGCCATATCGATTTTAAGGAATGCCTAATGTCCCATGACACTGTCTATTTTTCTCCCTGCTGCCCCATGTCACTATAAAGCCCAAAGATGGTCCATGGGCCTATGTCATTGTGTTGAATTTAGGGGTGTATAGGCGATATTAAGGTACCAGTTATTGCATGATGCATCCTAGGAATTCGGCAGTGAAGCCCAGGGAATTGGCCTGTTCTAAAACCCTGAAGTTATAGCGCACGAGTATAGATATTCTCACGTGGGAGCATTAATAAGAAGATCTGTCCAATATCTTAAACTGGCCAATCTTAAAAACGTTACCATCTTAAATTTGATATTATAACATTGATTTAAGATTATCACCGAAAGTCCATTTGAATATTCTGTCACACCATACCCGGATAATTTATTTTAGGCAGATGGCACCTATAGCTAATTTTTAACTGGGGTTCCACCGGTACTAAAGACGGGGTAAAGAAGAAAGAAAACAGGGGTTCGGGGCAGAGTCCCGTCCCTATCTATATTAAGATACAATAGGCCCACACGTGCGGAGATGGCCATAATGGATAATCTTAAATAATTGTTAGCTTTAAGATTGTCACTAGACTTTTAAGATTGGACAGATTTTTTTGTTGACGCTCCCACGTGAGTGTGTCCGGACGAACGAAATTAGCTACCATTGAGCAGCTAATACAGTATTGTGTCTGTTGTCTTTTCACTAGTGGATATAATGGTTTATGACGTATAATATGTCCTAGGGAGAAATGGTTACCTTGTCCTTGTGGCTGAACAAAAGGTTTTCAACAACTACCAAAATTGGATTTCTCACACCTCCAATCAACACATTGCATACATGGTTGTACTATTCCCCTTTGACTAGTTCCCCTGGTACTCACTAGATGTCACAACTGAGGCCGTTTGCCACTGCAGCACAGCTGACAATCATGGTGTGAGAAGTTAGTTCATAATTACGGCACTAGATGTCAGATCAGCAGTGTTTAGTGTTCCCATACAAAGTAGGAAGATGTTATGATGTTATGATGGCCAAGGTTAGATGGCAATACAAATTATAAGGTGACCCACTTTCAAATGGCAATATATCAAAATCTAGCCCATGAACTATTGTGTTCTTTTTGGTTCTATTACGTCATCATATATCAAACTAACATATTGCCAGGTGATTTTGAGATATTATTTGCAGATCAAAATAACTGGGATATGCCTTTAACAGCATGGAGGAGTATGTACTGGACATACTCCTGGTAGTCAAGAGGCAATATCATTGATAAAAGCTGAGGCCGAAGGCCGAGGCTTATATCAATGATGTTGACTCAAGACACCAGGAGTATATCCAACATACAGCCCGCTTTCATAGATTGATTGTGTAAAGTAGGCTAATTACAGCTCTTTTTTCCACACATGTGGCCTAGGAGGATATCCCGTATAACCCTCCTACAACATCAAACATATACTCTGTGTGGTCTCATAGAAAAACAATGACCATAGCATATGCTTGAAGAGTGTAGCCTCATTCTGATACAACCTAGTCATATATAAACTAACCATTAACCAACTCTCACAGCCAGACTCTTTGGTCAACTTCCTTGAGTACATCAATTTTAACTTTGTCTAATGGGACAATCCCTCACCACTATAGGCCCTAGCTAACAGGCTCAGACACTTGTGGCTATGTGGTCCTGCTGCTAAGGTACAGGGTACTTCTGGTTGACATTGGATCAAATGGGGTTCAAACCCCTCAAAGTTTTTAGATAGCGTTACTCATTGGGCTGTAAAGGCAGAAGCAGTACATATACTATTTGGTGATATTTATCATTGCATGTGTCCCGGTTGAGCAGTCAGTTAGCTGTTGGGCTCAATAGTTCTAAGGTTTTGGGTATGGATCCTATTAGATACCCTGGCTCTCAAAGAGAAAAAGAGCTCTAAAATATAACCACCTCCTATGGGTCTATATGCCATCATTATTACAGCAGTTACAACATTATTACAACATTTCTATTCCTCCACTTGTCCTTCTGTTTATTATCTATGTGTGATGAGGGATGCGTGACGGTATGTTTCAATAATCTCTACCCTTGTGTTCTCCCTCTTTTTCCTCCTTTATTTCCGGTCCCCTCTCCAAGTCCATCTTGAGTGAGTAGTATAGAAACGGGGGTAAAACACTGGCGGACATAATCTATACCAGGTTTCTCACTGTGAAGTGCTTTCTCTGCCAGGAGGGATGCTACAGGCCGGGAGACGTTCTCCCCACTGTGTGCTCATACCATGGAGGAGGCTGAGAAGTGGGACGTGGGTGGAACCTGCCCTGCAAACAAAATCTCAAGCGGAACTCGTGTCATTCTTGAGTCTTGACTCGTGATCCCGTTTTCTTGTGGAGAAAAACTCAAGAAATTCAGAATGTTTCTGGAACGTAATCTGCACGGGTAAAACGCGGGAAATTCACATCACTATTGAACATGTCACTAGGAACGTTCATTACACTCGAGAATCTCCCATGTCTATCTTGTTTACATACAGCTTGTGCCTTTCCTGGGAGATAAATAAGATTCTAACTTGTGTAATTCCCCCAGTCACGAACATTCAATTCCTGAGTTCTTTTTGTGGATGGGACATGTTCAGAATTTTTGAGAATATCTTGTGTCTTTCTTGTGTTATGCATGGTGACTGCCCCAGATTCTCCCCAGTTGCGAACGTTCAATTTCCAAGTTCCGTTTGGAGGGTGAACTATATATGCACTACTCTACTCACCATCGCCTGTGGCCAAACATACCACATCGATGTAATAAAGCACCAGCTACTCTTCAGTTTGGCGGGGCTCTAACCCCCAGCGCTTATACAAGACAGGTGCTTATTCAAGGTCATGTTTTAGTGCTCACTTTAGAAATATTTAGATGTCCCCGACACTTATACAAGTACCTATAGAGAATGGCCCCGACTTTGAGCACTTACTAGAAAGCTAATAAGATAGGGACAATGCCGTCTACAGTTTGTACTCATCGTGGTATATCTTACAGATTATAGTAAATTATACCCTGCATACACAGGGTATCTCTACTACATGTGTACAATATCCATGATTTTCGAATCAAATGTCTAGTAGTTAAACTTCCACATTCTGTTGTATCATATTGCACGTGTTAAGAGGTATGAGAAGCCTCAGATTGTTCTTGAGGAGCTTCAACTGCCCTTATGCAGCTGAATGCTGAAGATTGTATCTGGGACCTCCTGCAGTCTGGTATTTAGTAAAGGTCCTCTGCAAATTCATATTACCACTTTAACCTTTCCTTGCTGGCAAAGGTGAAACCTTTTCCTTACCAGTTCATGTAAAACTCTGTCCTCATAGACCACCTTTTGTCCCTTATAGGCCCCTTTGTCCCTGAAAGCGCCCTCCTCTGTCCCATTTATGCCCTTTCAGCTCTGCCTCCAGTCTACTTCATGTCAGACCCTCTGACTCTCTGACACAGGTCACATGGTACCCCACCCTGCTCACGTGACCAGCCTTCCCCTAATGCTGTGCCCTCCAGTCTGACTTCCGGCAGGAGCAGGAAGTGCTAGTAGCCGCCTGGTAATGCTGCAGGGAACTAGATGGTGGTGATTTGAGGTGCTCGGTGGTGCTCGGTGAACGAGTGGAAATCCCGTTTTACGGTTTAACTGGTCATTTACTTCAATGTCACATTCTCTCCCTGGGATGAACTTTGATTTGCATGTTCTTACGCAGTAAAGCCTTAGAGACTGGCGACTAATCGTGAAATGTGTTCACCAAGTAGTATTTGTGGGTACAAGTAGTCAACCTTTGTATCTTTGACAATATTGTTGTGCTTGGCACGGAAAATATTATGGCCAAACTCATTCCTAGTAAAACAGCCTAAAGCAAAATGGCTACCAATTGATTTTGAGGAAAATCATGAATCACATAGCATCGGTATTCATCACGCCTAGTTCTGTTATACCTCAAAGTGAACGGTGAGATCAGTACATATTAAGCACTTGCCAACCTCCAGAACTCATTACATATTGTAAAAAGCCCAATCATTGTGTCCTTTACAAGTGTCCTTCACATGTACAGACATTGTCTTAGACTGAATGTGAGTAGGTACACCCTGGCTACTGGAGATGGAACATTTACATGGAATGGCACTTACACATATTTTGAAATTGAACTTAAGGTTTAGAGCTAGACATACTTTAAGATATATTAATGCGTCACCTTCACATTGCTTATAAAATATATTTTAATTAATTGGGGATAAAAATGCAATAGGTCAAAGTCCATATGCACAGGAATATATATGATTGTTTTTGTACATCAATATCACTTTCAACCTCCTGACTAATATGAAGGTTGAAGCGTCCACTGATGTACACTGTAAGAAGTAAGTACTGTACACTTACAGCAAAAGTTGCTGGCAACTTTTGTTCCAGTAGATTTTACTGTAGGTGTACAGCAACTGACTTGTTGTAAATTTACAGCAACTTCTACTGTAAAATTTACAGCAACTTCTACTGTACATCTACAGCAAAGGTTGCTGGTAACTTTTGTTCCAGTAGATTTTGCTGTACATGTACAGCAACTGGGTGCTGTACATGTAAAGTTACAGCAACTTCTACTGTAGGTCTAATATTGTTGTTGTCATCAATTTAAATCAATTAATATGCATGCATGCAGAGTACTTTCCTGCATAATAGTTCAATTTAAGCTAGGATAATACACACTATACAATGTAATGGTTTAATCCTGCTTTAATACAGCTGAACTGTATGTGATACCAGCTTTTGCCCAGCCCAGGCACTTAAGCATTTAACGTTTCCCACCAATGTGGTGTCTATTCTATACTTTTGCTTTTTTTTTGTATTATTCAACAAAATTATGCAAATATCAATACACTTTATGATAACTGTATTCAGTCTCTCGCATCTATTCTTATTCTTCAATGTCTTGAGAGTTTATGAGGCTTTATTTGACTCGGGAAAGGGTTGGGTGGAATAATTACTCTGAGGTACAGTAGCTAGGATGTCCCCTGTGTACCTGGGGTACACTAGGTGACCACTGTGTACATGAGGTACCGAATGGATACCTGAGTTTTGGTCTCTGTAACTTGGTGTAGTTACTCAATTAGGCCCACTAGTAGTCTACTCGACCTCAGGTACACAGTGATCATCCTATATGTTTTCCTGAGGTACACTTTCTCACCCTACTGTACCTTAGGTACACATCCCTACTGTACCCCAGGTACACATCCACACCCCTAGGGCTCATATTACACATGTGTTTTCTCTTCTAGAAATGTAATTGCAAGGAATGCTCTAGTATGACATGCTGTATACCTAGGGTACAGAAGGATGTGTACCTAGGGTACAGAAGGGTGGTCACTGTGTACCTGGGGTACAGAAGCCTACTGTGGCAGCAGCAAGCCCCCAGCTTATAAGCGGACGGCTTTGATTGGTCGATTCCTTGTGTACCCGAGGTTGACTACTAATGAGCAGCACAGAGTGTACCTGGGGTGAACATATAGCTGAACATCGGCCCAGCTGCAAAATGCACAGCACTTTGTTCTGTTTAAATACAGTAACACTTTACAGTGTATAATACCCTTAAAGGCCAATGTTTCTTATGTAGTCTTTTCTCATAGATTCTATATTTTGTTACACTGACTAGTGATGATCAAGGTCAGTCAATTTCTCAGCTGTCTGCACAGGTTTGTCTGATGGTGAATTTATTATAGATATCTTTCCCATCACTATTAATGAACTGAGTAACACAACTTACACTATACTCATTCTCTGGTTAATCAGCTATTTGCATGCATGGCCGTGAGAAGCCCAATGCTATGCTATTCTCCCAGGACATATCCTTCAATACAAAATGTGGGACGGTGTCAGTGCAAACATTGATTATTCATGCTATGAATTATTGCCCGGATTAACTTAGATTTTCTTGCCTCCTCATATTTCGAGAATAGATTAAACTAGCTTAATTCAAGCAAGACAAGATGACAAACACATTTTGCATTAATGATGTCAATATTCCATGGCAATTCATTACTCATCAGGGTTTTTATTCAGAGCATATGGGTTCAAATCCCAGTATAAAAAGTGGCCATACTTAACCATTTGTCACTATTGCACTACATTGTACTAAATAATATCTACTACACCTAATGTCCTTAGTGCTGACTGAAAAGGCATTTGAAAATCTTTCTACTGAACTCATGAGTGAATATTCTCCTTATGTACCTGGCTGTAACAGGATAACAAACTATTTGTTATGAAACAAACCACCACTAATAAGCTAGCAATTGGGTTTGTGCAATGACAATTTTGAGAGGAAAGCTGAACCCAATCTGTCACATGGGGATGGATTTCACATGCACAGCACGTCTCTTAATGCACTGCCATCATTGATTGTCTGCCATTGTTGAGTTAAACTAATTCAACTCTGTTCACCGTCCTTAGATTTACTAAGTGCTTCTATTGTCATTGTCCTTTTGACCAGATTGAGATGGACTGCAGTTGCTTAAAATGCAAGAGGGTAGGTTGCACAGATTATTTATCTTTAACCAATCTAATTGAATGTATTGATGACCCAAATTTCATCTTTTCTTTTATCTCCTGTCGTGGATCTTACTTGATTAATCTGCTAAGAGCATGTTTAGTAGTTAGAAACTATTTAGAAATATATCCATGAATACAGGCATACTTTTGGTCCCTCATATTAAATGTAGATGGGTATTAGGAGTGGTGAGGGCACCTTCAGTGGTGAGCCATGGTTAGGTACTAATGTCGAACTGCTGTGATAGAATGGCATGTGTGGAGGATCGTCCACTGCTGCCCCCCACCCATTACACCTATTGGCTTTCTGGTGGGGGCTTAAAGGGCTTGGGAACAGCTTCCATAGTGTGGGAGTTGCAGGCAGTGAGAGCCAAATGCCTCCAGGCAGGGCAGGCACCCAGCTGGTCAGGCTGCAGTGTCCGCCAACCTCCACACAATGACCCCAGCCAGGGACTGGGCACAGGTCAAAGAGATCCTAATAGCTCCATGACCTTTGGCTTAGTTCAAAGAGAAAGGGGTCAAGCTTTGATTTGTGCCATAAGTGGAAGGTGAAAGGGCATTGGTGAGCTATAGGCAGGGGCCAAAGGTCTGACGTTAGTTTTGAATGAGAGACTGCCTTTCATAAGGATACCTTTGATATCCTTACTCTTAAAAAGAACCAGTACAAACCAAAAAGAGTGTTCATCTGTGAGAGGATGGACAAAATTTAATATTGAGAACTAGTTCCTCAAGTATGGATGATTGTGTTTTCTCTGCAGAGTATATTTGGGATGAAGATTACTGCAGCTGACAATTATCGATATAGGGACATAGATAGGGATGAAGACTCTGAGATATTCTAACCTGAGGAAAACTATCTGCCTCCATGTACTTTGGTAAAAGGCCAACATAAATTGTCTGTAAGTGGAAGAAGGATGGTTCTCAGTGAGTGCCTAAGCCAGTTTTAAATAACCAGTCTACAGGGCTCCATCCCACTTACTGAATAGTCAGCCTTGGACCTTTCAAACATAGGCTGCCCCAGGGACCCATCCGTCTTCAAACCCGGCTTAGACGTGGGCACCATCTTAACACCAGCTGAAATTCCTAGCTTTAACTGAAGGATAGCTGTGCACAGCCTTGTACAGGCAGAGCTAGTCTCCCAGGGAGAGACAGACCTGAAATTCCTAAATCTTGAGTCGTGTGATTGTGATGAATATTTAGGTGGTGGGACCAGTGTTTGCAAGGAGTTCTTTATATGATGGACATACTTAAAAGAAACACATTAACTATTGGTCTCTATGGTCGGGACCATAAGGACTATGGGCATATAGTAATGTGCTGTTATATTTGGCGTGGACCACATCAGCATCAACTTCAAATCAAATGAAACACATAAAGACATATGTCTTAAAGGATGCCTTCATAGCTATAGCTGATATATTGCTCTGTTTATATAACCGCTGTTTAGAAACTTATACGTTTCCTGACGAGTGGAAAGCTGCGACTATCATTCCTCTTCCTAAGAAGCCCAATAGTAAAAGTGTAAATGACTTAAGACCTATTAGTCTTTTACCCCTTCCAGGGAAGATTCTTGAAAAAATTGTTTGTAATAGACTACAGGTTTACATTGAAAATAATGGTCTGTTGTGTAAAAACCAACACGGTTACCGTAAAGCGCACTCAACCCAGACGGCTATTTGTGAACACATTGAAAATGTTTTAACTAACACTATTAATAATGAACCTTCTTTCTGCCTCTATTTAGATTACAAGAAGGCTTTTGATACTGTTTCTCACTTAATTATGCTAAAAAAACTATCGACTTTAGGACTTAGCCAAAATACGTGCCGCTGGTTTGAGAGCTATTTAACTGAACGCAAACAATGTACTTTAGCTAATAATCAGCTATCTGAGTATAATAACATTGTGTATGGAGTACCCCAGGGTTCCGTAATGGGCCCAGTTCTTTTTTCTATTTATGTGAATTCTCTTGGAAAATGTGGAAATTTTGATATTACTTTATATGCCGACGATGCGGTCGTCACTTGTACAAGTAAGGCTAATATGGATGCAGCACTACTAAGTATTTCGCACTGGTGTATAAGGAATAGTCTCACAATAAATGAGAGCAAAACAAAATGGATGCTTTTTAATGGTGATAAAAATGATAACTCTGTATTAATGCTCAACAATGTGCCATTAGAGCGAGTTTTTAATTTCCCATATTTGGGCCTGAATTTAGATGTTGATATGAAATTTGTACAGCATAGACGAACCACTGTCAATAATACTAGATATAAGATTAGTCAATTAGCCAGAATTAGACATTATTCGGAGATTGAAACAGCTACCTGTATATATAAGAGCATGGTACTTCCATCGTTTGATTATGTGGATTTTATCTGGGATAGGGGCAACAAAGGTGAAAACCTTGAGCTCCAATATATGCAAAATAAATGTTTAAGAATTATCTATAAGGTTAAATTAGAAAAGGATCCTGTATATAACACAAATGAACTGCATAGGTTGACCAAATGTAAAAAACTAGTTGATAGAAGAGGAACACACTTGTTATTCTATGCCTACCAACTATCTAAGATGGACCGTCTGATTGATAAAAGAGCCCTGCCTACCAGACGACACACTGGAAAGAGGCTGATTACCCCTGTGACTCAAAAGCCTATTGTTCTAAGGAGTGCCTTTTACAAAGCCATTATTGCATGGAATAACTTATAACCTTCGTATACACTAATTAATGACATTAATTCTTTTAAAATCGAGATCAAGAAGGATTACCCGAACTGTTTTATGTAGTTTTTATCGTACACAAAAGATCTCATTGTGAAACCTGCTTATAATATCTCATCACTCATCTCATCTCATCATTATTACATGAAAACTCCTGTGTACTATGTAAGTTATTGTTTACAAACGCAGATACAAGTTTATGACTAGATCTACAAATGCACGTCATACTGTATATATTTATAACATAATTGTACATAATGTTCTCATTAGGGGTGCCAGCGGAGGGAAGGCAATGCGCCAATATGCTGGTTATTAATACATTTCATATTTACTACGTATTTTGGATGTATTATTAGACCCAATAAAAACCTTTAAAAAAAAATAAATACACCTATCTGTTTCTTTTAGAGTTATAATCATTCAACATCTAGTATATAGACAGACAGAGCTCTTATTAGAAGTAAATATCAGAAAGATTCCCTCGCATGTCAACTTATGATGTATGCCATTATCTAGCCTGCATTCTTTTCTTGGTTTTTTATAAGATCATTGCAAGAAATTGAAAGTTTCAAGGAAGAGGACACATGGAAAGAATCAGATATATTGCATTGCAAAGATGCATCTCCCTTATCAGGTCTGCATCATCATCAATAAATATTTGATTCTAAACTGAATCTGGGCAATTCACGTAATTAATCCATTTACAACATGAAAACAACAAATTTGATGGTCAGAAAATTGCCTTGGCAGAGCATGAAGACAATTGCCCATATTGAAATACTTGACCACTAACTGCCTTCACTCCTGATGAAATCGGATATTCAATAACATTGCAATTTGATGAGCTACAGAATATCAATCCATTTGTTTTCTGGCCTTGGGCTTTTATATGATATAGTAACGGTAATCATTATACTTTTAGAAAATTCAATTAGTCTATTAGTTACAAGCTCTCCTCATTCGCTGCTTCCCCTCATCTACCCATCCACACCTTCCTGTCACTAGTCTTAGTATGTTCATATGTTCTATCTTGCAAGACCAAACCTCTACTTATAGAACATCATTTCTGTCACAAACCAGAATGGTGCAGATACACAAGTGAATGCAAACAAGCTCTGGGAGCAATATACCTCTAATGGCCAAGTTTTGAAAAAAACGAACTACCTTTTCATTGTTTATGAAGCATGCAACATGTCATTTTACCTATAATCCGCTCTACACATTTGTCTAGTTGACTCAGGGTTACTACCTGTACTGCCTCAGTTTCATTTTAAGACCTTTTTGGGATGCAGAGAAACTCAGGTCAAGGTCTTGGAACAGATAACATCAAAAAATTTCCAATATCTCACTTTATCTGCATGCAATCAGCCTTTCATCTTCTTCAATTATATTTTTTCTCTTAATTTGTCTTTACTCCTTTACCTGCAATGTTAAAGTGTTACCACCTAGCATTAGCGAAGTGGGGAGTTCAGTGCTGAGTGAAAAAAACTGAAAAATCTCACATTCTATGATAAAAGCTGGGTGTTTCATCTGTAAAAGATGGCCCTCTTATATTCCCTAATACTATCTTGTTTCCAAAACCATGACAGAATTCACAAGCATTAGGGAATAGTTATTTGATAATCACGGGAAACTAATTCATACACACCAACCCCTGCCATTTTTTTTGGCAGAGATGTAAAGTGGAGAATGCGGGCAGCCAGGTGATGACACGCACAGCCACCTGCTTTCCCACAGCCACCACCCAACTTTTTACACTCTTCTACGTCAAAAGGGCGAGGGTTGTGAGGTGGGTGGTAAGGTGTGAAGTAAATGCAATGATGCATATGTGGGCCTCAGTGCATATAAAACATGACTGACACATTGACTTTATTGACACTTGGTCAGTCACTTTCCACACATTGCAGGTTCCTACATAAACGCTCGCTGGGTTGAGGCATCCTGTGTTGAAGTCAAGACTGTGTTTACACTACACTGTTACTACAGTAATAACAGCATACCATATAGATCTACTTGTACATGATAAGACACAGACACAGCTTACCCTGAGTCAATCTTTTTAAAGATAAAGCAATTAAAGTGGACTGTAGAGCAAGGGAGTATAGTCCCCTTATGTGTGTAAGTATAAAGGCATAGTGTTTAATGCTCAAGGATGGTAAATTACTTGACATGGACGCCTTTATGCATTATCATATGACAAACTAGTTTATAGGCTATACTTAACCATATCTAACCCAGACCAAAGTCTTCAATTGCTATACAACAAGATGTCAGTATTTAGCAGAAAGGTTTTTTTAAGAAAAGTTTTAACTTTAATGCCAACAAGTTATTTCCAGCGTTGATGTACAGATTCAGAGGTCGTGTTGAATGAATACAGGTAAATGTGAACCTAGACGCAGCTAGGTTATTAGTCATACCGGTAATTGTAACCAATGCTACAACCGTAATAAATGTTGTTTATCACACGTTTTACCGGTACTAAATTACTTGTTACATATTACATATCTCAAGAAACGTACGACCAATCAGATGAGTGTTTTACTTTGGCAAAAAAGTGACGATGCACCCGTCAGTAGGACTGTTGTGTGGATGCACCGTGAGAAAAGTAGTCTTGATTACTCAGTTACGCAATAACAAGGTTCTAGTTCAAGCAAGAAGGCAATCATTATACCGTGTTTACTTTAACATCATGATTAACACAATATATTAAATTAAATTTTAAATTAATTAGCCCAAATTAAATAAAAGTAAAATAAAATAGAATAAACCCCAAAAGATTGTACTATAAGATATATGATTATGTCTTGGGGATCGTATCCAACATGCACTGTTTAGCCAGACCTTTAAACTCAACATTCGTATTCATATATAATACATCAGCATAGTCAATTAAAGGTAAGGTATGTGTAACATAAATCTGCCGAAGAACTTGTGAAGGCATACATTTTTGGACCTTGAAAAGCAACAATTTCTTAAAGTTTACACTTTTAATTAGGTTTCTGACGTGAAGAGCAAAACTCAATTCGTCATCAACTGTGACCCCAAGGTATTTGTAAGATTTGACGTTCATTAACAATTTGTTATTTAATTTAATTTTGGGTTTTGGAAGATTTTTTAACTTAATTTTAGAGGCAAAAGTCATTACCTTCGTCTTACTTTCATTAATAGTTAACTTATTTATAGAAGACCAATTATAAAAGGAAGCTAAAGCTACAGACAATTCGTCTGACAGAGTATTAAAGTTTTTACCGGCAACGTATAAGACTGAATCGTCAGCGTAAAGCATAGTTTTATGTCTATTTTCAGGGGAAATACAGTCATTTATATATAATAAAAAGAATAAAGGACCTAAAATTGACCCCTGGGGTACGCCACAGGTGAGGGGAATTGTGTTAGAACGTATATTGTTAGCCACTGTACATTGCTGCCTCATAGACAAGTAATTTTCTATCAAGGTCAGACTCCTGTTACGAATACCATACATTTCCAATTTTTTCAATAGAATAACATAATTAACGCTATCAAAAGCCTTTTTGATATCAATAAAGGCTGCCATACAGAAATTACCAATATTACGATTTAAAAGAATATCATCAACAAAATGGCTGATAGAATCTATGGTTGACTTCTCCTTCTGGTACCCCCCCTGACGATCGCTCAAAATATTACAAGTCTCAAGATGCTCAGAGAGCTGCGTGTGAATAAGGCGTTCAAGAACCTTACCAGGGACAGGTAGAAGACTTATAGGCCTATAATTTCCAACATCAGTTAAGTCACCCCCTTTGGGTAGTGGTGTAACAGTGGCGATTTTCCAAGACAGGGGAATATCATTTTTTTCCAGAATTAATCTAATAATTTTTATAAAACGAGAGGGGTTGTTTACTACTGTAGCCTTGAATATATGTGTAGGTAAGTACATAATAGCTGAGGATTTAGATACATCAATACTAGAGACACAGTTAATTATTTCTTCATCAGAAAAGTTGAAGTCAGCCATCGGAACGTCACATCGTTCGCCTCTAAATTCCCATTCCATATTATGCTTTTCGGCTAGCTTTGGACCAATGCCCGCAAAAAATTCATTAATATATGTAGCCGTATCAACCAAGGGGACTGCTACTCCTTCATGTGAGAGGTTAATAAATTTAGAGCCAGATTTCTTTGAGGGAAGAATTTCTTTCAAAATTGACCAAAATTTCTTAGAATCTTTTCTATTTTCTTCACATAAATTCTTGTAATATTTGTCCCTGGCTTCAGCAACTTCCAGATTGACAGCATTCCTCAAATCACAAGCTACTCTCCAAGTAATAATACATTTAGCATGCCGAGCTTCATAAAGACGAGTATTTTTATCATTAATGCGTTCAGCAAGATATTGTGTTATCCAGGGGTCTGGTTTATCAACAACTTTAAATTCCCTGATGGGACAGACAATGTCCAACATTCTTTTGAGCATATTTTCATAAGTGTCCCAGCATTCTGTTGGATCCTGGCAGTTATTAAAATATGTCCAATCACAGTTTTCAACACTTAACAAGTAGTCATTCATCACAAAATTCTTATAAGACCTACCGAGGAACTTACGGTACTTTAGTTTTGTATGAGTTTTTTGCTTAATAAAATATACCGGTAAGTGATCTGACAAATGTATATTGAGCGGTCCACATGATGAAATTTCATGACAATTTGTAAAAATTAAATCAATACATTTATTAGTGCCAGAAGTTGTGGTGATGGATTTGACAAGTTGCCTTAGGTGAAAATCAGACATAAGCTCAAAAAGAGTGTTTTTCCCTCTAGAATCCTCTAGCGCGTGTACATTGAAATCACCAATTAGAAATAGATCGTATGAATGTAAGTCTTCAACCTGGAGAAGTAAAGCTTTAAAGGTATCACAGAAACGGACTAGAGAACCACTCGGGGGTCTGTATACATTACAAATAAGCGACTTTTTAAATTTACCTTTGATTGACAACAACCACTGCAGCTCTATGTCTTCATTCATTCTGTTTAAATGTTTAAACTTTTCAGCAGAACATGATACATATTCGTCAGCGTGAGCACATAAACCACCACCTCTATAGATACTAATTCTATCGTGCCTAAATAAATTATATCTAGGAAACATGTACAAATCACTGTCGTCTTAGTCATTTAACCAAGTCTCGGAAAAAAGAATTATATCGATATTCAGATTACTTAATTCAATCTTTAGATTAGTGAATTTATTTCGAATAGACCTAGCATTCAAGTGTACTGTGGAAAAGCCATTATTAAAATTGGGCGATTCACCCATCATTTATATGAGACGAGTTTGACAAGAGTGTATGGTCGGCAGTAACAATGGACATGGAATTGATCAACACATTCATAATATACATTTCAACAAGACAATAAAACCCACACCCCCCTACCCTGAGACATAGGCCTCGGCTCTTATGGCCACCCATGCTCTGCTAACTTGCAGGTTAATACACTATAAAATTTACTCCCATTAAAAATAAATTGAAATAACATTTATTTAATACATAATTAACTAAATCAAATTGAAATTAAACCAATGAAAATTAATACAAATATAACATTATACCGGTAGTCCAAGAACCAGAAAATCAAAAGTCACCCCAACAGGGTTTGTATAAAGTACATATTAGTTAACCACGTCTCCTTCTCCACCATTCAGAGTGGTATAGTCCGCTGCCGCCGTTGGCTGTTGGTCTCTGAACTTGCTGCGTAGCCTCTCTAGATTACGACCGTGGAGGTTGGCGCCTTTGATCTTGTCATTAGTACAGAGTCGAGCCTGTCTAAGGTGCATACATGCCCCCCAGACTGGGTGGTTTGAAGCCTCGTAGAGATGTTTGTCACCCGTTCCAAGCAGGTGAGCCTTCATGTCAGGGTCACTAAACTTGATTTCATTGTACTTGAGGAGATATCTCTCAGCATCCTTTGACCATTCCTGATTGTCTTTAATTTTCTTGCCAGCCTCCATAATGGCATAGGGGTCCACCAGATCCATAATGTTGTCCTGTTGTCGTCTGCTACCACATATCTTGGCCTTCTTGTGCTGAAAAGCCTGCTCTTCTGAAGAGTATGTTGTGTCGTCAACTTGAATTTTGCAGGGGAAGAGGTTGGAGAAACGGTTATGTGTCGACCTGAACATGATACCGTCCGGAGTTTCTGCAGTTGTGGCGAGTTCAAGGTTAATATTGGCGAAGGGTAGGCGGTTAAGGTATGCATGGCTGAAGGATCGCTTTCCCACTATGAGAGCCCGTTGCCTGAGCCTCACATCCATGTTGTTCTTTTTACACAAGAAAAATACCGACCGTATGTCCAGAAATTCCCTTCTTTCTTGTTCATCAAGCTCATCACCGATTGATATGCCGTCCCAGTATTTGTTCCCTTTCAGGAGTTTAAGAGATTTCAGCATGATTGCTTTGTGGTCAGTACCGTAAAACACCATTTTGACAGCTCGAATACGCGGCCTGCGGGGTGTGTTGTTGTCATCGTCTCCTTGGTTACCGTCGCCATCTTGGTTTTTGGGCTTCGCGGAGCGCCCGATACGTTCAATAGAATGTATGGTTTCAACGCCAAACTTCATTTTGATATCACCAAAGAGTTTACCGGCTATGGCCATTAAATCCTCGTCTCTCTCCTCCTTGAGCCCCTCAATAATTGTAATCCTCCTGCGTTCTTCACGGTCAGTCTTTTCAAACCGACCACGATGCTCTGTCAACATGCGTGTCTGTGTGACAGCAACAATGCCTTGTTGACGTATACTCTCCTCGGTGGTTGACAGGGTGGTGGTTATGCCAGCAATTTCATTAGAATGTCCATCTACATGTGTTTTGATGTTTCCTACTGTTGTGGCTGTGCTCTGGGCAGTTGAGGTGATCGTAGCAAGCGTATTATTAATATCGGCGAGCGTTTGAAGCATACCCGGTATATAAGGTTTGCAGTAACATTTAGTTATAATCAATGATGTGTGCATACTGTAGACAGTAAAAGGTTAACAACTTACAATGATCATGGCCTAGTAAGAAAATGTAATTTAGAAACTGAACTATGATATGATAATATTGATCTAGTTGGCACAGTATTTACAATGTTTTCCCTTCAGTTAGGCTTATAGGCGAGGTTTTAGGGTACTTATACTTGTGCATACTGTCTATGGTCAGTTCACGAGGTAATGGAGAAGGATGTGCAAGAAGAGGTCAGATATGGTCTCATATTTCATTTTTCATGGCATTTCATATTGCAGAGAGGTTATTAGCTGGGAGTGGCGGTAACATAAGTGCTTAACCTTTAGAACTATCGTTCCCTCTGAGGCTGTTTTATATGTTTATGGATCATGACTTGTTTTCATTTAAAGGTGACCTTTTTCTCTATTCACGTTATTTTGCAAGGAGCAGAAAAATGAATTAGATGTACATTAGTGAATGCTAGATGCAAGATCTTCATGATCTTCAAAAAACTCTGTGCCTATCTACCTTTATATTGGTATCAGTCTATTAAGGCTCTGAGTGGAATACTTGCAATAGGTGCATACACATGGAGGCTTTTTGGGGATAGGAAACTCAACAACAAAGAGATGGTTGCAGGGGGTGGATTAGATAAACTTATCTCAGAAGTAGAGGTAGGGAATGGCAATGGCATGTTGAGAAGCTTATCTAAACCTCACCTTTTCACAACCACAATCCTGTCCGGCTGATATGCTCAAAGAGAATAGAGATTTTGTAGATTTGAGGTGCTGATGAAAGGAACATTGGGCCTGTGGGGACGAGATTACATTGGGATAGGAGAAGGATGTCTGGGAGTCTATGGTTATGGATTTATAGACAGATCTCCCTGTATTCAGATATCAAGGACATTATTTCATTCAAATATTCAGATGACTGCAGATTAGAGTGATAGGTGCCTATATCTTTAATAGAATGCAATCATACATAACTCAGAAACGTTACTTTAAGTAACAATAGAGGCATTATAATTACGATTTTCATATGTGCTAACATAGAATAGAGCAGACCATAATGTATATTATAAGATCAGTTTAAGGTAAAAGATGCAGTCGAGAGATTCTGACTAGCTAATGGTCTTAAGAATGATATGTATCTCTCATGTGCTCTAATAGACAACGTCAACACACAATTTTTATGTTTGGAAATTATACATGTTTATTACTAGAACATATCACGATAATCATGAACCATCACCAACAGTTACGGGGAATAAACATGGCATATGAAACTGGTGATCAACAGATCAAAAGTGTGTAAGGATACCGGGGGCAAGCCGCGCCCAGGTATATTAAAGTGACAGGACCAGCAGGTCAACATACAATTAAACAAGTAGGGTCAGCGCCCAAGGCACATGTGGCCTAAATAATAATACTGTGAGTCAGTAAATGATACAAATCAATTAGAGGTTTTACAGTAATCAAAGATAGCTTGATAATATGAATATTGATTATGAGCACATTTCAGTGTCCAACTTAGTCAGATGTTTTATGCAGAGTCAGTGAAATTCATACACCATACAAATAAGGTAAACAGTACAGGGAGCAGGTGGGTGGGGAAAGGAACTTCACCTGGAGGTTGCCGTCGGTCGAATGGCCAAGTATTTCAAACATGGCGGGCTGGGAAGAGCCGGGTTCGAGGCTATTATTTGACCGGAAGTATCGAGGCTATACACAGTTGCGCATGCGTAGACCTGGCTCGAGATTAGTGGGCGCCAGGAACATGGTTTGAGAGTATAAACAATTTACATAATAGTGCATACATTATAAGACAGGGGGCGCCCCGGATAACATGAAAGAGGCATTGAGGTTGAAATGATTTGGCGCGCTGAGTTGTCGATTAAGATGCAATGCTAGCATTACTTTCCAATAGACAACGTCAACACACAATTTTTATGTTTGGAAATTATACATGTTTATTACTAGAACATATCACGATAATCATGAACCATCACCAACAGTAACGGGGAATAAACATGTCATATGAAACTGGTGATCAACAGATCAAAAGTGTGTAAGGATACCGGGGGCAAGCCGCGCCCAGGTATATTAAAGTGACAGGACCAGCAGGTCAACATACAATTAAACAAGAGTAGGGTCAGCGCCCAAGGCACATGTGGCCTAAATAATAATACTGTGAGTCAATAAATGATACAAATCAATTAGAGGTTTTACAGTAATCAAAGATAGCTTGGTAATATGAATATTGATTATGAGCACATTTCAGTGTCCAACTTAGTCAGATGTTTTATGCAGAGTCAGTGAAATTCATACACCAAAACCTTTCACCAGAGCTGCAGGAACAGCTGAATACAATGACTTTGGGGTGTAGGTATAAACCAAATTTTACTTCCAGGTCCCATGTGTTTGGACATCAGCGACTCCGGCCCCCATGGTGGCGGCCAGGGTACTACCTCCACGGCGGAGGCTATGAAGCATGTAGTACTGTGGATCCTTCACACCGAGGGATGCCAGCCCACGTCTGAGTGCCCGCAGGAGCACCGGGCTCGTCAAGGGGCGCCCGCCAGGGAGCTGGAAAGCAGGGGAGTCTGGTGGTGCCGGGACTAGAGTTATCATGGTGGCATAGGCCAGTACCGGGCAGTGGGCTACAGGCACAGGCATATAATTCACTGACAATGACAACGCTGTCTTTTAGGGACCGAATAGTCTTAGAGCTACACACTAACACCAGCAGTCCGGTGGCCCCAATTGTAATGTCATGGCGTCTGAGGTTGTGTGGTGAGAAGGCAAGGCCTGATGGATCAGTAAAGTTACTTTGGCGTAGAAAGGTGAAATACCCTAGCAGTATGTCGGCCTTATAGACTATACCAGGGGCACCTTCATACCTGTCCAGATACAGGCACACCTTTTTGATCTGATCCGCAGTTATAGGCGGGGCCTGCACCGGGGGGGAGTTGAGACGTGTCCTGAGTCCTTTAGTCATTTCTAAGGCCATCCTGGAGGAGAACTGAGACGGATCTCCGCCATGCAGACTAATGTAAAGACGGGCCCCTGAGAGGTAATTGTTCACTGAGCCCAGAGATGAGAAACTGTTACCAAGATACTGCTGGTAGAGAGCCACCTGCCGGGCAGACGGGGTAAGCACTGGGACTCCGTATGCTGCACAGAAATGCAGGTAAGTGTCTCTCTGTCGATCTCTGTTCCTCCTTGTGGCTTCTGACGTCGCTGCCAGGAGCGTGGCTTCCGCCTGGACCTCCAGGGGGAGGGGAGTCTCTGTAATGTAATTTTAAAGGTCAGCGTCAAAGAAATTGGGGCTGATGTTGACAGTGAGGAAGGAGACACCTTTCTCACTCGCAAGTTCAATAGCGAGAGCTGCCTCTCCCTGGCCAAGGCAGGCCCTAGAGAGGGCGTCGGAGAAGGTCATAAGGGCGCCTGGGACATGCATAATGGTGACCTGGATATTGTCCACTGCGCTCATCAACCACAGCTCCCTGGCGCATCTTGCTAACCAGGGGTCCTTTGTACGACCTGTGGAGAGAGAATGTACAGCGGCTTGGTTGTCACATTTGATTATGTACCTGTAGCCCGCGGGTTCTGGGGGGCCGAGGTGTCTAGCTGCAATAAGGAGGTTTATAGCCTCCAGCTGCGATATGTGGCGGTCCTCTCTCAACCAGTCAGGATATGTGAGGGCATAACAGTGTGTGGCACTGTACCCTCCACCTCCTTGAAGGCATGAATCAACCTCCAGGGTCCACTCCGGGCGACGTTGGTCTGGAATAAGAAGGATTCCGTTAGAGTCATTTGCGTACCGGAGGAACCACCTGAGGTCCTTGCGAAGATCTCTAGAGATCTTGATGGTGCCATGATGAGGGGCGCGACGCAACATTGCTAAAACACGGGCAAGGAACCGTCTTGCCGGAGGTAGACAGTTTGCAATGTGGAAGAGAGTACCACTCAATACCTGTAGGTCTTTCCTGGATGCCCTGGTTTTTTGACCCCATTCCTGTAGTTCAGACAAAACTTCTTGCATTTTTTCCTGTGGGATTGAAAGGGTCATTGTTAGAGTGTCCAGGTGATAACCTAACCAGTTCATTGTATGAGTGGGGCGGACTGTTTTTTCTTGAGCAAGGCGGATGCCCAGGTCGGCAGTGAGCTGCTCAAAGGCTGTGAGTGCCGCCTCAGCCTCCTCCAGGGTGCTGTGGACGCCGGCAAAATCGTCGATATATGCTAGTGTGGTATAACCCCTGTTAGCCATCATGTACACTAAAGCCTGTGACACCCGCTGCATGTGAGTGCTTGAGCAGCGGCAGCCGAAGGAAGGAGACTCATCAATGTACCAGGCCCCCTGGTGGTGAATGCATGACAGTGGCTGATCCATGGGACATACAAGCAGCTGTCGATATGCACGTTGAATGTCCACCGACCAAAGAAACGAGGCGGGGCCGAGTGACTGGACCTGTTTTGAGAGTGTGAAGACTGATGGCAATGTGTACTGAAATGGGCAGCCTTGGCACCAATTCTTTCTAATGCCGGCATTCACACTACGCCCCGGGGGTGGGGGGAAGGACAAGTTCACAACAATCCACCTATCTGCACTGTTCTTTTTTGCAACTGTCATAAGGGGGCTGGTTTTTGCATAAGGGTAGAATGGATCTTGAGAAAAGGGGCAAATCAATGTTCCAAAGTCCAGCTCCTTCTGTATTAACTTGTCAATGTGGGCAGAGTGCAATGAGGCATCATCATGGTTATACAAACTAGTGGTGGGGAAAGCTGGCCTGGTATAGGAACTCGGCCAACCAAACTCTAAATACGTACAAATTTCAGAGTCACTGTAGTCTACCAACTCGCTCCTCCAGAGGGGAAGATTCATGGGGGTGGCGAGGGGGACCCTAGCCGCGAGATAATTTGGCAAGGCTGTGGCCCTGACTTTGGCATATATGGCCATGTCATGGGGGGCAATCAGTACACCATGGGGGGAGGGCCAAGGCCATATCTCGTCCAGTGTGCGCCGGAACTCCCATGGGCCAATGGGGAGAGCATCAGGAGCGTCCTTGCAAATCATAGAGAAGAGGGCGGGGTCACAGTGGGTGTCATGTACAGTATTATCAGGATTCCCAAAAGTGTCAACAATGAGGGCGTCTCCAGGGAGCGTCTGAAAGTCAACATGTGGGTCAAGCGTGCATGTGTCATCATATGGGACAGGTGAGTGCAGGGTGTGGGTGAGTTGGTCAGGTGTAGAGCAGCTGGGAGCCAACAGAGGTCGGGGGTCCTCTACAGGGCCTGTACAAGCAACATAGTCAACACAAGCATCGGGCAATTCACAAGTCACAACAGTGTCACAGCTGGCCAGGGGGGAGGGGGGTCTACTGCCCCTGGCCCTCCCCGTTTTTTGTCTTCTGGGGGTTCCTGTTGTTGCCGTCTCTAGCAAAACAGCGACTTTCAGGGTGGCTGCGGGCCCTACATTGGTGGGATAAACAGTAGGAACATATATGCAGGCGTCGAACGCCGGCGTCAGCATGGTCGGTTTTCTGGCGACAGGTACCTGCATTGCACTGCGCGCAAGGTGGGCCTGGTTTTGCAGATACAAGGGCCGGGGACAAATCAACAACTGAGGGGGCATCACGCTTGTTGTTATTGACACTGGTGCTGCCAGCTGCGGCAGCGCCAGAGAGCAGGGTGCGTGTGCTAATCTCAACCCGTTTCATCTGGATTTTTATAAAGTCAGACCACAACCAATCACCAAATGCAATCTCCGCGATTATGGACTCTGACCACTCACGGACTTCCTCCCACTTGTAGCGACCAGCATCTGCCGAGAGAACGGCCAGGTGGTGGCGTATGTGAGGCCGATCAGCCTCAGACGAGCAGGGAGTATCATGCACACGAAGGAGCCCTTGGACATACTCCGGGAAAGAGAGATCACCCAGGGTAGTCTTATCTCTCTTGGGGCCCCTTCTAATATAATGATGTGGGAAGTGAGGGTCGTCCTTACCATTTGGTGAGGCTGTAGCAGCAGTCACGAGCTGAGCCAGTCTCCTCGCCACCTCCTCATGACCAGCGCCGTCACGAGCATGTAGAGGCGGGGGCTGGACGGGAGGCCAAGGCTGCGGGGGTGGCAGCGGCGTGTGAAGAGACCGGGCGGTGTAGTCCTCCGTGGGCGGCCCGTGGTGCGGCTGCGGCGGCATAAAGTGGGCAGTCTCCCGTCGGCGGGCGAGAAGCTGCGGGCGGTCTACAGGAGGTAACACATCATCAGGTGGAAGCAGTGGGGGGTAGGCAGGAGGCAGAGGCACAACAGGTGGCGGGGCCGGGACAAGGGTAGGCACAGTCGTGGGCTCGGGGCCAATGGAGGCCACAAGTAAATCAGTGAGGGCCTCTACCTTACTTGCCAGTTTGTCAAAGCGTGTGTCCGAGGCCTCCCTCCATGCCTTGGTCTCCTCCCTGTGGCGTAGTAGGCCCTCCGAGGCGGCGGGCGCAGGCAGCAGGGCGGCGGCGTCCGGAGAGTTGACAGCCGGGGCTGGGTGCGTGTCAACCGGGTTGACAGCGGGTGCAGGCAGGGTGACAGCGGGCGGAGCCGGGTTGACAGGCGGCCCGTGCAGTATGTCGTCCTCAGGAACGAAGGCGGCAGCGGCCGCAGCAGCGGCCGCAGCGCACGCCTGTTTGCGGGCCCGTTTCTGCTTGCGAGTGAGCGGGCCGTCCATTGTGACTTCAAATCAACTCATGTACAATTTAGAGCTCACACTAAATAAATATAGTGAGGCTAGCAACTACGCGTATTCTATTGCGCAGTGCGTCACCGCCTATTGCTCTACTATACAGAGAGAAAGGAACTTCACCTGGAGGTTGCCGTCGGTCGAATGGCCGAGTATTTCAAACATGGCGGGCTGGGAAGAGCCGGGTTCGAGGCTGTTATTTGACCGGAAGTATCGAGGCTATACACAGTTGCGCATGCGTAGACCTGGTTCGAGATTAGTGGGCGCCAGGAACATGGTTTGAGAGTATAAACAATTTACATAATAGTGCATACATTATAAGACAGGGGGCGCCCCGGATAACATGAAAGAGGCATTGAGGTTGAAATGATTTGGCGCGCTGAGTTGTCGATTAAGAAGCAATGCTAGCATTACTTTCCATTTGAGCTAGCATAGGTGTTGGTATATATACTTTTAACCTGCAGATATACGGGACTCGGTCTACATTGTACTCATATGTTTGTCCATATAATATGGGGTATCCAGAGAACAGGCCCTCCTGACTGTAGGCCCCTGGCCCACGGGCCCTCCATATCATACGTCCAACCCATAATCTCACATCCAACCCATTCTCTTACATCCAACCCCCTCCCTCACGTCCAACCCCTCCCTCACATACAACCCCTTCTCTCACATCCAATCCAATTTCCTCACATCTGACTCCTCCCTCACTTCCAACCCCCTCCCTCACGTCCGACCCCCTCCCTCACATCCAACCCCCTTCCTCACGTCCAACCCCTTTTCCTGGCCTTTTCCTCACGTCCACTACCACTTCCTTACATCCACTACCACTTCTTGGACGTGAGGCAGAAGGAGCGCCCAGCGTTTGCGCGTCACCTCACGGCGGTTTTGTGAACTGCGCTAAAAGCGCGCCCATGATTGCATTATCGCCCATACGCTCATGAACGTCAAAGCTATGTCAATGCAAGTAGAGGTCTGCTCCCACACTGATTACACCTTGAAACGTTGGAGCTCCCTTAGTCTCTCTTGCAGATCGAAGCACATAAAGTATTTGGCTACTTGTGTGTAGATGAATATGACATTGATGGTGATATAATTGCAAAATACCCTCTTTGATTCAGCTAATTAGCACATATCGGGGCTCCATCTGTCAAACAGCAATAGGGAAGGATGAGATCTATGACTGCAAGTAAGCATTAGCGATTTTAGGGGCTCTGGATGGGGGGTCCCCATGTCACATGTTGATTATAAAAAATGGCCATGTCACATGCCAATGTCGCATGTCAATGTCGCTTAAAGGCACACTGAGCTCAGGACGTAGCCCTGCCGAGTTTTGTACGCAAATGATGTCGTGGGTTCAGTGCGCTTTTAAGGGCCCATGTCGAATGTCCCTAGGCCTCATGTCGATTGTCGATTCTAAAAAATAGCCATGTCGCCATGTCGAATTTTGTGGTCCACACTCATATTTTATCCTTCTATTCATATATATTTCAGTGTATTCTATGAGTCCCGTACAACTTTAAAACCTTGTGCGTCGTTGTTTATAGCGTAGTACCGGCCGCCGCCGAAGCGGCGGCAATCAAGCGCTGATCACTTCTTCTGGATGTGAGGGGAAGGTAGTGGACGTGAGGACTTAACCAGTAAATTCCACATCATCTAATTATAGCCTTATTTGATTTATGTGTGATTAAGGGATTGGGCATAATGCTGTAGAATGTTCAACCAAATATCAGAGTAAACTTTCCATGCATTATTGCATTATGTGTATAAATCTCTAATGCCTGAGATTCTAATCTCTGAGAAAAACATGAACTCATATTTCAAAACAAACTTACTGTCTCAGAGCAGGGACAATAAAACAGGTTTAAAGCAGTTTTCAACTAGTAAGAGTTCTTGAGCTTACTTATTCATGTTGTTATGGCATCTTTAGATCTAGATCAATATATGATCTTTATTTTCATTCAGAGCCTAGGCCTTATCAAATGTGACATGCACTTGGAAGAGCACTGGTAAGACCTTAATGCACCCTGCACTGAGGGCCCTTTTCACAGATCGTGCCACAAATATCGATACTTCATGCTTTAATATCATATAGGGATATATCATTGGCCAAGACTTCTTAACCAATACCCAAATACGACCCGTGGCAGGTGGCCCTGGAGTCAGTCCAGAGACATAATGTAGGAGGTGGAAAAAAAGAGCCCCAAGGGGTGCAGGGAGTCTCAGGTGGGCAGGAAGCCTTTATGTCCACTATCAGTATACAGCACCCACCTGTAGCTGAGCAGACACACCTGCCACTTACTTAATAAGCAGCCAGACTAGGATAATGGGGTGTAATCCCATACTTTACCAAAGTCCTTCAATATAGGTAGGGGTAGGGAGTTTTCATGATCACACAATTTTGGGCAATTTTCGACAGATATACTGGACACACATTTTTGTTGCAGATTTTATGCCCAGTCACAACTTATGAAATCCTATTGTTGTTTTCACCAATGTACTACTAGTCTAACTGGGGCTTTATAGGGGCACTCACTCTCTGTGGGTATGTACTATTCACTATTCACATCAGGAAAGCTGCAATTTTATAATACAAAGTATTATAATTTGCATGAAGCCTAAATAATAAAATAGATGTATTACAGGTTCATGTTGAAGTAAAAAATAGGTTGGGAGGGTTGGATATTGTTTGATAAACATAATCCACTGTCAGGGGTGATCATCTAAAGATAGGGGACGAATCTATTGTCTAATTCTCAGCTATCAATGGAACCATTTGTTGAAGGCGGTATGATGAAATTAAATGGTATGTGTTATAAAAACAGACACTGCCTTAGAATTGGAACACACCACGGACTGTAATAAAGCAAAAAGCCTTTGCTGCAGAACTGGCTGTATCATATGACTATGGGCCTTCTAGTTGCCCGTGTACAGTGAAACAAAAATGTCCATAACTGTAAGAATCAATACTACTCCTATTCCACTCCTTTTGAATCCAGCACGCCTGTGGTATTGTTATATATCCATACATCTCCAATGGGTGTGTGTCTTTGTATTTACCTTCCATTACTTTTCATTTTCTTTAGTTCTTAACCAGAAGGTTCTTTGTAGCAGCAACACAGAGAGTCTAGTTCTTATTGGTATGACATCCTTCATTTTGATATATTGATATCCTCGTCATTGCTTTTGTATTTGATCTAAATAATATATTTTCTGTTTTAGTTGGCTTGAAACCACTAGGCTCACATTCATTATACATTGAAATTACATTATTCAGTCATCTTTTTATCTTTTCTATTCCCTAGCGGTCTGTAAAATTAGAATCACTAAAAGGTATGAAGAAATCAAACGATAATACTCTACAAATGAATCCATGCCCCCTCCCCAATGGACACAAAGAAAGAGGATAACATAAATAACATAAGAAAGACTCTATTCTGTTAGTTCTTGACATGTAAGGATAAAACCTGAGCTGCTCTTGGCCCCTGTGTCATCTGGTATACGCGTTCCTGTACTACACACAGAGCAGCTCACAGAGCCAAATAAGGTGCAGGTGTATCATATTTCTGTCAGTCATAACGGGGGCCCATCTCAACATTGTGACTGGGTATACCTGGTTTGATGTGCAAACATCTTTTGAAGTGAATGCAAATCTGCTAGCAAACATCATCTTTCCTTTTCTGCTGCTCCAGATTTGAAAGTAGTGTAGTAGGATATAAAACCATTCCATATGTCAGTTTGTGTGCTATAAGCCCCTTTTTAAATAGACTTACTGTAAACGTATATATTTTCGCGCATGTATATTTTCCCGAATTGCCTACAAAGTGCAGTTTCACGTGTATTTAAATTTACAGATTTTGCATTACAGTAGTTATGTGACAACACTGGATAAATTTTTGCTCTGTACATATTTTCACGATTTAAAAAATCACCAAAATCATGAAAATATATACAGTGCGAAATGAAGTACGTTTTTAGTATACTGTTTATTCCTAACTGTAAGGCCAGATATGATAAGTATTACATTATAGTGGACACATGCATGTCATCTCAGCTGTCACCTGCCAATGCAACCTGATGACATGATAAAATTGGATCTGGTGGAAGATGCATGTTATTACGGGATATATAAATAGTTTGACAGTAGCACCATTGTATGTTATGACAATGCATGCCACAGGATGTCCTTGATAATTCATCATGGTCTGATACAACAGCCTATATGGGGCCTGCGGTGGTTCCATTCTACCGTAAAACCTCATGTATAAGCCTACCGTAAAACCTCGCGTATAAGCCTAACTCGCATATAAGCTGCATCCTGAATTTGGGCCGATCCTATAAGCCGCACTGCCAATCTGATTCTGGTACTAAATGCGGCTTATACGCGAGATTGTACGGAAATGGTGCCTTTCAGTACTGTACCATAGTAACAAAAACCCTTGTATAAGCCGCACCCAGACTATGGGCTGATCCTATAAGCCGCAGCAGCGATCTGATTTGCGTACTAGGTTTACGGTATTGCATTTTGGAATTTCACTAAACATTAATCTTCTACCATTGGGTGGCTAGACAGAAACATTCCTGTGATAACCAATTTCTATTTATTGACAGAAGCAGCTACCGATCATCAGATAATTCCCTGATATAATATATCGGTAAACCTGTTCTCTATCTGGCTAGGAATAAAGTCTATTTTACATACATACAGTGGCCCAAGAGGGTCAGAAAAGAAAATTTAAAAGAAAATTCATTTGTTTGAAAATTGAAAATGAAAATTCCCTTTTCAAAGTGAAATTGAAATGGAAATTCACTTTCACATCTGAACTTCAATTTTACTATCTACATTTGCAAGTGAGAAATCATCACTACAGTTGATGTATGATACACACTAATAGTACTAAATTATCACCAGCATTCAGACAAAACCTGTAGATTCTGATACCTTAAGCATTATTGCTAGTTTATGTGTCACACCACCAAGAGACCATTGTAACCCAGCGGACTCATCTGGCAAGGATACGGTCAAGGGAGTGGTGACTTTTTAACAACAGATGTGGGTTGGTGGATTTGGGGGAGGACGAAAGAAATGTGGACCCCTCCTCAGGGGGGGGGGGGGCAAAAGAACTACACCCCTTTTTAGTGAAAAAGCCCAGATGTTTCTATAGCTCAAAGAGGTCGGCTGTCCTCAATTTCTACCTGCCTGGGGGGGGGGGGGACTGACAACATTTCGACCCCTCCTACAGGGGGGGGGGGAGGACCAAAATAATTGCGACCAGCTCGCGCGAAAATCCACCGACCACCCCCTAAGTGACATTGAAAAGGCCCTGACCAAAGGGGACTATTCAGGCCCAGTCTGAGAGCTGGAAGCTAAGCAGGGTAGAATGTATAATGATTGGATTGGCAACAGTAGTTATTCATGCAGCAAGATCCTTTTTTATGACCACTAACTTCGAGAATACTTTTCATGTCTAATTCATGGGATATAAAGTAAGTGAAACATGGTGGGCTGGGATGGTTAATGCAGAAAAAGATTCTTTCTATTATGTCATGATGTATTTTTTATAGGAGGCCTGTACAATGACCTTGCATTGCGATTAAGTACGCCTTTATCCAAAAACCATCCATAGAAACAGGCTTAAAAGATTTGTTGAACTAAACTAGCTCAAACAGAGGACATTTTATGTAAACTGTCTGTTTGGTCATATTGTAAGTAATCAGGACTGGCCCTACACGTGATGTAAATACACCATAAGAGGGGGTGGATGTGAAGCCGCAAAGTTTGTCTACCCTCCATTTTACCAATTAAGGTGATCTTACCCGCTGTATGATCACATTAGTCATCAATGTCAATTGGGGGAGAAGCCCACCCCCCCCAATCACAAAGGAGGGTGAAAATGGAAAAAGGACTACTAGTCCCTACCTTGCACAACCACTGAATGCCTTGTTGACAAGGCTCACTATGCTTGTGTGTACCATGGTTACCCAGTGGCTCTGACCAATCAGAGTCCAGGGATTTAGTCTGTGACCTCACTTCCTATAAGCAATCTCCTAGCAGAGTGTTGCTTGACTTCCTAATATGGGAAACTATCTTTAATAGAGCAGATGTTTCGGACTTAGGAGAATCTGTGTGAGAATCATCTGGACCCAGTGAATGATAGGGGGCCCCTCCCTGACACTGTAGTTAGTTCAGTGTGGGTGGTACAGTTAGTGGTTTCGACTTGAATGTCTCATCAGGTGTGAATCATTTGGAGAATGTTGAGATTGATTATTTCCTTATCACATTCCCAAGGGTTATATGTTAGTTGAACTATGAAACAAAGGTTGGACTTGGTGATGGGTGTTAGTGCCAAGTCAGTCTAGTTTTGTTTATTTTATTTTGATCTGATGTTTTGTCTGAACATTAGGTGTCAGTGATTTAAAATAGTCTAATTTATGGAGGGAATCAAAAATAAAAAGTTCAGTCGAGTGTGCAGTGTGACTTAGATTGGTACACATTGTTGGGTGTCACTAGATGAATAGGGCTTAGTTTATTCATCTTGACACACATACAAAAGAAGGATTGATGGTGGGGGCCACAAAATTAGTGAGTGGCCCATGTGACAACAATGAAGCATAGGGTGTTTTGGTTGGACAATGTCCGCATGGCGTGAGTGACATGTAATTTCTATGCCTAGGTATATGGGACTCTCTTGGTTTGTATCTTGTTGGGAAGACGGATTATTGAGAGTCGTGGGCCTAGGCCTAGATTAGTCTAGTGAATTTAACCCATTTTGGTGTAATGCTACAGAGGTGGTGCATCCACTATTGTTCCTCCGCATTTAGTTCCGTGTTTCCGGCAGGGGATCTCGGTTGTATGCCACAGGATTTGCAAGTAATGGCATAGATTATGTTGGCGGTTTGACAGTTGAAGGAGGTCAGAGTCCTGAACTTTCTGCCGGTAGTGGTCGACTGAATGAAACCACTCTTGTTAATTTTTGGGTAGTATCTACAGTTCAGAGGAGTGTTACATGGGTACTTTCTAATGTGTGGGACCTTGGTGGCGGGGGTCTTTTGGCTGCTGGAGGCTCTCACAAGTTCGTCACCCAGGCTTTTGTTTCGCCTGTTGCCAAAGACCAATTTGTGCTAGTGAAACTCTCAGGTTGTTTTGGTCTTTTTCATTTGGTCCCAATTTTCTGTGAGGATTTGTTTTATAGGGGGGTTGTGGGGGTTGTGGGGGTTGTGGGTAGTGATGCAATAAAATGCTTTCGGTCTACCCGTAGTGGTTGGTTTTTGTTTGGGTTTGATTAGTTAAGCCCGGGGTTGTAGTTTCGCCCTCGTCAGTGAATCTATGAGGAGATTCCAAGGGTATTTCCGACGGAGCAAATGTGTGCAGAGCATTAGTGAATTGCGTAGGAATTCGGACTCTCTAGTGCAAATACGTTTAACTCTGATAAATTGTGAGTAGGGTATAGCTCTGACTACATGTCTGGGGTGCTCTGAGGAGTACAGCAGGTAGTTGTGACTGTCTGTGGGTTTGCAGTAGAGAGTGGTTTCAAGCTTATTTTCTGTGTTTTTGATGACTGTGATGTCTAGGAAGTTTACTGTAGTGTGTGATTCTTCCATAGTGAACTTTATTGTTTTGTGACATGTGTTTAGGTGGTGAAGGAAGACATCTAGTGCCAATCACAAAGGAGGGTGGTCTGAATGTGTTTGGATCCCCCAAAATTTGCCAAGACCCTATAGTATAATACATATTATTTACATAGGAAAAGTTGGGGATGAGGGGCCGGGGTCCCAAATCAGAGCCAAAGGGGCCTCAAACACTATAATTCCCATAAGATGATGCTTAAAGTCAGTTGTGTTGGGCCCCCCAATAAAGATTTCCTTCCTACGCCTCTGTTGATGGCTATTCGCAAAACCTCAACAAACTTACTTTTTTGTTTGGAAACTGCATTATTTTGCATGTTCTGTTCAGCAAACAAGCCCGGGAGACACAACCCCTGACATCCCATATAATGTGACTAGATTGACTGTGTCCCTATGTCTGACTTTGATGTATATAGTAAATGCCTGTTGGCACCAGATAACAACATATGCATAGTCCCCTAGCTGTCTCTATTCCCACCCACAGCTCACCAATGCAGCTATACTTTTGCTTTTTATACAGGCCTGTCCTATCTGGCATATGATATATGGACAAGGGCCCACAACAGTAGAGTTTACCACAAAGTCTGGAGGCGGAACACCAAAAGTAATCTCCGAATCTCATCAGAGAGTATTTGCTGAGATGGGAATGTTACCTGGGAACCTGACCAGATGGTGATTGGTGAGAGAAGGAGAGGAGTATTTGCAGTCTAGACTCATTCCAAGAGGCAGTAATTAAGCCTATGTGTAATGGCGTCTACCAGGTAGGACACACGCTCGGCGCAGGGGAACATTTCTTCCAATCTGATATGCTCCAAACCTGAATATCACTCGCAAGTTGGATTAATTAGCCTTATAAAGGTTATGTGAACATTTGTAGCATCTTTTTGATGTATGGAGCTACGCAAGTTGGACGGTAGACCAAGAAACTCTATCCAACCTGTTGTCACAGGGGAGTCTACACCGGCGGGATTACACTCAGCCATAGCCAGCGTCACTACCCCCACTCCTACCACTGAACAGCCGTCCAACATGGACCCCGAATTAGCCAGATTCATGAAAGAGGTAAGAGACTCATTGGGAACATTAGTAGCACATAAGACTACTACTACAACCCAACTTGATAACATTCTTAAGAAACAAGATGAGATTGATACCTCTATTGTCGATTTACGAAAATCAATTGATGAAAACAAACAGCTATCAGAGGCGTCAATTGCCGGTGTTAAACTTGAGCTCGGGGATTATGATGAAAGAATCGAAAAAATCGAAGAAAAATTCGCCAAAAGGGAGGAGAGGGATAGTAAAATCGAAGATTCCCAAAGAGAATTAAATGTGATGATTAGAGGGGTACCTGAAGTGCAAGGTGAACCGATGCACTTAACAATGAAGAATTTATTCATGCAGCTGAAATTATCATTTGTTTATGCGGTAACAAATGGAGCATCACGCATGGGTAAGGCCCCCACCCCCCCTCCCCCCGGAAACCCGGGCCCCCAAAAGAAAAATCAATGGGTAAGACCCATCAAACTACGTTGTACTACAATACCTATGAAATCTGAGGTGTTTGGAGTTAGGGATAACGTAAAAGGATCCAAATATGAAAAGGTCACCTTTTCAAATGACATGACTGACGAGGAATTGCTTAAATCTAAAGAGGTACAGCAGATTGCAGCAGCAGCTCGATTAGTTCCAGGGGCAGAGGTCAGGTTAAAAGGTAACACAGTCTCAATTGATGGTTACGTATATGACCACTCAAACTTCAATGCTCTACCATATGGGATTACTACAGTATCGGCGTCTACTAAGGTCTCCCCGCGGGGGATCTTTTTTCAAGGTCACTTAAGCCCCTACAGTAATCTCTTTAACATCAAAATAACTGATGATACCAATGGGTTTGAGGGTACTTCAGTAGAGCAATGCTTAGTGGTAAGAAAGGCCGATTTCCACAAGGATCCTGTACACCGAGACCTTGTAAAGAAGACAACCAACCCCTACTCCATTATGAACATTGGCAGACGCATTGAGACCAGCCAGGCCTGGAGATTACGTGAGCCACAAGAACTATATGCACTTAACCACCTTAAGGCAATCCAAAACCCCTCCCATGCTGAATTACTAAAGGGTAATCAGTGTACAGCGTACCATGAGGCCACTAAGAACAAGGTATATGGCTGCGGGCTATTATTATCCGAGGTATCCAAGCTAGGCGAAGCACCATGCCCGCGCCCAGGGTACGACGACGAAATGGGGTCAATATTATATAAGTTGGCTCGTGTTCTAAAAGGTGAGACAGACTAAGGTCACAAAGTGGTTGGGGCTCGTATACAACTGTCGCTAGTATGAATCCCTTCAAATTCTCCACCGCTCCGAGGAAGAGGAAGGCCCTTTTCAGAGTATTATTACTATCAGACTCTAGAGCACGTGGACTTACGTATAGAATTCAGGAAGAACTATCCAGACAAGGAATACAGAATGTGAGTTTTAGCATTCTATTCTACCCTGGAGCAACCATTGTCCAGACTGTGCAACGTGCCATGAGTAAGCTTAAAGAGCGACAGAAATATGATCTGATTTACCTAAGCACGGGCATAAACAATCTCACAACCATGTTAAAATCACATTGTGTGGTGCCTAATTATGATACCACTGCTGCATTAATTAGAGACCTGCTTGGAGACTATATGTGGGCTAAATACGCCCTATCCCCATACTCAATTAAAGTGGTGGTCTGCGAATTAGTTGGTATGTCTTTAAGCATATACAACACACAGGGAGAGCCCTTTCCAAACGAACAGATCATTATAAATGAGGGAATGCTAATACTAAACCCACTCATACAGGGACTAAACACTGTTGATGGTGTCTTCACTCCACACATAGTACAGCACACACACAAATCCAGGCATGGACGTATGAGCCACCGCTATGCTGGCACACTAAGAGACGGGCTACATTATAATGACAACATGAAGAATAAGCTGGCAAGGAACCTGGTTTACACCATCACCGACAATATCCATGCTACCTGCAATTAAGTGAATAGCGTCCAATTTGAACATGCGGCCGCGCCCGCCTATAGGAAAGACACTGAGTTTCAAAAGTAACCACAACATTTTGACGCGCGCCACCCTCACCGCGCATTGTACTTTTGATTTGCCATAATAATATCATTATTCTATATTAGCGTGGTACTCATGCTGTGGCAATATAGAATAACGACTTTAAGGCGCCCTCACTTAATTTATATGTACATATACATGTTTCTCCATTTGATTAAACTTATACCAACATTGCTTATCTATAACAGGCTTTTTTAGAGTATTTAAATACATAATATAATACATGCCTCTATGTTTCCTTATAATAGATAGGCTATGCAGTTGTACCACAACTAAGTATGTCAACATCCATGGACAAGTTTACAGCATCAAGAACCAGCTAAGTTCCTACGAGATGCGTGAGTAATCACCCATACATAATTGTATAATCGTCATGTTTCATAATATGTCATGCTTTAAAATGTAAGAATAAAATAGCATTAAGGTATGTACCATGACAGCAGGGAGCTGACTCGTGGGACTCATGAGTACGCTATAAAATGACTACTTATATGTGATACTAACCTAAAACTAGAATTTGTACTAACTGATAGATATATGAGCTGTGGAGACACACAAATCATTTTGAAAGCAAGCATGTGCTTAGGCATAACATACTTAACGGATGTTTAATGATATATTTTCATTAATGCATTTCTTTTCTGACTTGAACTGTATGAATTTGAATGTACCCTAAACAAATACCATACTTTGAGTATCATTATATTGAGTACATGAATAAATGGTTATGTTTTCCTATTGAAAATCATAAGTGTATCTTATTCTGTTTACATGTGTACATCCTTGTAATAATACCAGGATTGGTGGCGTTTTCCCCTGCGCTACAGATTCTCAACGATGATAAGTAACAAACACAAATCCTATGTTGGATTAATTATTGTTTCTCAAATCACTTTGTGGGGGATGGACCATGGGGGGGGATGGGGAAGGGGGGGCACTACCTGCTCCTTATTCATGGAAACTGTCTACTTAAATGACTGACTTACCTGTAACAGGGAGAGGTTTGCATATAATACACCATAATGCTAGAAGTATAAAAAAGGACACAGATTTATTTAAGTTTTATATTAAGCACTCTGAGGTGGGACTTTATACTGTATCTGAGACATGGTTTAATGAGGATATACCTGATTCCATTATGGGTGTTGATGGCTATACTCTCCTTCGAGTTGATAGAAAACGATTAAACCTAAATGGTGATCGTATGGAAGGGGGAGGTGTAGCAGTCTACATTAAGGATGGTATTACCTTTTCACAAAGTGACCTACTTCAATACTGTATATGTACAAAAGACTATGAAGTACTTTGGGTAAAAATCATTCTATTTAACCAAACTAACATGATCCTAGGAGTGATTTACAGACCACCTAATGGAAATCCTTCTGAATTTTCAACTTATATGTTAGACACATTAAAGGCTATTAAGGATGAGGATAATATATCTGACATTACGTTCCTAGGTGATATTAATATAAATTATCTTGATAAGGAAGATGACAAATTTCAGGCTTTACTAGATATTGAACAAGAACATGGACTTGATCAGTACATTACGTCACCCACTAGGAAAGATGCCATTTTGGACCTGGCCTATTCAGATTGTAGTTTTATTTCGGAAGCAAGAGTATTAAATTATAAATTTAGTGATCACAGCCCTATTCTAATTACAAAAAAGAAAATTCAGATTAAATATGTTACTAAACAATTCACTGGTCGTTCATGGAGATTTTACAATCCTGCTACACTACATAATGCACTTACTAATTACGATTGGACTGCACTTCATGCAACCAGATGCCCTGACACAGCATGGGACATTATACATACTGCTATTGATATTCATCTTAATATTATGTGTCCTATAAAGAACCACCAGATTAGAACTAAGGATGAACCATGGTTAACCCCTGATTTAAAACGGAAAATTTTTGAGAAAGATATTGCCTGGAAATATGCTAAGAGGACTGGCCTCATAGAAGACCATAATATTTCCAATATTTTTAGCAATAGAGTTAAAAACCTGGTAGAAAATGCTAAACGGAGATATATTAAGGAATATGAAAAGGAGGATGGCAAAACTTTTTGGCGCAAATTAGAGGAATTATTACCTAATAAATGCAAAAATAATATAATTTGTTTAGTAGATGAAAATTCCGGCCTACCCATAGCACATGACCAAACAGCAGAGCATATTAATAACTACTTCATTAGTATTGGACCCAAATTTGCAGCGAATTTTAATGCCCCATGGACATATGCTGGCACCACCACAGACTTGCTCATAGATGATCTTATTATAAGTAAAGAAATGGTATTCAATACAGCCAGACTCATAAATACTAGAAAAGCCTCTGCAATACCATTTATTAATGCCAGAATAATTAAAGATGCTATGCTAGCCATTCCAGACAAATTTGCTTTTCTCTTTAACCTTTCGATTACTCAATCAAAATTCCCTACTAAATGGAAACAAGCAATAGTCACTCCTTTGCCAAAGCCAGGTGATAAGGCCAAGGTCACTAACTACAGGCCTATTTCACAAATTCCTTTGCCAGGCAAAGTATTGGAGCGTATCATTCATACACATATCACCTCATATTTGGAAAATAACAACCTTCTTAATGGGAAACAAGGGGGTTTCAGAAAAGGGCACTCTACCATTTCTACTGTAGCTGATTTTACAGATGAGCTATTTCATAGCATGGACGATAACAGAAGTACCCTAGCCTCATTTATAGACATGTCCAAAGCATTTGACGTGGTTAATCATGCAATTCTATTGTCTAAATGTGAGGAGTTGGGTATAAGAAATGACATCTTAGGCTGGTTAAAAGACTACTTATTTCAACGATCCCAAAAAACAGTAGCTAATGGCATCACCTCTAGTGAAGGCTACCTTCAATGTGGAGTCCCTCAGGGGTCTATTTTAGGCCCCCTGCTCTTTCTTATATATGTCAACGACATAGATAGTCTCTGTGAGTTTACAAATACTAGCTCTTATGCAGACGATACAGTCATTTATGCCTCTGAAGAAGATCCAGTTTCTGCGTATAGAAAGTTACAGGATGATTTGAATAGTTTCTCTCACTGGTGTAATTTAAATAGGCTAACAATAAATTCTAAGAAATCTCAAGCTATGAAATTTGGAACCCCTGGACAAATATTAAACTTTAGAATACCTGCCCTAAAATTAAATAATACTGATTTAGAATTTGTAGAAAACTATAATTATTTAGGCGTACAGCTGGATCAGTCATTAAAATTTGACAAACAGATTAATCAGATGAGGTGTAAGGCTGCTGCTAAACTTTATATTTTTGGTAGACTCCGTAGACAGATGTCTTATGCTCAAGCACTTCGTGTCTATAAAACCAAAATGCTACCCTATATGGAATACGGAGGAATTCTCATCCATAACACTAACAAAACCCTACTAACAAAATTGCAAAGATTACAAAATAGAGGTTTAAAAATAGCCCTTTATTCACCCCCGAGAACCACAGTTGAAAAAATTCATAAGGATGGTAAAATAAATTTTTTGGAAGAAAGAAGGCAGAAACAAATTGCTATACACGCATACAAAATGACCAAATTAGATAAACATCTGGTAGTACCTGCCAGAGAAACCAGATTACATGATGCCCCTGTGCTTAAAACCTACAATAGACGATTACAAGCCTTCAAGCGTAGTGTATCCTATAAATGCTCATTCCTTTGGAATGATCTGGGAGTGAATGATAGGCTCATTCCTACCCTCGATGCCTTCAAAACAAATAGGAAGAAATTCCTTGCCTCTCTAAGACTGTAATACTAATCTCTGTTTTCATAATGACATATACACTGTATACTATTATGTGTACCCCTTTACATCATATTATATCCCTTTTTCCTTTTCATATCCATTTTGCTCTACAACCAATATGTTATATTATTAGCTTTGTGACTGTCTGGTACATGCCAATTACCTGTAAATTGCATTAATCCAAAAAACGGCCCTCAGGAGCCAGGAGTATATAGGCACCGCCATTTTATACAAGGAGCCTAACCTGTTTTCTCCTGATTAAAAATTACTTAAAAAAAAAAAGAAGAAATTTACCACTGCCATTTCCCATTTTTATTGAGTACAAGTCACATTACAATAGCCCTGACTGAGGCTGCCTCATGCTGTCTGTAGCTGGTACTTAGAAGCTCACATTAAAAAGCCAGGCTTTGATCGAGCTGCTCAGAGCAGCACTCAGGGTCCTGTCCTCCAGGGTGTCATTAGGATGTGTGCATGGATCAGCAGTCACCACAGAAACCTAGTCACAGACATTTATAGGTGGTTGTTGTGTCATCATTATCCGGGTATAGTTTTGTTTTGGCTTTTATTTGAAAGTTATCAGCTTGATATTGTCAGACTTTATTAGTATACCTTTCTGCATGGGCTTATAACCCACACCTACCAATACATAGATTTGGAGAGGATCTAAAGTTTATAGAAGTAATTTGGTAGCTGAATGGGAAACTATTGTTTCCCAAGTACCCTTTCAGGCAGATGTTTCTTAATCACTTGCCAGGCTTTGATCGAGCTGCTCAGAGCAGCACTCAGGGTCCTGTCCTCCAGGGTGTCATTAGGATGTGTGCATGGATCAGTAGCACCATAGAAACCTAGTCACCACAGAAACCTAGTCACAGACATTTATAGGTGGTTGTTGTTAGGTAGTCTTGTATGTGTTACATTTGTATTTAAGAGAAATACAGAAAGTCAGCAATATTATTTTATAAAATATTTCTCTAGGATATAGGAGAGTACACTTTTGCACCAACATTATAATCTTCAGTTTAATTATGCATAAATTTGTTAACATATTTTAATTTCGTGTCATCATTATCCCGGTATAGTTTTGTTTTGGCTTTTATTTGAAAGTTGTCAGCTTGATATTGTCAGACTTTATTTGTATACCTTTCTGCATGGGCTTATAACCCACACCTACCAATACATAGATTTGGAGAGGATCTAAAGTTTATAGAAGTAATTTGGTAGCTGAATGGGAAATTATTGTTTCCCAAGTACCCTTTCAGGCAGATGTTTCTAAATCACTTGTGGATGTGCAGGTGGTTTCAAAAGTCCTTGAACAACTTTATCTTTTACCATTTCTACAGTGAAAGTAGTCTATTGAACCATAATGCAATGGAGATACCAATTCATCATTAAGTTCCAAATGTGTATGCAGCATGGTACATATGATTAATTTGATCCATTTGAGGATGGCCAGATGGGCATGGCTATGAAACAATATACTCCTGTCATGATATAGTATTTTCCTTGGGTGTGGCATTTATTTGTAAAACTCAAGAAGAGATCAAGGCTTTGCAAGACGGCTTTAACCCTTGTAGGCCCACTCCTATTGATTTAAGACATGAATTCAGCCCTGGCATTGTATTGGTGCATCATGATGACAAATAATCATGAAAGGGTATACATTTATTTTGTATATAATTACCCCATAATTATATAGGTATAATGCTACCGGTATGATTAGTCATAGTTGGTTATATGTATTACTTAGGCTTATACTAAACCTACCTCGCCTGCTGGCTCTGTATGCCCTAGGTCAGGGTCAGCAGTCACCACAGAAACCTAGTCACAGACATTTATAGGTGGTTGTTGTGTCATCATTATCCCGGTATAGTTTTGTTTTGGCTTTTATTTGAAAGTTGTCAGCTTGATATTGTCAGACTTTATTTGTATACCTTTCTGCATGGGCTTATAACCCACACCTACATACATAGATTTGGAGAGGATCTAAAGTTTATAGAAGTAATTTGGTAGCTGAATGGGAAATTATTGTTTCCCAAGTACCCTTTCAGGCAGATGTTTCTTAATCACTTGCCAGGCTTTGATCGAGCTGCTCAGAGCAGCACTCAGGGTCCTGTCCTCCAGGGTGTCATTAGGATGTGTGCATGGATCAGTAGCACCACAGAAACCTAGTTATCCCAGGTATCCCAGGTATCCCTAGGTATCCCATTTGAAAGGTCAATTCAGACACTATTAGATCTTTAGGTCTTTTCTCTGTAGTACAGTGGCCCAGAAGGGCAAATCAAAGTGAAAAGTGCAAATCAAAAAGTGAAAACCGGTTTGAGGTTTGAGGTTTCCACTTTCAGTGTCACACTGTCAATCTGTCAACAGGTTGTGACAGGTATCTTTTAGCATTGGGATATGGTTCAGAAGCTACAGAAGGCCAGTAGTGGGGCAAACATGTCAAATAACACAATGAGAGTCAGATCTTCCCAAAATGTACAACTTAGCAAGAAAGTTGTCAATTTTCGTAAAAGGGTCAGATCTTCAAAAAATGTCCAATTTGGCGCGAACCTTTTTGGTTTGCACTTTTCACTTTTTGGTTTGCACTTTTCACTTTTTGATTTGCACTTTTTGATTTGCACTTTTCACTTTTTGATTTGTACTTCCATTTGGCCCTTCTGGACCACTGAACTATTGATAGTCTGATACCACACATTGAGCTGCTATATTTTTGTGGTCAACATAAAGAATGTCCAAAGAACGATTTGACATGTTCTGTCAAGGACATCAGAAGCCCAACCTCTACAATCCATGCATATATATCTAACCCCACTGCAATACCTAGGACACTGTGCAAAGCTGACAATAGGCATGATTTCATGGTTGTTATGGTAGGGTCCATCATTTATCAGTGTCCAATGGTACAATTGCCTAAGCCGTCACAAACCCATTATGAGATACATAATTGATTATCTGAAACTGCACATAAATTACTTTCAGTTGACTACCCCCTATCCACCTATTCCTGGTGGGAAAATGCTGCGCAGCTTTATTTGTCTACTGGTCTTTATATATTTATGTTGGTCTTGATCCAGTAGGTAAACTGGCTTAAAAGTAAGCTCCTTTGGGACCTTAAATTCAGTTTAAACCTGTGCGGCTTGTCTCATCAAATGATGGAAGCTAGCGATAGGAATTAGGATAGAAGGATCTCACGCAGATGTCGTCAGGACCTGGAGGGCAAAAAGACAGTCCTATGAATTATTTCTGCTGTAGACAGCCTCAAAGCAGATAAAACCAGACATTCCAAGGTAAAAGAGACTGAGAGATACTAAGGGAGACTGAGTAGACTTGATATGACTCACCCATCTAGCCTTTCAACAGCCGTAATTACTGCAGCAGCCGACAGATGGAGCTGGCAGTCTGTCTTGTGTCTATCTTTAACTTAGAATCAAATAACAATAACCTACACAGGCCATCTTCACTTTTTCTGTTTTTTTTTGTTCTCCCTAAGGCTTGCCATTAAACTCAATATCAGTCTATTCTTTTTATTCACAATTTTATTAGTATGTGTCTTCTCTATAATCTTGTTGCCATTCTGTGCAAGGCTTATAGCAATTTCATGCAAACACGTTCTTCAATCCAGGTGTTAATGCTAAGTCTCTTTTGACTAATTTAATTTATATACTATATATGTGTCCATATGCACAGGTCCAGTGGGCAGTGCAGGAATTTGAATTAGAATTAACAAAATTGCAAACCCTACCGGTAGTTAATATGTAGTTTTATAAATACGTTTTACCTGTAATTGTAACTGAATATATTCCAATAAGCAGGTGCACAGGTCCAGTGAGCAGTGCTAGTACTAGTATTGATTGATAAGTCTATAACGTGCTACCGGTAAACTATGTATTTTACATATGACAAAAAACCAAAGGGGGGACTGCTCGATCCCTGTATTTCCTGCTTCTTCTTCAATATAACCTTGAGTATTTACAGCAATTTCCACATCTTTTTAAGGATGTAATATTTCAAGTCTTGTAAATAATACACAACATATCTTGTTAGAATTGAAAAGATTCATCATTGTATATGTTGGAACGTTAGTTGTAAAAATGCAATGCAACAACGTTCACTTGTATATAGTTAGTTTCATCGTTCAATTTAAAATTAAATGTATTTTTCTTTGTGGACATGCAACATTTAAGACTGAGGGAAGTGATCCAATTATGGAAATATGGATTCTCACGCAAAAACTTATAAAGGACTAGGAATCCTTCACCTTAACTGTAGGAGCTACTTTGGAAAAAAGGATGAGATTCATAAACTGCTAGGAAACTGGAACATTTTGACTTTCTCAGAAACCTGGCTGAAAGCTCAGCATGATGATTCAATGGTAAATTGGCCTAGTAAGAAATGTTTTAGGTTGGATAGAGTTCATAAAAATGGAGGGGGTGTAATGTGTATGGTACCAAATGATCTGGCGCCATATTGTAGTGTAGATAAGAATTTGACTATATCGAGCAAAAGTTTTGAGTGTCTTGCAATCAATGTAAATCAACCTAAACATAAGAACATGTTAATCTGTTCAATTTATCGGCCCCCCAACACTGACATTGATCTCTTTTGTAAGCATTTGCAGCTTATAGGTGAAAATGTAGATGCGGAAATTTGGATATGTGGAGACTTTAATATTAATTTTAGAAAGACTGATAAGGAATGTCTTAGGCAAATAGTGACAACTTGCAAGACGTTTGGTGCTATTCCATTGATTACTGGGGTAACAAGATTGAAGAAAAGGAAAAATGGGAAAAATGGTACTGGTACTACTATTGATAATATATAACAAACTGTCTTCATATTAGCGAGTCGGGTGTTATCAATTCACTTATCTCTGATCACTTGCCAATTTATGCTGTAAGGAAAATTGCAAAAAAACAATTCACTGTCAGGAAAACTACTGGGAGGTCTTATAAAGATTATAACTTTAATAGCTTAGCAGACAGATTGCTACATGCAAATTGGGACATTTTTTACCGTCTGCCTACTGCTGAAGCCAAGTGGGATTTCATAATAGACATTGTTATTGACTATCTTGACGAGTGCTGTCCTCTAAAGGAAATTCAGTTTAAAGATTTTGGAAATGATTGGTTCAATAATGAAATCTTAGAGCTAGTAAATTTAAGGAGAGACAATTTAATACACTTTAGGCATACTGAAGATAATAAATATTTGGATGAGGCTAAAATTCTTAGGCAACAAATTTCTCAAGCAATAAAAAGTGCAAAATCAAATTTATTTAAAGAAAAATTAGAAGAGAACAAAAATAATCCAAAAAAATTCTGGAAATCAGTTAATGGTCTACTTAAAAGCAATGCAGAGGTCAAGATGCCTGGGTTGTTCAATGAGGTGAAAAATGAATTTGTTGATTATGAAGATACTCCTGATTACATAAACGATTACTTTGCTTCAGTGGGTGAGGATCTATTTGAAACCAAAGTTCAGAGTGGACTACCCAGAGCTGATACGGTATATACGGCACCTGTAAGAGAAATGTATAGAGGTGATAATATGTTGTTGCACATAGAATTTGATGATGTAAAGAAGATAATTAATGATATAGATATTAGCAAACCATCAGGTATCTCATTTGTGTCCTCCAAAATACTCAAAGATGTCTTTAGATGCATAATTCCTCAAATTGTACACTTATTTCAATTTTCATTTGACAATGGGGACTTTCCAAGGTCTTGGTCAAAAGCTTGTATCACGCCATTACCAAAATCTGGTGACTCAAAGAATGTGTCCAATCTAAGGCCTATAAGTATATTACCTATCATTGGAAAAATGCAAGAAGTTTTAGCACATAAGCACCTTAGCAATTATTTGGAGACAGAACATATCTTGCATGATTGTCAGTTTGGCTACAGAAAAAACTGTAGTCTAGGAACTTCCCATATAGACACCACTTATCAGGAAAGCACTGCACATCCATTTTGCTTGGTGCTCAGTGAGCTTCTTTGGAAAGCTTATATTAGGAAGCTCTAAATTGTGAGATACAAGAGATACTACAAAGTGTCATGTATAAGACATACATAAGACAACCAACTGCACTCCTAAAACCTATATAAGCATGTTTGGTATCAAATCAAACCTGGTTTTGATCGGCTTGTAGGCAAGACTTGTCATTCCTTTTTCTTCTATCCATTTCCTTGTATACTTCACCTCCTGATGCACCTCCATGCTCAAGATCATTACTATCATGTCCACAAAGATAATTCATCTGCGGAACGAAGGAGTCTACCCCTTTATGCATGCCATCTAGGTAGCATCATTAAGGGCTAATTATCTCAAACAAATGGCTAGGATGTGATTTCGATTACAGCTGTTTTATGTACTTCATCTTGTACATCGTTTTAGTCTGATGTAGATTATAAATGATGCCTCTGAGCATATAATTATGATCTGTTATAAGATCTTGATGCTATAATCTGTTTACACAATTGCTACACATTTAGTTAAATATTTAATAGTTGACTGCACCTCTCATTAACTGAAAGGTGATTTTTCATTTTCTTATGTTCACAATATGCAAGGTTATTGTCTGTTCTGTCTATTCTTTAATTATCTTCCACTTTATCAGAGCAATAATACAATACACTGCTTTAAGTTCCGATTAGTGGTATGGAGATCATGATCATGATTTTTATTTAAGCAAGTGCTATATGAAGGTGTGGATTGTGTAGCTTGTATATATTCAGTATTGCCTACCCTCCTGTGATCTTTGTTTTTCTCTTAATTAATTTCCTGTTCGCTTTCCTAAAGGTCACACATAGTGAGATGTATAGAAATGATCTACCCGTATGTTGCACAACTTTTAACTACAGGAATAGATGTGAAAGCAGTATATAATGAGTCGCTGGTATTCGATATGCCCACCCGTCTTATTCTACAATATACCAGAGGTGATGAATATCCCATCCAACATACTTTTGGGACAAAGGGCTGTAATACATGATGTGAATGGTTTAAGACATCGACCTGAATGACTTGTTTGATATCCCCACATACCATACACAGTATGGTCCTGGTCTATGTGGTGTTAGGAATGTAGGAGATCAAGCTCCACACAAACAGGTATGCTGCCTTGCGTCTGCTTGTTCTCTTATTACTTCATCACCAGGGCACCTGACAAACTGCTCCAACCATTCCCTTCCATGCAGTTCTCCCCATCCATTTATCATCCTGCTTGACTCCCAAATGAAGGCTAGCAACCAGCTAATTAATGTGTCAAGCATCCGCCAATGCCTACTAGTGAATGTTTTATTATTGAGTTATTAGTTTAACCTGCACCCTTTCTTACATATTACATCAGTTGCATATTACACAGTTGTCTCTGCGTTATACTTTGCTAATCTTAGAAATCCAAAATGTATTTTGTCCTCCCCTTTCCAGACCTGTATCAGCGTAAGTAGGTCATCAACACTGTATCTAATAATTTAATATACTACTATATTTACAGGTGAGTAACATTGTCATCTGTTACTAGTAGGATGGTAAGTAACACTTGTACAAGTCTGTATTTACATATCGGTAAGTCAATACACTGTCATTACTCGAATTGAATTGATGATGGTTGTTAATGTATGATAACTGTAAAAAAAGAAATTACATGTACATTTTGCTGATAAATACGAAGGACTCTACGTCATGTTCTATCATAAGGAAAAATTACAGTGATAAATCCAATTTTCTGGCTTAGCTAAGAATAAATGTCCATCTAGGGACCTCTAAAGGGGGCAGGCTGAACTGATGACATCTTGCTTTTGCTAAATATTGGTGTTGGCAGGGGTCAGGTTCAGGGCCACAGGGTCACCGCTCCCAAGGTTAATGCAAAGGAAGGTCATTGGGCCACCATTGGAACGCTGGGTGTGATCTAAGGGGATAGAAGCGTATGGGCCCTTGGATGGTTCCATTAATTTTGGGATAGAATTGTCAAGGTGATTGCATTATTCACATACCTCTGTCTAGAAGGGTAGCATACGCCAGTAGTCAGAGTCTGTGAATGCTTGAAGGCCGTCTGAGATGTGATTTAAACTTGGAGTCAGTTTACCCATGTGATCTCACTGTTCTGCAGTTCCAAGGCATCTTTCCCTGATAAATAGATAGGACTTCCAACGGTTGACATAAGTTGGCATTGGTGGAAAACCTGTAGGAGTCAGGACTATGGCAAACCTACATGTAGATATCACTATGATGCTTATACAATAGTTTTAGTAAAGTGGACTGATAGGAAAGTTGTTGGTTAAACAATTTTAGATCATTGAACTGCTCACAGCAGTAGATGAGGTCCTTATGAACATTAATTACAGTAGGGCCATTGCAATTGTGTAGTGTATTATTACATGGGAATGTAATGAAACAGTTCAAACAAGGAATTTGCAATAGGACAGCAAATAATTTGATGGTTGCCTTCGCTTAATAAAATGGACATTGTTTAAATACTGCAAAACGTAACTACCTTCCATTCTAATGAGAATAGGATACTAATGATAGTATCCCAATATGGTTACAGCCTGCCAAACCATTTCTCTCTTGGCCCTTAGGTTTAATGATAGCACTACACACTTCTTTGGGAAATTAAAATTCAAGGTCTCTTTTTTACTTATCTTTTTACCTGATTTCCATCCAAGTGACGAGACATCAGTTCTCAGCTGCTCCCTATAAATAACGGCACCTTAGGTTAAGCATGTTTTGCCTTTGGTATATTTGCTGTCTCAATCAAGTAAATTCACACTATACACATAGTGAAATAGGCCTGTTCTACAGGGACCCGTCTTCACAACGGGGACCCAAAATGTAGGACTGGTAGTCTATCTGATAATAGACACCCATTTACCATTTGAAAGTAGACGTCCTACTTTCAGGAACAAGCTTGTCAGTTTGTGTCTCTATAATAATGTTCTGCACATGACATGATGTTTTCCACAGTCATCAGCATCCGGTGTGTTGCTGAATCTTGCCAGAATATTAGACCTATATCTTGGGTATACACTTTGGTACTGGAATATATGAAGAATGATACCTGTACAGGAATTAGGACCTGTACTCTAATAGTCTAATAAAATGGTAAAATGTAGGCTTGGTATTTTAGAAAGCATAGTATGTACAATATGTTTCAGAGTTAATGGAGTGATGGTTTGCAATATAAATTCTTGTCCTCTGCAATTCTCGGTAATCGGGAAAAGCAGTAGCGTTAAGGAGTCTTTCTTCTAGTCATTTCTGGTATGTTTTCCCCAGGTTGAAGGACTGCACATGGAGCTCATATGTCTGCAAAGCCAATGTCTGTATCAAAATGTAGATCACCATATTCCAGCATTTAGAGTCTTGGTGCCATATATACTAGCTAATCACCCATAACTAATGACTGGGATTCTCTTGCAATGATCATTTTATGATATCTTGTGTAACATGATTCAGGAGGGGTGTTAATCCTTACAAAATTATAAATAGAGCCTATGCTGACTCCTAGATGATGGTCTTATGATCATTAGGCAGCAATCAGTCTATGTAATTGCTGCAAACATGGTTAAATATTCAACTTCACATCAACAGCGGCATATATATCATTTTCCATGTTTTCATTTTAACAGTCCAGCGAAAATGGATTTTTGGTTTCACCAGGGTTTGAACCTGGGATCTCCTGCATCTGGAGTGAGCGTCATAACCACTTGATTGCCATTGACTGCCATTCTCGCATTACACATACGTCTGCATTGGTAGGTATGAGGGGGACCAGTGATTACCCTAGATGGCTAAGCCAGGGCACAGGGACTGATAGGGACTCGTTCTGTTCCCCTACACTCCTCCTGTCCAGCTTCAACTATCCCAACCGCCTACCCAACCGGTGGTAACCTTGGATATACCTGGCATTTAGTTGTGGGATCTTGTGTCACTAGCCCTACTAGTGTTTTCTCGCCACATGCATCACTTGTTAGCTTGCTAGCTTGCTAGCTGACTGCGCCACTCTAGCTTTCGCTCCTGCGCCAGGTTGGACCCACAACCAGCCACCAGGTGTTGAAGTGTACCCAATCATATCATACCATACCCATCCAGTCCAGTCAACATATTCCCAGGCACGGGGAAGGCTGGTGAAACCACCAGTGTAGTGATCCAGGGACTGATGTGGGCTCAATCTGTTCCCCTACAACAGTAAGAAAGCTTCATTGTCTCTCCATCTATTTGTTTGATTACTTAATCAGAGCTACATGTAAGACAATAGAAAAAGTATTAAAAAAAAATCAAGGTCGTTCTTTGGAGAACATCATTACCATTCTCTCCTTGTTTGTCACAATTTTACATATAACTCTGTAATTTATACTAAGGAACAATTTAATTTTGTTTTGTCTTGTCAAAAATATGATTCCAAGACCAGCTGATCAGGTACAATACACAAACGAGCCAAACTAAGTGTTGGTTGTTGTATCTAATAATACAACCAGTGTTGAGGTTGTATATGTTGTGAATGTACTATTATGGGTGGCTGAGTGAGCCAACTCTACTAAGGTTATTATGCATAATAGGTAAGGCTGCCAAAATTTAAACTACTCGAACAGAGTAAGAAGCAGCTGTTCTTTAATTGTTTATCACAAGTATCTTGAGAATTATCAAATATGGATGGATTTCAAATATATTTCCCACTTTGTACCACTTACTTTGTTTACACTGTTGTAACTGTACTTTATGATGAACAAGAAATAAAGATAAATCAAAAAAGAAAGAAAAAAGAATTGCTTCACAACAGTACCACTCAATCCTATTTGCTTTTCATACATCAACTGGACACAAGCTGCGAAAAACATTCCTGTTGATACTTGGACAGCTCTGCTTGTCCAGTCTGGTCAGACATACGGGAGTAAATTGGTCCTAATTCTAGCAATTTGTGTCAGGAAGAGGAGGGTGGGCCTGCGAACCTGTTCCACATATAAATGTGTCCTGTCCAAATGGTTAGGCCAAGAAACTGAGTGTTTATTGTTTACTAAAAAGTTGCTGGCATCACAGAAATCTTTTTTACTTCTTGTGCCTCTTGGTAGCACAATTTCCCTTTTTATCATAATTGATCTTTTATAGGATTATATGTATGTTAAATTTCCTTTGTCTATTTGCAACTTGCCAAGTTGATGACACCTATTGCCTACCACAACACTCAGCTCACATATAATTCATGTTTATATCATGAACAGAGGGCCTCAAACTCGAAAGATAATAGTCTATTTTTTCCTTTGGCCTAAGGCTGATCACCCCACCCCCTCTCTGTCAGACTTGTGCCAACAGACAGAGGCAATCGTAGCCTCCCTGTGGAGTTCTTGCACAGTGCTGTTGTACATATAGAGGAGAAATGGTGCCTCATCACAAACCTCCCCTGAGACAAAGGACCCTCCCACTGTCAACTCCATTAGACAGCCAGAGTAGACAAGGCCTGCTCAGATTTGCATGGTCCTGTTCAGGCTGGGTTGTAGTAATTTATAGTGTGATTTGCTTCTGTTGGGGTTCATCAGACCTGAGTTGTGTGTACAGGGTTTGCATATTTTTGTGACAGTATATGTCTCTTCCTCTTTGTCTGCCTGTCCGGATATGAGACAGAGTTTCTAACTATGGGTAGCTGCTACAGAACTGTGTCCTTAGTTAAACCTGTACCTTTTTCTGATTTGAAAGCTTAATGTTTGGCACAGGTACTGTGTGTTAAGCGCTTACTGCTGGAACAGCTAATTTAAAAGCTTCCGTAAATCTACTAGGTTTTTAATATTTATGTCTACTGCAATAAATGCAGTTCTACTGTACAGAAGAGACACCTTGTCTGTAACATGAAGTCCTTCTCCAGAACGTAACAGAACACAGATAGATTGAATAACAAAGCGTCAGACAAATCAGATTGACACAAAAGTGTCATTGCACTATTCTAAGATATCGAATTTGCTTGAGAGCTTCCTCACCTGATTTGCAGAAGGGGAACAGTCTACAGGGGAAGGAGGCAGGCAAGCAACCAGACATGTAATCAGCAGTTGGTGGAGGGGAATACTACTGTCCATTGTATATAGGAGATGCCACACATTTTTATATCAGACATTCAAGTGTCATGTTCTGCCATGTTCTGTGCTGTGTTGCTGGGTTATTCAATAATATCTATTATTATTTCTCACAAGAACATGTTACCTCACTTTCTATTTAAAGGCATCTTTGGTAGATCAACTAGGTTATAAATGCAACTACAATAGATTTTGCCCTTACAGAACATACATTGTATGTCCTACATTTAACAGCAGTTCTATGGATGGGAGGACATTTCTCTAGAATACACACAAAGGCAAATCATTTCTCCAGAGCGTGCCCAGCAGGACACATGTAGATTGAATCACAGGGAAGGGACCAAATAGATTGACAGATATATTGACAAATTTTATTCTAATTTCCTTACCATATGGGACTGACTTGACAGCTTCCTCACTTGATTTGCTATTGAACATACATGGGAAGAAGGCAGACAAATATTCAGACGGGTAGGTTGGGGGAGGTGGCTATGGCAGCAGTCAGAGGTTGAGAGATAGGGAATAAGGAGTATCATAAATGAAAATATTTCTATCAGTTTTACAGCTCACAAGATTCCAATATCACCGTCTTCAAATTCATATTATACATGTCCCATGTCAGGTGAGCCTTTCATTGCCACCCATATTTGCTCCTCGTTTTATATCCTCCTATATTTCCTATCACCTTTCCCCAAGCCCATCTACAGTGAGAAGTATAGAAATGGAAATGCTGGCAGATACAATCCATATCAGCTTTCTCATTGTGAAGTGCTTGTTCTGCCTAGAGGCTAGCTACAGAGTGGGAGACACCCACCCTGCTGGGTGCTCATACCGTGAAGGAGGCTGAGGAGAGGAATGTGGGCAAGCCTAAACTAGGCCCCACTCTCTTGCTATAGGCCTGTGCCAACCTCAAAACCATGTACAGTCGACCCTCACTTCCTCAAACATTTACTTGCTCGAATCCCTCACTTCCCAAGACAGATGCTGGGCAACAGCCTTTACATATTCTATCATATTTGGACTTATTTCTTTGGATAATTCTTTTCCTCAGACATTTTTCCTTGCATTTTCCGAATTTGAGGAAGTGAGGGCTGACTGTATGAGAAATAAACAGGACATAGACAAGACTGCATAGACACATCTCAGATTGATCAAGCGATCCCTTACTGCAAACACAGAATGCCTTTTTCGTATAGCGTATGCACATAATATATGCATTCTTCATGTATGTGTATATATCATCAATGAATCATGAATATTTGCAGAGTCCTCTAGGTCCCCAGCAACCTATGGTATTGAAAGTAAGTCCCATTGATAGATACAGTGTATAAATAGTTGCTGTGGGCTTTAGAGTATATTAGACAAATATAAACGAGTTACTATAGTTACTACCGGTAACTAACAAACTGTCATACATGTACGTTAACTTTGAAGAATATATTAATCAGCCTGTAAAGGATTCTTGTTTTTACCCAAGCGAAGGTATATAGTTTACAACAATATATTAATCTGTTGATTATTATATGGACAATATATTATTATATTAATATAATATTCTGAGTATATAATTACTATGAGTATATACATGTGAACAAATTGAGAAGTCAGTGAGTTTGGTGTCAAGTATAAGATATTACCAGGCCAATATAGCCTATTTTATTATGCAATAACGATACCATTGGGTAAAAAATTCCCACAAAAACCTATTTTTATATAATAATAGCGTTTTACAACAGCACCTGTATTCTAATCTTAAGATTAAAAAATAAAATTTAAAATTAGTGAACAGGTGTGAACGATCTGGAGATTCAAAGGCCACTGGCCATGAAACCATGAAACTGCCCATTTATAGCATGTGCCCAACAAGAAGAAGTAACCATGGTCCCCGAGCTGCAGCCAATCAGACGCATTGTTATTGAGCCACTCACAGCCAATCAATGAGCTGCTCACAAATCAGGTCAGTCTGGGGCGCCCTCTGGTGAGCTGCTCAGGAACCACGGCCACGCCCACTCGCTTATTTATACTTGGATTCAATCACGTTGATCCGTCCTATAAATAGTTGCTGTGGGCTTTAGAGTATATTAGACAAATATAAACGAGTTACTATAGTTACTACCGGTAACTAACAAACTGTCATACATGTACGTTAACTTTGAAGAATATATTAATCAGCCTGTAAAGGATTCTTGTTTTTACCCAAGCGGAGGTATATAGTTTACAACAATATATTAATCTGTTGATTATTATATGGACAATATATTATTATATTAATATACAAGTGAGGGCGCAAACAGATTACATCTGTTTGCTAGCCCTCACTTGTTTGAGAAGATACTGGATTTAATATTTATGCAGGGTTGTGGCATTTGGAGGGGTGTTTGGGATTTATTTAAGAGTTAGTGAGGAAATTTGTTTACTTGATGAGGTTATAAATGACAACAAAGGAATTCCTTCTGTTATAATGGAAACTGATTTTATTAATAATGAAAAGGGCAGCAATCAATTGACTTGGATGAAGATTGATATATTGAAGAGTTCCTAGACTTTCTAAATGTCTAGTGGAATTCCTAGATATAGAGTTTCTAGACCCATTGATGAGTTTAGATACACATGTTGAAGAGTTCCTAAACATGTGGATGAGTTTCCTAGATATGTGGAACAGTTTCTAGATGGGTTTCACGCCTGACTTGTATCTGAAATTCCCTCTCATGAAGTCCATATTTAAAGGGCTAGTATGAGTCTTGTGGGGCCCCTAGTCATGTTGTGGAGCCCCAAGACGTGGTATGGAGCCCCTACACGTGTTGTGGAGCCCCTACACGTGTTGTGGGGACCCTAGTCATGTTGTGGAGCCTCTAGGCCTGTTGTGGAGTCCCTAGACGTGTTGTGGGGCCCCTGATCAAGGTTCTGAGTGCTGCGTCCACATGGCCAAGGCTCCCGCTCCTGCGACTCCCGCTCCCATGGCTCCAATCTGTGCGACTCCTGCTCATACCGCTCACGTTCACTGGAAAATATAAAAATTTACATATAAAATGGCAGAAAAAGAACTTTAAACTTCTGAAGAACCATGGCCTTTTATTTAAAGTCACTACCGGGTATTTACATGTATTAAACCACAGACAGCTCTATTAACCTTTCTGAGTGTTAAATACCGGGTATTTACATCTTTTAAAGCACAGGCAACTCTAACAACCTTTCTGAGGCAGTACTGTGGAGTTTAAGGTCAGACATGTATCAAACCAGGGGGGGGGACGAAAGGTCACTAATATGCACCTAGCTCTGGAACTAAACATGATAGAGAGATAAATTGAACATTTCTGAACCCCTCTCGCCAAGACGCTTCGTATGGCATTATAATTGGCTCTGAAGAAAAATTGCCAAACCCCCCCTGAAGTCAAAAATTGGGTAAATGACCTGGGAATTGTTTTTTATATAAATTCAAGGTCTATACTTAGCAGTGCGTTAGTGGCAGTATTGAGAATTAGGCCTAACCCCCTGAAAGTATCCCATGAAAATTGGTCACATTGGGCGCTCAGTCAGTACTGTGGAGTTTAAGATTTGCTCTGAAGACCAAATTTCAGAGACCCCCCCTGAAGTCAAAAATTGGGTAAATGCTGACCCGAGGAGGAGTGGTTGGAGCCCCTAGACGTGTTGAAGAGCCCCTAATCAAGGTTCTGAGTGCTGTGTCCACGTGGCCAAGGCTCCCGCTCCTGCAACTCCGGCGACTCCCGCTCCCATGGCTCCAATCTGTGCGACTCCTGCTCGTACCGCTCACGTTCACTGGAAAATATAAAAATTTACATATAAAATGGCAGAAAAAGAACTTTAAACTTCTGAAGAACCATGGCCTTTACTACCTGGTATTCACATGTATTAAAGCACAGACAGCTCTATTAACCTTTCTGAGTGTTAAATACCGGGTATTTACATCTTTTAAAGCACAGGCAACTCTAATAACCTTTCTGAGGCAGTACTGTGGAGTTTAAGGTCAGACATGTATCAAACCAGGGGGGGGGAACGAAAGGTCACTAATATGCACCTAGCTCTGGAACTAAACATGATAAAGACATGATAGAGAGATAAATTGAACATTTCTGAACTCCTCTCGCCAAGACGCTTTCTGAGGCAGTACTGTGGAGTTTAAGGTCGGACATGTATCAAACAGGGGGGGGGGGGGGGGACAAAAAGTCACTAATATGCACCTAGCTCTGGAACTAAACATGATAGAGAGATAAATTGAACATTTCTGAACTCCTCTCGCCAAGACGCATCATTTGGAGCCATAATTTAGTCTCGATTTTCACAATATTCTTCATTCTGCTCTTTTAAATTTTGAGGTACCTAGACATGATATTTGAGAATTTCCTTTTGCTGAGACTACCACTAATGCCCAAAGAATGAGAATTTCTGGGAGATATTGCATAATATGCAGTAGTAGTTATTTAGTAAACATGAACTGAACTCGTTGGTGTTAACAGGGGCGCGCGCAAATTTTTTGCCCCCCCCCCCATGGGCCTTTTGGAAATGTTCAATTTTGAGGTACTTAGACACAATATTTGAGAAATTCTTTTTGCGGGGACCACCACACATGTGTATAGTATAGAATGCAAACATGCACATAGCTCTGGAACTAAACATGATAGAGAGATAAATTGAACATTTCTGAACTCCTCTCGCCAAGACGCATCATTTGGAGCCATAATTTAGTCTCGATTTTCACAATATTCTTCATTCTGCTCTTTTAAGTTTTGAGGTACCTAGACATGATATTTGAGAATTTCCTTTTGCTGGGACTACCACAGATGTCCAAAGAGTGAGAATTTCTGGGAGATATTGCATAATATGCAGTAGTTATTTAGTAAACATGAACTGAACTCGTTTGGTGTTAACTGGGGCGCGGGCAAATTTTTTCGCCCCCCCCCCCCCATGCCCATGGGCCCTTTGGAAATGTTCAATTTTGAGGTACCTAGACACAATATTTGAGAAATTCTTTTTGCGGGGACTACCACAGATGTGTCTAGTATAGAATGCAAACATGCACATAGCTCTGGAACTAAACATGATAGAGAGATAAATTAAACATTTCTGAACTCCTCTCGCCGGGACGCTTCGTTTGGCGCTATGCAAAAGAGTCTAAGTCGAAGCGTTCTACTCGCCGAAATTCCCAAACAATGTCAAATTTCACAAAAAGTAGGGGGGATGGAGGGCTGACACACTAGGGCCTAATGAAAAGGACATTTCTGCATCTAACGAGCCTAATAAGGTGAATATTGGTTGAGATTTACCTTTGATATGGGCCATTTTCAAGAATTTTGATTCAAGTTGAGAAATGACAGTCCGGTCTATCATTTGATCATTGGCTCTGTTTTTTGGTCTTGGCAAGTTTAGAGCCCGGTCTTCGTCAAATTGCGGAATAATCCGGCTACTGAGCTGTCCGCAATTTCAACCCCCATAAAAGAGGAGCCTAATCTATCAATGACAACAAAAATTGCGGACTTACCCTTCATATTTTAGCTGTAATCGATGAAAATTCACCATTCTCGTCGACCGCGGCTCACTGTCGCCTTTAGACCATCCCTCGCAGACCGTGCGTCGGTTTTGAACCCGCCAGCGATTGCCGAAATCTGGCACGGACATTATCTTCCGAAATACAGCTAATTGCGGACTTTGAAGGTAATATTATTACTCCTACAGGTAATATCGTGGCATTTGCGGACATTTTGGACAGTTTAACCGTCTTTATCAATAAATAATTTGTTTATCGAGCGCACCATAACCGGAAGCGATCATTGTCGTAGAACGGGAAACCTTTTCTCAAGAATCCGACGAGTCAAGTTTTGGCGACTAAACTTTGCCGAAAATCAATCAATCCTCCTTAATTTGGCCATGTAAGTAGTAACTTATTGCGGATTAACAAAGAATAATATGTTTTCTTCAAGTTGTCCCCTTTTTAGGCATTAGAAACAATTATAAGTGGTTGAAAATGGACTTCAAGCGAGACGAGTCAGTGAACTCGCTGACTCGCCTGTAAAAAAGTCAACTTCGAGGAAGGTTATTATTGTAATCTGTTAAAATATTCTGAGTATATAATTACTATGAGTATATACATGTGAACAAATTGAGAAGTCAGTGAGTTTGGTGTCAAGTATCAGATATTACCAGGCCAAAAACACACCAACCACAATGTAATGAAATTACATTAAAGACGAATAATATTTCACAGGAAGATAATCAATTAACAACAAATCCTTCCTAGTATTATGCAAGTAATTATAAACAGCACTAGATTTCCAGTTACCCACAGTCATAATGGAAGTAACTGGGACACCTAATGACTTCAACAAGGAAGCACCCCCATGTCTTAGCGAATGGGTGCTAATCCTGTCTACCGGTAACCCAATTTCCTTAGATAAACCTTTAAGTCTAGAGTTGAAGGCATTATATTCCAAATGTAATAATTTAGAATTCTTGTGTGACCTTTTTGTGGCTTTTACCAAAAGAGACTTTACACACAAAGGGGAACCAGGAATGTGATGCAAGTAAATTTTGAATGGTTTCTTGCCAAATTGGTCAGTCTTAGAAGACCTAATTGTCACTGACACATGATTTGAAGACACAGATATGTCCCCACATGTCAACAAATGTCTTGAACTCGTCACATGACATTTTCGCAGAAGGCCCCTGAAGCACAGCAACACTGCAAGCCAGAATGACCTATCATCAGGATTATGCAGATTTAATAATTTAAAAATAGCCAACAACTCAATGACTGAAAGGGGATATCTGGAAGGGTTATTTAAAGACATAAAAGTCCTTTCAATACCATTTAATAATTGTTTTACCATAAAACAAACAGAGAAATCTTGATAACCCAAGAGTTTACATTGGTACCAAACAGCAGACAAATAATTCCTTACAGACACAGGTTTAACCCTGGACGATAAATATGTAGCATATAGCCTAGCTTGTTTTGAAGAGCACGGAAACTCTATAAAATTACATAGGTTACAGAATTTCTTATACCTTCTCAATTGAGCTGCTCTCGTCAACTTAGTTGAATCAGATAAGCTAGCCTCCAATAGGGTCTGCTGCTGGTCCATCAATTGGGTTAAAAGGTTTCCTGCAAATACACACAGCACATGTTATTCAACGCCAAAGTATTATTACACAACGACATATAACCTTTATAAGGTAGTCTGGATAATTGATCAGCTAATATATTATCCTCAGATTTAATATAAGTAGCGAAAATGTCTATATTATATATGAAACATAGCCAGAATATCTCCCTGAGCCATTCCATACTGAGATGATTCTTGCTTCTACCAGAATTAAGGTTAGCTAAGACCTGCATGTTGTCGGTAATGAAATGAATCTTAGAGTTTGCATATTTTTCACCCCAGCGCTTCAAACCAAGTACTACCGGCCACAACTCATACACATTTATATTGCCCTCATGAACGTCAAGTCTGTCTAACAAGGGTGGAAGAACTCTATGATTGCAATCAGTAGCAGGAAAAAATTCTTTTTCCCACACACCATATATGAAGTCTGTACCCGACCAGGCTCCAAAGCCCTTGGTTGAAGCATCAGAGACAATTGGACATTCTGTCATATCTTTCGGAATTAAAGAATTACAATTAAAATACCTGCAGAAGCGTTTCCACCACTGTAGGTCTTTCCTAGTCTCTTCACATAAATAAATAGAACCTTTATCTTTTGCTCTGGCACACAAGTCAAAGAGGCGCCTACTAAAAGTTCTTCCACCCCTGACCACCGACGAGCAGAAACTCATTAACCCACCAATGCTTTGCAGTTGTTTTTTGGTGGCATAAGTCTTACCTTGACATTCATCTAGAGCTAAGTTCAATTTGAGGAGCTTCTCCTCAGGCAGGGTGAGAACCATATTAATCGAATCAATGGATATACCCAGGAACACAGTGGTAGTACAAGGTAAGGTTACCTGATTAAAAGCAACACTAAAGCCTAAAAACTCCATTACTTCAATCATAATGTCTCTCTGACGAAGACATTCTTCTTTTGAATCAGAAATTATTAGGAAGTCGTCAAGATAATTTACCACCCTGCCGACACCATAGCTTTTAGCGACCAGGACCAAAAAATCCGACAGTTGGTTAAAAATGTAAGGCGCACACCTTAACCCGAATGAAAGACGATTATTTTCATAGTTCTTATAACCTCTACCACTGTTCCACCTGAATCCTTGATAAGTACAATGGGGGCCAAAAACATTAACTGTTCTATATGCTGATTTTAAATCAATTAAACACATATAATCCCCTTCATCTAGTAATTCTACAGCAGTAGTCACAGATTTATAAGAAAAAGGCTTATAAGTTTGGTGCATAAAATTATTAATAGCCAAACCTACCGGCATGCTACAGTCAGTTATAGGCCTCAATTTTCCATTAGACTTTTCAACCCCCCCTAGTGCATGAATACATGTGGGACGGTATTGAACTTGAGTTACTAACCCTGCCTGGGTCTCAGCTTCTACTAAGTCACACATCTCAAGATAAAAATCGTTCTCAAGAATAGACTTATAATTTTTGCAATTATAACTAGTTTCACAATTATCATCAATAATTTTGAAACCATTAACTACACCCTCCCAAATGAATTGGGCCCACTCAGGGTCATGGGCCAAAACATTTGTTGGGCCCGACAAAAAATGTGCAAACCTACAGGGCATCAGACTAGTACTTCTACCACCAATCAAGTGAGTACAGTCACATTTTCCCTCTAAGCATTGATTATACACATCTACAATAGGAGTCCCTGAGGACCCTTCAACTTGAAAAATCAATTTAGAATTTTCAGATTGATCGCCAAAAGTCTCAGAAAAATTACAGTCTGAGGAAAATCCACCTGGAGAATTTTGAAAGTCAAAATTTACAGATAAATTATTAGCTGTGGTATCTTGTTTCAAAAAACACTTATACGCAGAAAAACTCTCAGGCGACAAGCGACCTAAAATTGTTTCATTCTCAAGAAAATCACTTTTTGAACTATCTTGTGCCAAAAATTCTTGAAACTCAAAATTATCAGTTTTTGAGTCGACTTTGGAGTATGCTATATCTAGGTCACCCCTGGCGATCTTATCAGAGGGCAAACTAATTAGATCTCCGGTACCATCCTACTTAGGGTTACTGGGCATCTTTCCCTCTTGTTTACAATCAAAACAACCATGAGCAGATGACCTGCAGAACATGCAAGTGTGTTTGTATCTGCAGTTCTGGGAAGCACAACCACTTGCTTTGTTAAAAGCAAAACAAGATCTGACACTATCTTGTTTACTTGAACTTTTTGGTTTGGATTTCGCCGAAACTGCTGAAACTGTGTTGTCATAACTGAAGAAAGCCAGCATATCTGAATTTTCCACATTCTTGAAGGAACCGAGCCCTTTTACATTTGCTCGGTCCCGGATAGCCCTATCATAATCAATTAGAGCCCTAACCAAATAAATCTTGGTAGCGGCCTTTACACACAACATTTCCATGTGGTCCAAAATGGGCTGTGCATCCTCGCCCAGATGGATCACTTTGTTTACTGTTCTGATATTTACTAGCATTAGCTTATCAAATGAATCACATTTCTCCTTATGAGACAGAAAATTGGTTTGTGAGTAAGGCTTACTTCTTTTAGGACTTGGAGACCTAGAGTAGTCTGACATGGAGGATACAGATGATGAAGACGGCGACCTCGCTTTCTTGGGACGACTTGTCGGTCTTGCTTGGGAATTGGGGCGCTGTGTCCTAGAAACCGAGCGAGTTGACCTAGATCTCCTTGGTTTCCTCCGTGGCGCCGACTGGCGTCTTCTACTGGAACCTCCTGAGTCGGCCAACCTCTGGAGGGTCGCCTCCATGCGACCCAGAGGAGCATCTTGAGAATCCAATCTATCCTCCAACGTCTGGTCAACAGTTACTAATGGAGAAATCACCGTAGCATGTGATTCAATGGGCTGCTGCCCACCGACTGCCCCATTTTCACTGCTCGTAGTACCTGTAGTGGTCACCTCAACTTGAGGCGTATCTTGAGGCGTAGCCGTAGGCGAGCTACTCCTCCTGTTCCTTCTTCCCCGAACCATGTTGAATTTAAATTAATTAAATTCAAATTTAACTGCCAAAAATTTAAAATTAGTGAACAGGTGTGAACGATCTGGAGATTCAAAGGCCACTGGCCATGAAACCATGAAACTGCCCATTTATAGCATGGGCCCAACAAGAAGAAGTAACCATGGTCCCCGAGCTGCAGCCAATCAGACGCATTGTTATTGAGCCACTCACAGCCAATCAATGAGCTGCTCACAAATCAGGTCAGTCTGGGGCGCCCTCTGGTGAGCTGCTCAGGAACCACGGCCACGCCCACTCGCTTATTTATACTTGGATTCAATCACGTTGATCCGTCCTATAAGGCATGTATAAAAGACTGATAAAGGAAAGAAATCATAATAATGATATAATTCATCCATGATCTGTTTACTTTTTATATCAGGTTGGAAAGTCCAGATTGTGTATGTTATGAAGTATAATTAGCCTTACAGGGTATACCCCTATTCAGCTAAATGATGCTGGTTGTATAAATCTGTCAGGTTTCTGAGTGCTTCCTAGTCTGCCATTGGGCACAGATATGTTGTGAGGGATCTTCAATGGTTTATAAATGAAACCCTTTGGCCCAGTATCCTCACCTACAAAGGTGACACTTTGTCCTTGGAGGTAGTCCTTTATCCCCATTCACCTTTTGTTCCCTTCAGGCCTCCTTTGTCCGTTTTGTTCCTGATAGCTCTGTGCCTTGTATGCCCTCTCAGCTGCCCTTTCTCCATTCTATGCAATTTCTGATCATGTGACCAGCCTTCCCTTAATACTGGGCCCCCTCCAGTCCCACTTCCGGCAGTAGCAGGCAGTGGTGGTGGCCACCTGGTGGTGCTGCTGGGAACTTGATGATGGTGATTTGAGGTGCTTGGTGGTGTGAGGTGAAAGAGTGGAAATCCCGTTTCATGGTTTAACCGGTCATTTACCGCAATGCGACATTCTCCCCCTGGGGTTTGATTTGCATGTTCTTTCACAACAAAGCCTGAGAGAAATGTCTTCACCAAGTAGTATTGTGGGTACAAATAGTCAACCTTTGTATCTTTGACAATATTGGAAGCTATGACTTGTAAAAAATCTTCCATTGATTATACAGAGAATCAATGTAAAATTTTACGGTGGATCATCATAAAATATGACTACGGTTGGGCAATGTAAAATTGATCAGTTTTACTTTGAATATCCGTAATGCAGTACAATGGAACACAGTTTATTTTACAGTGAAAAACAGTTTGGTGAAGCTACGTTTAATTGATGTTCAGTTTTATCACATCGGGTGGCAGTTTGGTTCATAATAAGTTTTTCATGGATGCTATGAACACCATTTTTGTGGTGATATGAATTATACATAGACACAGCTGTAAGGTTTGCTTTGTAGCCATCCTAGAGTGACTTCTACTCAGGGACTGTCATTACACAGTGTCTTGAAGCATTCTATAAGGCTCTCATAGACTAAGTCCTAATGATTAGGCCTGAAGTCTTGACACTAAGATGATATTGCTGGTTGGGCATGGTACCAAATTGGGCATGCAACCATATTGAACAGGGAGATAGGTATAGGGGGATAGATGAACTTAAAAACACTAAGACATATGAGTTGAATTATGCAATATAATTATTGTTTAGGCAATGTATCAAAATGACAGTGATATTCCGTATTCCCAATAATGGAGATTCACTAGCACAACTGGGTGCCAGACTTTCACTGTTATAATTATGGTGAACTTGAAACAACAGTAACCGTTATCTTTACGGTGAAAGTCTGGCACTCAGGGGTGCCAGTGAATCTCGGAAATCATCACTCCTCTCGAAGTGAACGGTGAGATTGGTACTTATTAGGCACTTATCAACCTCGAGAACTCATCTTATATTGTCAAAAACCCAAACACAAGATAATCTTTTGTGTCACCCACATTGTCTTGACTGAATGTGAGTAGGTACACCCTGGCTGCTGGAGGTGGATCATTACACACAATATGAACTTAAACTCTTTTTAGGTTTAGAGCTAGACATACTTTAATATATGTACTATTGCATCACCTTATGAAGCATATCTTGATTACCTGGGGGTAAAAATCAATAGGTCAAAGTCCATATGTTCAGGTGTATATATGATTGTTTTTGTACATCAATATCACTTTCATCCTCCTGACTAATATGTAGGTTAAAGAGTCCACTGATTTATAATGCCCTCAAAGGCAAATGTTTCTTGTGCAGTCTTTTCTCATAGATTCTATATTTTGTTATGCTATCAAGGTCAGTCAATTTCTCAGCTGTCTGCACAATGTGCAGGTTTGTCTGATGGTGAATTTATCATAGATATCTTTCCCATCACTATTAATAAACTGAGTAACACAATTTACACTATACTCATTCTCCTGTTAATTAGCTATTTGCATGCATGGCCGTGAGAAGCCCAATGCTATGCTATTCTCCCAGGATATTTCCTTCAATACAAAATGTGCAAACATTGATTATTCATACTATGAATTATTGCCCGGATTAACTTAGATTTTCTTGCCTCCTCATATTTCGAGAATAGATAAAACTAGCTTGATTCAAGCAAGACAAGATGACAAACACATTTTGCATTAATGATGTCAATATTCCATGGCAATTCATTACTCATTAGGGTTTTTATTCAGAGCATATGGGTTCAAAGCCCAGTATAAAAAGTGGCCATACTAAACCATTTGTCATTATTGCACTACATTGTACTAATATCTACTACACCTAATGTCTTAGTGCTGACTGAAAAGGCATTTGAAAATCTTTCTATTGAACTCATGAGTGAACACTCTCCTTATGTACCGCACATCTTTAAATGCACTGCCATCATTGATTGTCTGCCATTGTTGAGTTCAACTAATTCAACTCTGTTCACCGTCCTTAGATTTACTAAGTGCTTCTATTGTCATTGTCCTTTTGACCAGATTGAGATGGACTGCAGTTGCTTAAAATGCAAGAGGGTAGGTTGCACAGATCATTTAACTTTAACCAATCTAATTTAATGTATTGATGACCCAAATTTCATCTTTTCTTTTATCTCCTGTCGTGGATCTTACTTGAATAATCTGCTTAGAGCATGTTTAGTAGTTAGAAACAATTTAGAATGATATCCATAAATACAGGCATACTTTTGGTCCTTCATATAAGATGTAGATGGGTATTAGGAGTGGTGAGGGCAGCTGCAGTGGTGGGCCATGGTTAGGTACCAATGTTGAACTGTGACAGAATGGCATGTGCATGCAGAGGATAGTCCACTACTGCCCCCCCCCCCATTACTTTTATTGGCTTTCTGGTGGAGGCTAAAAGGGCTTGGAAACAACCTCAATAGATTAGAGCTGCAGGCAGTGAGAGCCAGATGCCTCCAGGCAGGGCAGGCACCCAGCTGGTCAGGCTGCAGTGTCCGCCAACCTCCACACAATGACCCCAGCCAGGGACTGGGCACAGGTCAAAGAGATCCTAATAGTTCTATGACCTTTGGCTTAGTTCAAAGAGAAAGGGGTCAAGCTTTGATTTGTGCCATAAGTGGAAGGTGAAAGGGCATTGGTGAGCTATAGGCAAGGGGCCAAAGGTCTGACGTTAGTTTTGAATGAGAGACTGGCTTTCATAAGGATAGCTTTGATATCCTAACTCTTAAAAAGAACCAGTACAAACCAAAAATAGTGTTCATCTGTGAGAGGATGGACAAATATTGCGAACTAGTTCCTCATGTATGGATGATTATCTTTTCTCTGCAGAGTATATTTGGGATGAAGATTACTGCAGCTGAAAATTATCGATATAGGGACATAGATAGGCATGAAGACTTTGAGATATTTTAACCTGAGGAAACCTATCTGCCTCCATGTACTTTGGTAAAAGGCCAACAGGAATTGTCTGTAAGTGGAAGAAGGATGGTTCTCAGTGAGTGCCTAAGCCAGTTTTAAATAACCAGTCTATAGGGCTCCATCCCACTTACTGAATAGTCAGCCTTGGACCTTTCAAACATAGGCTGCCCTAGGGACCCATCCATCTTCAAGCCCGGCTTAGACGTGGGTACCATCTTAACACCAGCTGAAATTCCTAGCTTTAACTGAAGGATTGCTGTGCACAGCCTTGTACAGGCAGAGCAAGTCTCCCAGGGAGAGACAGACCTGAAATTCCTAAATCTTGAGTTGTGTGATTGTGATGAATATTTAGGTGGTGGAACCAGTGTTTGCAAGGAGTTCTTTATATGATGAACATACTTAAAACAAACACATCAACTATTGGTCTCTATGGTTGGGACCATAAGGACTATGGGCATATAGTAATGTGCTGTTATATTGGGCGTGGACCACATCAGCATCAACTTCAAATCAAATGCTAACATGTAAATGTTTATGCCAATACACCTATCTGTTTCTTTTAGAGTTATAATCATTCAACATCTAGTATATAGACAGACAGAGCTCTTAGTAGAAGTAAATATCAGAAAGATTCCCTCGCATGTCAACTTATGATGTATGCCATTATCTAGCCTGCATTCTTTTCTTGGTTTTTTATAAGATCATTGCAAGAAATTGAAGGTTTCAAGGAAGAGGACACATGGAAAGAATCAGATATATTGCATTGCAAAGATGCATCTCCCTTATCAGGTCTGCATCATCATCAATAAATATTTGATTCTAAACTGAATCTGGGCAATTCACGTAATTAATCCATTTACAACATGAAAACAACAAATTTGATGGTCAGAAAATTGCCTTGGCAGAGCATGAAGACAATTGCCCATATTGAAATACTTGACCACTAACTGCCTTCACTCCTGATGAAATCGGATATTCAATAACATTGCAATTTGATGAGCTACAGAATATCAATCCATTTGTTTTCTGGCCTTGGACTTTTATATGATATAGTAATGGTAATCATTATACTTTTAGAAAATTCAATTTCAAGTTGTCTCTTTAGGTAAAAGTCTATTAGTTACAAGCTCTCCTCATTCGCTGCTTCCCCTCATCTACCCATCCACACCTTCCTGTCACTAGTCTTAGTATGTTCATATGTTCATCATGCAAGACCAAACCTCTACTTATAGAACATCATTTCTGTCACAAACCAGAATGGTGCAGATACACAAGTGAATGCAAACAAGCTCTGGGAGCAATATACCTCTAATGGCCGAGTTTTGGAAAAAAACTAACTACCTTTTCATTGTTTATGAAGCATGCAACATGCCATTTTACCTATAATCCGCTCTACACATTTGTCTAGTTGACTCAGGGTTACTACATGTACTGCCTCAGTTTCATTATAATACCTTTTTGGGATGCAGAGAAACTCAAGTCAAGGTCTGGGAACAGATAACATCAAAAAATTTCCAATATCTCACTTTATCTGCATGCAATCAGCCTTTCATCTTCTTCAATTATATTTTTTCTCTTAATTTGTCTTTACTCCTTTACCTGCAATGTTAAAGTGTTACCACCTAGCATTAGCGAAGTGGGGAGTTCAGTGCTGAGTGAAAAAAACTGAAAAATCTCACATTCTATGATAAAAGCTGGGTGTTTCATCTGTAAAAGATGGCCCTCTTATTTCCCTAATACTATCTTGTTTCCAATAGCATGACAGAATTCACAAGCATTAGGGAATAATTATTTGATAATCACGGGAAACTAATTCATACACACCAACCCCTGCCATTTTCTTTGGCAGAGATGTAAAGTGGAGAATGCGGGCAGCCAGGTGATGACACCCACAGCCACCTGCTTTCCCACAGCCACCACCCAACTTTTTACACTCTTCTACGTCAAAAGGGCGAGGGTTGTGAGGTGGGGGGTAAGGTGCGAAGTAAATGCAATGATGCATATGTGGGCCTCAGTGCATATAAAACATGAATGACATATTGACCTTATTGAGACTTGAGCAGTCACTTTCCACACATTGCAGGTTCCCACATAAACACTCGCTGGGTTGAGGCATCCTCTGTTGAAGTCAAGACTGTGTTTACAGTACACTGTTACTACAGTAATAACAGCATACCATATAGATCTACTTGTACATGATAAGACACAGACACAGCTTACCCTGAGTCAATCTTTTTAAAGATAAAGCAACTAAAGTGGACTGTAGAACAAGGGAGTACAGTCCCCTTATATGTGTAAGTATAAAGGCATAGTGTTTAATGCTCAAGGATGGTAAATTACTTGACATGGACGCCTTCATGCATTATCATATGACAAACTAGTTTATAGACTATACTTAACCATACCTAACCCAGATTGTTGTTAGATTTTTCTCTTTCTTGAAGTGGTGTTATTGTTTTTCATCCACAGTCTTCAATTGCTATACAACAAGATGTCAGTATTTAACAGAAAGGTTTGCAATAACATTTAGTTGTAATTAATGATGTGTGCATATTGTAGACAGTAAAAGGTTAACAACTTACAATGATCGTGGCCGAGTAAGAAAATGCAATTTAGAAACTGAACTATGATATGATAATATTGATCTAGTTGGCACAGTATTTACAATGTTTTCCCTTGAGTTAGGCTTATACGCGAGGTTTTAGGGTACTTATACTTGTGCATACTGTCTATGGTCAGTTCACGAGGTAATGGAGAAGGATGTGCAAGATGAGGTCAGATATGGTTTCATATTTCATTTTTCATGGCATTTCATATTGCAGAGAGGTTATTAGCTGGGAGTGGCGGTAACATAAGTGCTTAACCTTTAGAACTATCGTTCCCTCTGAGGCTGTTTTATATGTTAATGGATTATGACTTGTTTTCATTTAAAGGTGACCTTTTTCTCTATTCACGTTATTTTGCAAGGAGCAGAAAAATCAATTAGATGTACATAAGTGAATGCTAGATGCAAGATCTTCATGATCTTCAAAAAACTCTGCGCCTATCTACCTTTAGGCCTATATTGGTATCAGTCTATTAAGGCTCTGAGTGAAATACTTGCAATAGGTGCATACACATGGAGGCTTTTTGGGGATAGGAAACTCAACAACAAAGAGATGGTTGCAGGGGGTGGATTAGATAAACTTATCTCAGAAGTAGAGGTAGGGAATGGCAATGGCATGTTGAGAAGCTTATCTAAACCTCACCTTTTCACAACCACAATCCTGTCCGGCTGATATGCTCAAAGAGAATAGAGATTTTGTAGATTTGAGGTGCTGATGAAAGGAACATTGGGCCTGTGGGGACGAGATTACATTGGGATAGGAGAAGGATGTCTGGGAGTCTATGGTTATGGATTTATAGACAGATCTCCCTGTATTCAGATATCAAGGACATTATTTCATTCAAATATTCAGATGACTGCAGATTAGAGTGATAGGTGCCTATATCTAGAAAATTAGAATGCAATCATACATAACTCAGAAACTTTACTTTAAGTAACAATAGAGGCATTATAATTACGATTTTCATATGTGCTAACATAGAATAGAGCAGACCATATGTATATTATAAGATCAGTTTAAGGTAAAAGATGCAGTCGAGAGATTCTGACTAGCTAATGGTCTTAAGAATGATATGTATCTCTCATGTGCTCTAATTGAGCTAGCATAGGTGTTGGTATATATATACTTTTAACCTGCAGATATACGGGACTCGGTCTACATTGTACTCATATGTTTGTCCATATAATATGGGGTATCCAGAGAACAGGCCCTCCTGACTGTAGGCCCCTGGCCCACGGGCCCTCCATATCATACGTCCAACCCATAATCTCAGATCCCACCCATTCTCTTACATCCAACCCCCTCCCTCACATACAACCCCTTCTCTCACATCCAATCCAATTTCCTCACATCTGACTCCTCCCTCACTTCCAACCCCCTCCCTCACGTCCGACCCCCTCCCTCACATCCAACCCCCTCCCTCACGTCCAACCCCTTTTCCTGGCCTTTTCCTCACGTCCACTACCACTTCCTTACATCCACTACCACTTCTTGGACGTGAGGCAGAAGGAGCGCCCATGATTGCATTATCGCCCATACGCTCATGAACGTCAAAGCTATGTCAATGCAAGTAGAGGTCTGCTCCCACACTGATTACACCTTGTTCAAAACGTTGGAGCTCCCTGAGTCTCTCTTGCAGATAGAAGCACATAAAGTATTTGGCTACTTGTATGTAGATGAATATTACATTGATGGTGATATTATTGCAAAATACCCTCTTTGATTCAGCTAATTAGCACCTCGGGGCTCCATCTGTCAAACAGCAATAGGTCCAATAGGGAAGGATGAGATCTATGACTGCAAGTAAGCATTAGCGATTTTAGGGGCTCTGGATGGGGGGTCCCCATGTCACATGTTGATTATAAAAAATGGATATGTCACATGCCAATGTCGCATGTCAATGTCGCTTAAAGGCACACTGAGCTCAGGACCTAGCCCTGCCATGTTTTGTACGCAAATGACGTCGTGGGTTCAGTGCGCCTTTAAGGGCCCATGTCGAATGTCCCTAGGCCTCATGTCGATTGTCGATTCTAAGAAATAGCCATGTCGCAATGTCGAATTTTGTGGTCCACACTCATATTTTATCCTTCTATTCATATATATTTCAGTGTATTCTATGAGTCCCGTACAACTTTAAAACCTTGTGCGTCGTTGTTTATAGCGTAGTACCGGCCGCCGCCGCTTGGGCGGCAATCAAGCGCTGATCGCTTCTTCTGGATGTGAGGGGAAGGTTGTGGACGTGAGGACTTAACCAGTAAATTCCACATCATCTAATTATAGCCTTATTTGATTTATGTGTGATTAAGGGATTGGGCATAATGCTGTAGAATGTTCAACCAAATATCAGAGTAAACTTCCCATGCATTATTGCATTATGTGTATAAATCTCTAATGCCTGAGATTCTAATCTCTGAGAAAAACATGAACTTGTATTTCAAAACGAAACTTACTGTCTCAGAGCAGGGACAATAAAACAGGTTTAAAGCAGTTTTCAACTAGTAAGAGTTCTTGAGCTTACTTATTCATGTTGTTATGGCATCTTTAGATCTAGATCAATATATGATCTTTATTTTCATTTAGAGCCTAGGCCTTATCAAATGTGACATGCACTTGGAAGAGCACTGGTAAGACCTTAATGCACCCTGCACTGAGGGCCCTTTTCACAGATCGTGCCACAAATACTGATAATTCAAGCTGTAATAGCATAGAGGGATATATCATGGGCCAAGACTTATTCTTAACCAATACCCAAATACGACCCGTGGCAGGTGGCCCTGGAGTCAGTCCAGAGACATAACGTAGGAGGCGGAAAAAAGAGCCCCAAGTGGTGCAGGGAGTCTCAGGTGGGCAGGAAGCCTTTATGTCAACTATCAGTATACAGCACCCACCTGTAGCTGAGCAGACACACCTGCCACTTACTTAATAAGCAGCCAGACTAGGATCATGGGGTGTAATCGCATACTTTACCAAAGTCCTTCAACATAGGTAGGGGTAGGGAGTTTTCATGATCACACAATTTTGGGCAATTTTCGACAGATATACTTGACACACATTTTTGTTGCAGATTTTATGCCCAGTTACAACTTATAAAATCCTATTGTCATTTTCATCAATGTACTCCTAGTCTAACTGGGCCTTGATAGGGGCACTCACTCTCTGTGGGTATGTACTATTCACTATTCACATCAGAAAAGCTGCAATTTTACAATACAAAGTATTATTATTTTCATGAAGCCAAAAGAATGAAATTTATGTATTTTAAGTTCATTTTGAAGTAAAAAATAGGTTAAGAGGGTAGGATATGGTTTGCTAAACGTAATCCACTGTCAGGGGTGATCATCTAAAGGTAGGGGATGAATCTATTGTCTAATTCTCAGCAAACAATGGAACCATTTGCTAGGTGGTATTATGAAATTAAATGGCATGCTTTGAAAAAAACTGACTCTGCCTTAAGGCTATAATTGGAACACATCCCAGATTGTAATAAAGCAAAAGGCCTTTGCTGCAGAGCTGGCTCTGTCATATGACTGTGGGCCTTCTAGTTGACTGTGTGCAGTGAAACAAAAATGTCCATAACTGTAAGAATCAATACTACTCCTATTCCACTCCTTTTGAATCCAGCATGCCTGTGGTATTGTTGTACATACATACATCTCCAATGGGTGTGTGTCTTTGTGTTTACTTTTCGTTTTCTTTAGTTCTTAGCCAGAAGGTCCTTTGTAGCTGTGACACAGAGAGTCTAGTTCTTATTGGTATGACAACCTTCATTTTGATAAATTGATATCCTCGTCATTACTTTTGTATTTGATCTAAATCATATATTTTCTGTTTTAGTTGGCTTGAAACCACTAGGCTCACACTATACATTGATATTACATTATTCAGTCATCTTTTCATCTTTTCTATTCCCTTGCGGTCTGTAAAATTAGAATCACTAAAAGGTATGAAGAAATCAAATGATAATACTCTATAAATGAATCCATGCCCCCTCCCCAATGGACACAAAGAAAGAGGATGACATAAATAACATTAGAAAGACTCTATTCTGTTAGTTCTTGACATGTACAGGCGAAACCTGAGCTGCTCTTGGCCCCTTCGTCCTCTGGTATACCCTTTCCTATACAACACACAGAGCAGCTCGCAGAGCCAAATAAGGTGCAGGTGTATCATATTTCTGTCAGTCATAACGGGGGCCCATCTCAACATTGTGACTGGGTATACCTGGTTTGATGTGAGTAGTATAGTATGTATCGGAACGGGACTATAGTTAAGTACTGTTTATTACTCAATCGACCTGCAGCCAATCAGACTCTACAGCCCATGACCTGCTAATCCTTTATACAGGTAACACGTGTTCAACTAATTACACTATTGTATGACAGTCGGTACACGGATTAATTTTAAACCACCCTCCCATCTGGATCCATGTCTGGTGGGTGGAAGGATCCAGCTGAAAAGCCTGATTAGGGCTTTTGTTTCTCTTATGATAGCAGCAGGTCAGCATGCGACAGCTGAAAATGTCAGACTAAGTCGAATTGTTTGTTTACAAACAGTCACGTGTCACGTGGTGTTGTTTACAAACAAGAGAGCCACGTGGTGTTGTTTACAAACAAACCCTAAGTAGGTCACGTTACCCTAGTTACCAGAATGCCGGCTTCTGATTGGCTGAGCCTAAGTAGGTCACGTGACGTAAGTAGGTCACGTTACCATGGTTACCAGAATGCCGGCCTCTGATTGGCTGAGAGCTTCTAAGTAGGTCAGTAGGTTACCCAGAATGCACCACTAATCCCCTAAGTAGGTCACTTCCGGTCACGTGACCAAATGGAGGCCTCTGATTGGCTGCAGGTCGATTGAGTAATAAACAGTACTTAACTATAGTCCCGTTCCGATACATACTATACTACTGATGTGCAAGCATCTTTTGAAGTGAATGCAAATCTGCTAGCAAACATCATCTTTCCTTTTCTGCTGCTCCAGATTTGAAAGTAGTGTAGTAAGTAGGATATAAAACCATTCCATATGTCAGTTTGTGTGCTATAAGCCCATTTTTAAATAGACTTACTGTAAACGTATATGTTTTTGCGCATATATGTTTTCCCGAATTGCCTACAAAGTGCAGTTTCATGTGTATCTAAATTCACAGATTTTGCAGTACAGTAGTTATGTGACAACACTGGATAAATGTGGTGGTTCGTAGTTAACTCTGGGTTAAAGAACAACGATCACGGCAGTTTCCAGGTGCGAGAATATATCTGTCTTTATTCACAAGAATAACAACTCTAGTTCCTTTACTAGGGAACGATCAGTGTAGAATTAATACACACAGGTAGATCAGGTTTCTCTATAAATAGAGGAAACGGTCAGTATACAACTCTTAGCATACAACTCTGTCCGCACGGTTGGACATGTGAAGTCTCTCGTCAGTCGGGCCTGCACTGACTGCCGTTCCAGGTAAACACATGGGTCTTATATAACACCGGCTCTTAGATCACGTGGCCAGGTGGGTGGGTCGGCCGCCCACCTGAGAGCGGCACACGGTTACCTGAAGAGGACCTGCACCCTCTCCCGGGAACTGTGTGCACTAGCTCCAGGTGGAGAAGCCGAGTAAACAGACGTTACCCGGAAATACCGTGTATGAGATTAATATGTAATATCATGCCCCTACACTACCCCCCCTAGACAAAACTAGGTGGTAACGAATATATATACGGTTTTCCTAGTATATAGAAAACACTTCAGACCAACGACTTTACAGTTATTGTCTATACAGTAACTAGGGGCGTAAACATATTATTACGACATACTACACAAGCGAGATCATAAAACTCAATATAAATATGGCATTACACTGTAATAGCAACCATAATGGATGATTTATGACATGTGAATATAATATCATACATACAATCGAACGGCTTGACACATTTCGATATGACTTCCTTATGAAGTTACCTTACTCGGTTAAAAAAAATGCGCGTGGGGTGTGTTTATATTTAAGTTGAACAGAAAAGTTATTAAAAACCAGTCCTGATAAGGACTCACAACCACCAGCGTCTTACATTGATTTGTGAGTTAATGAAAACATTCACACAATGGATAACAGTAACCACAGCCTTTGTTTTAAGCCGGGTAATCCGATTATATAACCGGAGTATTAATATCTCTCGCAACATACAACAGAGTCAACACACACGACAATACCTGGCGGTATATTTAGTATATACACATAGTCTTAACGACTTCATATAAACATAACGGGTAGCCACGTTTCCTAGCTTATCAGATCATACAATCTTCATATATAGCATATTATGAAACCTGATTCATAAGGTAAGTATGAGAACACCTTATTGGAACACCTGAGGTGATATGTATCACATAATAATGATATATTTTATATATTAAAAACGTTTTAATGAGTAACCTGGCAGTGTACCCGGAAACCCTTACAATTAAATATAGCTTACTGGTGATCTAGTTGTGGTCAAGGTGCTCTCCGCTTCTAATAGATGAATGAGTGAGGTGCTCTCCTCTTCTTAATACTGTTTCTTGGATAAATATCACCCGAAGGTAAGTTCATATGTATACAGCTCGATAAGTATCCCGTCCTCGCTCCAGTAAAGTTCATGACATATATAACTATAATCCGGCTGGAAACCACGAGTACTGTCCGTAATCCTAGCTCCAGGAATGTTCATGAAATATATAAGTAGAGCTGGAACCACGAGCATTGTCTGTTTGACACGTAATCCTTTGGACGGGAACAGTTTATAACTCAGCATAATAGTATCAGGAACACATCATGGTAACGTATCCCAAAAGTTAGTTTCAGGGACGTTAGTTTGGTAGCTTCCCGGTGGAGTCCTGATTCCCCATCGGTAGGCTATAGTTGAGAGTTGAGTAGTTAGGTAAGTCCAGAGCTTCCACGGAAGGTTCCCCCCGCGTTGATCCATATGCATCTAAAAAGATGCCCCTCCCTTCAGAAGGGAAACCCCGTCATAAACAATTTATGACGTCAGATTAACTGAAAGAACAATTAATCTATCCGGAAACTATTATAGTTTCCTCCTCTATTCCTAAAAAAATAGAAATAGACTCAGAACCTTCTGTTAGTCTTTTAACCTAACGGTTCATCCCTTGCCCTAATTAGGGCAAGCGCGTGCTCAGCCGTGCCATCCCAGGTATCGAGAGTCACGCCGAACACCCCGTAAAATTTTACGTTCATGTCCTGTAACCGTTTGGTTAACTTCTCGTTCTCTTGACGAACGAACCCTGCGGCGGCCTCAGCAGTCTTTTGGCCTGAAGCAGCTTCCCTTGACTTTTTAGCCAAGTAGTCAGCATTGCCGACAGCGACCAATGCTTTCTCCTCCCTGTGGGCAATCTTTAGGCCATGCGTGAACAGGCCTAACATCTTGGTGTTATATTCCACCGCCAGCTCGCGTTGGGACTCCTGGAATTCTGTTACAATTCTCTGTCCCACTTCGCAGCTCGCCTTCTCTTCCCGAGAGAAGTAGTTGACTATCGGGACGTATTTTAATTTTACGCCACCGGTAGTTTCCGTGCGGGAGGTACCCGCGACTGGCTGGATGACAACCGGCTCCTGGGCTGCAGGAATCACGGGTTTAACATCCGCTTGCGGCGCTTTCGCAACCGCTGCAGCCTTCGGGACAGTTATGCCCCGAGGCGTTACCACTGAGATTAGTGATTTTGGTTCAGCTTTCACGGTCAAGCCCTGCATGTCCCGAGTTGGGGTAGTGGGTGACCGGACGTCCCTGGGGGTTAGCTTTGCAGTTGTCCCCAGATGGTACGTCAAAGGCAGGGAAGCCTTTGTTCTGGTAGCCGGTTCTTTAGGCCGGGCACCTCCACAGTCAGGTTGACTGTTGGCACTGTCTGAACTGCTCAGACGTCTAGAACGGTATTCCATGTTAGTAGCCGCCGCCGCTTGACCACCGGAATCACGTTTCCGATCTTTCCGGTCTGTAAACAGCGGGTCTGGATACTCGCGATAATAGTCGCGACCTTCCGGGGCATGATAAATCCCATAGTAGGAATTATCGAGTTCCTCCAAAGTGGATCCGGCATGTCTCCGTTTTGGTCCGGGTGAGACCGCAGGAGATCGAGAGCGGTCGCGGGCGGACCGGCTCTTCCCCCGGGAACTACCCCGGGTTTCCGGCTGACGGAAACTACCGCCACCTCTGCGGGAAGTACGGGTAGTGCATAACACCGTATATTCCTCGTCATTCATGGCGAACTTATGTCGTCCGTCCACTCTGGCAATCCTGGCTTTGAACTTCCCATCTGCGACCTCGCAGTAGAAGGGAGTTGCCGGCCGGATCTTAGCCTTCTGTTCCTCCGTGAGTGACTTGTACTGGTCACATACGGCATCATGTAGCGCATTCACACGATTGCGAGCTACACTGATTCCCATATTATGCCAATCTTTCATGTGGCGCATGAGCTCACCTCTCCGGGGTTCTAAACACCCGTTACAAAGCTGGGACTCCCTACCTACTGTGATATCACAGTGGTACACCACACAGTGGTGCATGTGATTTTCACAGAGGTGTCGCAGAAACCGTTGTTTTGTTACAAACACGGTTCTGTCTGTGCCAATCGTGTTTACACACGTAGCGAATGGGCACCAGTTTCTTTCCCGTTGGCTATACCAGCGGTTACTCGCAAAAAGAAGCTTTTCTTTCTGCTCCTTACTATAGTAAGTATCCGGCAGGATCCTGAGTTGATCTAGCCACTGCTGATAAAAAGCAGACGGAGGACGGTCCCGGGGGGTATTCCGGATCCAATCCTCGTCGTCACTCTGACCTTTACAATTGGTCGAGGGTGGACATCCGAAATTGGTAGGACCAATTGGACACTGTTCCCAGGAATTGGGAATGAACACGCGGAACTTATTGTTCGCGTTCTGCCAGATCCGCCTCATCACGTCATTAGGCGGGATGGGGTCCTCTGGGGCATTTCCTGGTTCCTCAGCGTTAGCCGGAACCTCTCCCTCTTCCGCATCCGAATGAGCCGGACTACGGAGAGGGCTGAGACGTGCTGGATTGAATACCAGCGCAGCCGCCACGGCGGCCGCTGCTCCCGCGGCAGCGGTCATATCTGCCACAAGGGCCGGGGTGGGGGTGGTGGTGTCTGTGCTGGAGGGCGCCGGAGTATTGGCTTCGTTTATGTCCATAGCCTCATCCGTCTCCTCCTCAGCCCGGGGAATAACGGGCTGTCCTCCGGAAGGTTGTTCCGGTAATCCCTCTGCTAACACAGAGTCCGGCAAGTTAGCTAATCTTGCCTTCTCGTTCCGGCGAGCCTGACGTCCTCTCTCCTGGACAAACTCGTCCGACTGGTTACTGTCGGCCGAGCTCGACCGGTTTGAGGCCCCCCTCTCACCTTTACTGCCGCGCCCCCTAGGTGTGGCTTTCAGCGCTTTTATTCGCGCCTTCTCCTCCGCACTGGAAGATCTGGTTCGCACTGTACGAACCGCCTCGTCAACCAAACAAGATATGGCAATATCTCGTTTGACGTTGTGAGTATCCATGTAGTCTTCAATAGTGGCTACATCCAGGATGTACGAAACTACCCCCTGCGTATTAGCGGCAGCAATCTCGTACTCCTTCCGGGTTTTCGGTTCTCGGAGTTTCCCGATTCGTGCCCGGTACCTGTTGACTCCAGTCAACAACATCCCGGCAACTCCACAATTCGGGTCCAGAGACAGAATTGGGAGTGCGGGCATTAACCGCTTTATGTCTGCGATATGTAAATCGAAGACAGCTCGTCGTAAGCAGTAGCATACGCGTAGTCCTTTCTGGAGTGCCTCCCAGTACACAAACCAGTCCGGGGGCATCTCCTCCTGCTCCTCCACTAACAGGAAGAGCAATATCGCCTGCCTTGTGAGCGGGTCTATCCGGCGGGGAGCTCCCTCCGCCGTGAGTCTTAGCACGTCCTCGTGCAGTTCTACTTCACGTCCATCGTAATTGGACATGAAGCCTCCTAGTGTTGGTACTGCTGGGCGGGGTTTCTCAACGTCCGCCGGCGGTTCTCCATGGTACAATGGACCCGGATCCTGATACTCAGCTTCACCGGTATCAGCGTGACCGTCAGCAGGGCTGATGGCCTCAATGTCTAGCCCTTCCAAGTAATTGGCGGCGACATTAGCAGGGCGTAGCGGTGACTGAGAGTCAGCGTCGACGTCCATTATCCCCTCTTGTCCCAGGAAATCTATGGATTCCTGGTCCACGAGGTCAGGTTGATTAACAACCACATTTCCTCCGCTAGCGGAGTCGCCCTCTTGAAGAGGGTCCACCTGTTGGTGGTCTGTCTCGGAAGACATGTTTTTGTGTCACACTCAAGAAAAGTGTTTGTTGATGGATTTATAGGAGATCCACCTCCCCACAGCGACAATGGTCGTGTCCGAGCTCTCACGTCTGCTCTGGACCGCCTCTCAACCCCAACTAGCGATTCCCGCCGCTCCGCGGGCCTTATATAAGGCGCGCCACCGCGCATGCGCAACCCCGCGCGTCCCGTGACCCAGTTCCTTGGAACCAGGTCACCACGCTTTCAATTGTAAACAGGTTCCACGTCTACCCTCATTCCACGTGTTAATCCTTACGCTCTGTCAACTCGTCGAGAGTATCAATGAAATATATATGAATGGCATAATAAAGCACATTCACCGGATTATCCGTCCATCACCCATGGGATCCTTGACAGGGGGACTATCACGATCATTCCGACCGTACTTACTTCCACACATAACTGATTACAACATTAAAATATTTAACAAGATTACAGGACACCACACTCGTTGTGTACCGGCTTAGGTTATACCGTCCCTAGCTAGTAACCGGGGACTGCGTCTTATGTTTTTAGGCATAACATTAGACCTGGTTCCAGGACACGCCTTTTCTAGAGTGGATTTAGCCTTAACCACACTCTTCCGGGTCCTTTTCCCTTCAGCCGGCGAGACTTTATTAGCCGCCTTCTTCCCGGATCTTTTTGGGATGACGGGCCTTTGCACCATTAGTTTCCGGGAAACCTCCTTCCGCGGCCTCCCGCGTTTCCGGGGAGGTTCCTTCACTAATTTCCGCTGTTCACTTTCCTCTATCAAAGTATCAACTTCCAACTCATACGAGTCCAGGGACAAATCTCTCCCCTTCCATTCTCTTAGTCGAGCTACATTAGATTTATACATCTTCCCCTGTAATGAACGGATCACTACAGTACTGTCACTTACTATCCGGGTAACCACAAAGGGCCCGTCCCAATTACTAGCAAGTTTCAGAGTCGATAACGGCTCATGCAATCTTACCACTTGATCACCGACTTTGAACCGTCGCGGCCTGAGGCCTAGATCATAGCCGGTTTTCTGCCAGGTGGCATTCTTCTGTAATTCAGTTCTGACCAATTCATAAGCATATTTGAATTGATCTCTTAATGACTCCACAAACATCACATGGCAGGGGGTTTCCGGGTTCATTCCAACCACCCCAAATACCAGATCAGCGGGCATTATTAAATCTTCCCCGAAAACTAACAGATTCGGGGAACAGGAAGTACTAGAATGGACAGTGCTATTATATGCATGGCATACATAATCACACTGCTCATCCCAGTCATCCATTTTATCATTCACCAGGGATTTCAACACCTGAATCAATGTACGATTGAATCTCTCAACCATTCCATCACTTTGTGGCCGATAGGGATTTGTTCTCGTTTTACAAATCGCCAGTCGGTGACACATTTCCTGCCAAAGATCAGATTCAAATTCCCGACCTTGGTCACTATGCATCATTAGGGGAACCCCAAGATGCAATACCCAACCTTTAACAAAAGCTTTGGCACAGGTTGCTGCTTTGTGATCCGCTAATGGAAACACTCTCGTATACTTAGTATAATAGTCAGTGACGACCATCATACAAGTATTACCCTCAGGGGTAGTTTTAAACCCACTGATAATATCTATGGCGACTCGCGCAAATCTTACACCAAACAACTCCTGGGACAAAGGCATTTTACCCATCCCAGGCCCAGGTTTGTTTTTACAACAATCCGGGCAAGTAGCAATCCATCTTAATAGATCACTACTCATCCCTGGCCAGTAATATCTCCTTTTCAGACGTTCCAGGGAACGCTTTTTCCCGAAATGTCCACTGGTCAGGTGTCCATGGCAATAATACATAACATCCCTCCGCATACCGGAGGGGATTACCACTTGCCGGACTCTCCTACCGGATGAATTAATCTTCCACCGGTAGACGATTCCGCTCTGGACCTCTAGCTCTGCCCATTGAGCTATTAGTCGTCTCATTTCCCGATTCTCCAGGGAAATCTCAGGCCGCGGGGGCCGTATCTTCCTAGGTAACAATACCAACAACCGGCTAAGGTTAGGATCCTTTTCCTGGAATTTCCGGATGGTTCCCATGGACCACTCCAGAACCCCAGTTCCCTTGATCTCAAAGGGAATCCTTGCTCCGGCTATGACAGCCTCATGCTGACCACAGTCATCACAGTTGGTGTTTTCGCACTTCCTGATAGGACGTCGGGAAAGTGCATCAGCATTCACATGCTTTACCCCAGCTCTATGCTGGATCTGACTTTGCTCCAAACCGAACTCGGAAAGGTGTGCTAGCCAACGGCCAATCATTCCTTCCGCATCTTTGAAATTCAATAACCATCTCAAAGAGGAATGATCTGTTCTTAGCGTAAAATCTGACCCCCAAAGGAAATGTTTGAACTTTTTAGTATAAACTATCACAGCCAACAATTCCCTTTTAGTGGTACAATAATTACGCTGGGTCTTACTCATAGTATTACTAGCAAAGGCAATGGGAACCTCCACTCCGTCTTGGACTTGACTGAGGGCGGCCCCAATACTCTCATTACTAGCATCTGTATCCAATACAAAATGACCATCCGGGGTGGGATACTTTAACACCGGGGTCTCTACAAACAACTTTTTTATTGCTAAGAAAGCTGTGTCCTGTTCCCTCCCCCATGGGAACTCTTCCTTCCTATTTCCGGGTGTCCAGTGTGACAAACACTGGATCGGATAGGCTACCCGGGAATACCCGGCAGGAAATCCCTATAGTATGAGCAGAATCCTAGAAAGGATCGCACATCTTTAGGACCCCTGGGGACTTCCCATTCAGTCACACTCCTGATCTTTTCCGGATCCGCCTTAACCCCTTCGGTGGAAATAATCCGCCCTAGGTAGTTAATATCCTTCTTAAACAGATTGCATTTCTTTGGTTTCAATTTGAGACCATTAGACATGATTCGGTTTAAGACTTCCTCTAAATTACTTAAACAATCCGCAAAGGTCTTTCCAAACACAATTACGTCATCCAAGTAAACTAGACATTTCCGCCATAATAAATCACTTAACAGTGTCTCCATCATGGCTTCAAAGGTGGCCGGCGCGTTACATAACCCGAACGGCATTACCTTATATTCAAACAACCCGATATGGCTGGAGAACGCAGTTTTCTCCATATCCTCAGGCTTCATGCCTACTTGCCAATACCCGGACTGTAAATCCAGGGTACAAAACCATTCATTCCCTCCCAGGGAATCAATCGTCTCATCTATCCTAGGAAGAGGATAGGAGTTCTTTTTAGTCAACCCATTCAGTTTCCGGTAATCAATACAGAACCGTATGCTACCATCCTTCTTGGTTACCATACACACAGGGGAGGACCAAGGACTCATGCTGGGAACAATAACATTGTCCTTCAGCATTTTCGCTATCTCTTCCTCAGCTACAATCTTCTTCTTGAGGGGTAATCTCCTATAAGGAATCTTAAAAGCGGGGTTATCCCCGGTTTTAATTTCATGCAATACCTTATTGGTTCTCCCCAGGGGTTCCCCTGGGGCCGCAAAAGCTTGCCTGCATCTCTTCAGCATAGCCTTTAGGGCTTCCTGATCATTCTCATCCGTTATGGACGATCCTGTTAACAACTTAGTTAACTCTTCATGCAATTCCTCTTCCCCTCCTTCTTCTAACCTCAGGTCTTGGTGGCTACCGGTGACTGCCTCCGCAAGTATCACTTTCCCAACTTCAGTGCCTTTCTCAAGATATACTGTGGAGTTTCCGGGGTTGGAAATGGGTGTCACTGTCCATCTGGAATTCCCTACTAGGGTATCCGCAGATTCCAATCCCTTCCGGGATAATACAGCCATATCCGGCTCGATTACCGCTAATCCTTTCTGGATTAGCCTCCCTGAACTGACTAACACGTCACAGGTCATTCCCGGGGGAATCTTCACAGTCTGTGCCACACTAGCGACACTACTTATCACTCTCAACTTACAGAGTATGGTCATATCATACGGGTATTCAATTTTCAACTTCCCACTTTTCGGATTCAAAGTCGCACCGAAAAGCGCCGCAAAATCCAAACCAAGAATACCATCATCCTCAATCTCAGCTATGGTCGGGGCCCAAACAAATTCTTTCCCGGCCACAGAGATTATCAGAAAAGTCCGTCCAAATGTCCTCATTCTGGTACCATCGGCCGTACATGCGTTTACCCTCATTGTGAGGTTCTCACACATATTCGGCAATAAGCTGATGAATCTCTTAGAGACCATGGAGTGGCTAGCTCCAGTATCCATAAGAAACTCCCCAGTCTTTCCTTGTACAGAACAGGAAACGTACCACCTCTTCCCATCAGTTACTGAGGGATTCCTAGTAAACCGGTGAAGGTCACTATCAGTGCCCAGGTCGAACCCACATCCTTTCAGGTGTTCCAGACAAGGATGACCCGGGGGAAGCCTGGTTCCTCCAACCTTAACCAACTCTTTGGTTATTGACTCCTCTAAACTGGCACTAGGTTTCCCATACGCGCACCCCTGGGCGCCTGTTGTACCAGTCTCCCCAGCCTCATGGTTTCCGGGATGTACGGTCCCATCTCCCTTCTTGCTGGACGCATTCACTGCTAATGAATCTTCACCGCCAACGTCGGTGATAATCTGACATATTTCCTCAGGGGTTACCGTCCTGCCATCCCCGGTAACCCCCTCTAATTTCCCGAAACCTCACTTCTTAAAACAGGTTTCTCTGCTTTGCATTCAGATGCAAAGTGCCCTTTGACTTGACATCTGTAACACTGGACAGTGTTACGATCGACCCTAGGGCGGCGCCTGGTTTGATTATCAAACACCTCGTTCATGCGTTTAATCATGGACTCCATTAAGGTATTTAATGAGTTTCCTGACGCATTTGTTTTATCTGGAGTGGTCGTCTCCGGGGTCTGGGTTTTCTGATTGGGTTCAGTCTGAGGCTCCCGAATATCGGGTTTCCGGGGGGTTTCCGAATAACCTTTGTTACTAGGAAGCTTCCCGGAAGCTGGGGTTGAGCTAGATTTCTGTCGACCCTTGAATTTCAGGGCGTCTACTCTCTCCTCCCCTTCAGATTCTTCCGCGGAAGAATCGTCTGTATCTAAGGAATGTTCAATTCCAGAGACGCGCTGCCCCCTATTAGCGGGTATCATACCAGCCAACAGTATCTTCTTCTTGTCATGTTGATCAATCGCCATGAACAAATCTGCTAGGGAAGACCCAGCTTCCCAAGCTCTACCACAAACTTTAGCATGTTCGGGATCACTCAATCCACTAATAAATCTTACAAATAGGGATTCTATGTAATATTCAGCATCCCTACTCCATTCTGGCCTAGCCTGCCGCAATAATCGCTGCAATTCTAGCCCAAAAATTTTAGCAGATTCCTTTGGTTTCTGCGTTCTTCTCTGAAACAGAGTCCAGTGATCTACTGTCACCATTTTCCCAAAGGTATAACAAGCTAATACTTCCAGCTGGTCGTATGTAGCTTCCGGCCCGTAAGTGTCCCTCCATTCTTCAACCACTATCTTACCCGGGCCGTCACTCAACCATATCACAAAAGCTCCCAAGGATTCCTCCTTGTTCCAGCAATTGTACTTACAATCATCTAAAAGTGATTGATATTCTTCCTTCCAGGGTCGTAAACCCCTGTAAGGCTTAGTCACGCGTGCAGTTCTTTTAGCGGCATAATTAGAATGCACTAATTGACCCGACATGCGTCTACTCCAAGCCAGTAAGTCTGTACCGTCTTGACCTCGGCTGGAGCAATCTAGTCCCAAATTACCTATGGCTGGGTCTCGATTATGTAATCGGTGTTCCGCCGGGGTCATTGTTACCCTTCGGTTCAAAGGAACCTTTATCTTGGGTATATCGTCAGAAGATTTATCTGATTCCGAGTCTGTACCCTCATCAAAGCGTGGGCCTTGATAACCGGACAATCCCTGAGTGTTTTTATGCACTGGATTTGACCTTCCCTTCGTTTTCTGCTGTGACCCCTTATTCAGACTACCCCTCGGCCTATTTTCAGGGTCCTTATTGACTCCCGAATGTGTATCAGTGGCCGGAGGTGGATATGAATAAGTTGTATCCGGGCAATATCTATAATTACCCTTGCTATCATAATCTCCCGGGTTTCCATACTGAGCCGGATCATCCCCCGAAAAGGGGTTCAATGAGCCATAACTATGGTTCACGACTTCATCTCGGAATTTATTTTTATAATGTCGAGACACTTCCTCCTCTGGAGACATTTCCCTGTTAACCTGACCAATACTGGCATGATTAACTGGTTCCCGTTCAAGAGAGCGCCCGGTGATATTCACTCTCTTTGAATCCTTCCCTCTGTTTTTATACACAGAGTCCTCCACACTCCTCAATCCATTATCATTAATAAATGGATCGAATTGAGGTAATGCATCCACCTGCCTAGCAGCAAGAGTGCTGTCCAGAACAGTTTCCGGCCCGATAGCTGGAACTTGTTCCCCCCCCTGCTGTTCCGTTGCCTTCGACAATTCACTCCGCAGGAGAGTTTTCCTGGCTTCCAGGGAACAGACAGCCTCCACTTCAGCTTTCCGTTTCCTTTCTAACTCTTCCGTTTCTTCCAGGATTTGTATCCTGGTGGATTCGTTATCCTTGACCAACTGGTCTCTGCCCTTCTCTTTCTGGTTCTCAGCAATCTTTGCTTGAATCTTTTGGTATTCATGCGATTCCTGAGCAACCTTCTTTTTCATATACCGGTTGTCTTCTATCAACCGTTCTCTCTCTTCTATCAGAGTTCCTTTTACCCTCTGATTCTCAGAGAGGATCTCGTCCCTTTCTTTTACCAGGGATGTCAATTCCTCAGTCAATGCAGCATACTGATCTTCCATTGACTGCTTGTCCAATCGGACATTCTCCCAGTAGAGGTCATCCTCTTCCCGAGCCAAACGCTCGTCATATTCCCTCTGGAATCTCTCATCCCCTACATAGGGTTCCACCCAGGAAAGATCCTGCAATTTCCTCTTCTTCTGTTCTGGCTTCAAGCCCTCCCCAGGGTCCATCCCTGGCACCTCCAGGCGAGTTGATTCCAACTCCCCTTCACTCAGCTCTGGGCCAGAGCCGCCCAGGCTACCACCCGTAGCCATTGTCTGTCCACTAAAGGACTGTCTGTCCACCCAAGGACTTCCTGTTCAGTATAACCCGAACATATTCCCGAACAACTAACTTGTTCTGCTACCTTCACTGCTACTGGTCACGGCACCAGTGTGGTGGTTCGTAGTTAACTCTAGGTTAAAGAACAACGATCACGGCAGTTTCCAGGTGCGAGAATATATCTGTCTTTATTCACAAGAATAACAACTCTAGTTCCTTTACTAGGGAACGATCAGTGTAGAATTAATACACACAGGTAGATCAGGTTTCTCTATAAATAGAGGAAACGGTCAGTATACAACTCTTAGCATACAACTCTGTCCGCACGGTTGGACATGTGAAGTCTCTCGTCAGTCGGGCCTGCACTGACTGCCGTTCCAGGTAAACACATGGGTCTTATATAACACCGGCTCTTAGATCACGTGGCCAGGTGGGTGGGTCGGCCGCCCACCTGAGAGCGGCACACGGTTACCTGAAGAGGACCTGCGCCCTCTCCCGGGAACTGTGTGCACTAGCTCCAGGTGGAGAAGCCGAGTAAACAGACGTTACCCGGAAATACCGTGTATGAGATTAATATGTAATATCATGCCCCTACACTCTGTACATATTTTCACGATTTAAAAAATCGCCAAAATCTCCAAAATATATACAGCGCGAAATAAAGTATGTTTTTAGTATACTGTTTATTCCTAACTGTAAGGCCAGATATGATAAGTATTACATTATAGAGGACACATGCATGTCATCTCAGTTGTCACCTGCCAATGCACACTGATGACATGATAAAATTGGATCTGGTGGAAGATGCATATTATTACGGGATATATAAATAGTTTGACCGTAGCACCATTGTATGTTATGACAATGCATGCCTCAGGATGTCCTTGATAATTCATCATGGTCTGGACAACAGCCTATATGGGGCCTGCGGTGGTTCCATTCTACCGTAAAACCTCATGTATAAGCCTACCGTAAAACCTCGCGTATAAGCCTAACTCACGTATAAGCTGCATCCTGAATTTGGGCTGATCCTATAAGCCGCACCACCGATCTGATTCGCGTACTAGCTGCGGCTTATACGCGAGACTTTACAGAAATGGTGCCTTTCAGTACTGTACCACAGTAACAAAAACCCTTGTATAAGCCGCACCCAGACTATGGGCTGATCCTGTAAGCCGCAGCAGCGATCCGATTTGCGTACTAGGTTTACGGTATTGCATTTTGGAATTTCACTGAACATTAATCTTCTACCATTGGATGGTTAGACAGAAACATTCCTCTGATAACCAATTTCTATTTATTGACAGAAGCAGCTACCGATCATCAGATAATTCCCTGATATAATATATCGGTAAACCTGTTCTCTATCTGGCTATGAATAAAGTCTATTTTACATACATACAGTGACCCAAGAGGGTCAAGAAGTGAAATTCGATTTCAGAAAAGAAAATTTAAAAGAAAATTCATCAAAGAGGTCGGCTGTGCTCAATTTCTACCTGCCTGTGGGGGGGGGGGGACTGACAACATTTCGACCCCTCCTGCAGGGGGGGGAGGACCAAAATAATTCTGAGCAGCTCGCGCGAAAATCCACCGACCACCCCCCTGTTGTTAAAAATTGGCCATCCCCTATATGACTATTCAGGCCCAGTCTGAGAGCTGGAAGCCAAGCAGGGTATAATGTATAATGATTGGATTGGCAACAGCAGTCATTCATGCAGCAAGATCCTTTTTTATGACCACTAACTTCGAGAATACTTTTCATGTCTAATTCATGGGATATAGAGTAAGTGAAACATGGTGGGCTGGGATGGATTATGCAGAAAAAGGCTCTTATTATTACTTCATGATGTATTTTTCATAGGAGGCATGTGCAATGACCTTGCATTGCGATTAAGTACCCCTTTCATCCAAAAACCATCCATAGAAACAGGCTTAAAAGATTCATTGAACTAAACTAGCTCAGACAGAGGTCATTTTATGTAAACTGTCTGTTTGGTCACATTGTAAGTAATCAGGACTGGCCCTACACATGATGTAAATACACCATAAGAGGGGGTGGATGTGAAGCAGCAGAGGGTGTGTCTACCCTCCATTTTACCAATTAAGGTGATCTTACCCGCTGTGTGATCATATTAGTCATCAATGTCAATTGGGGGAGATTGGTAATCAGTGGTGTAGGAAAAGGGGGGGGGCGAAGGGGTGCCTGCCCCCCCCCAATCACAAAGGAGGGTGGTCTGAATGTGTTTGGACCCCCCAAAATTTGCCAAGACCCAATAGTATAATACATATTATTTACATAGGAAAAGTTGGGGATGAGGGGCCGGGGTCCCAAATCAGAGCCAAAGGGGCCGCAAACACTACGTTCATACTATAATTCCCATAAGATGATGCTTAAAGTCAGTTGTGTTGGGCCCCCCAATAAAGATTTCCTTCCTACGCCTCTGTTGATGGCTATTCGCACAACCTCAACAAACTTACTTTTTTGTTTGGAAACTGCATTATTTTGCATGTTCTGTGCAGCAAACAAGCCCTGAGACACAACCCCTGACATCCTATATAATGTGACTAGATTGACTGTGTCCCTATGTCTGACTTTGATGTATATAGTAAATGCCTGTTGGCACCAGATAACAACATATGCACTGATCTCATGGTGAAGAACCCTAGCTGTCTCTATTCCCACCCACAGCTCACCAATGCAGCTATACTTTTGCTTTTTATACAGGCCTGTCCTATCTGGCATATGATATATGGACAAGGGCCCACAACAGTAGAGTTTACCACAAAGTCTGGAGGCGGAACACCAAAAGTAATCTCCGAATCTCATCAGAGAGTATTTGCTGAGATGGGAATGTTACCTGGGAACCTGACCAGATGGTGATTGGTGAGAGAAGGAGAGGAGTATTTGCAGTCTAGACTAATACCAAGAGGCAGTAATTGAGCCAAAGGTATCTGTATCTTTATACTTGTTCTGTAGTTAAGCTTTCTTTGCACAGACAGAACACATAAGAAATGGTGCCAGGTGATTTCAACCATGATTGAATCCAACAATCTCTATAGTCATTTACCACTGCCATCTCCCATTTTTATTGAGTACAAGTCACATTACAATAGCTAGGAATATATTGCTGTAGCTACTGGAGGACCCGGGTGGGAGGGGCTGAGAGAGGGTCTCAAAAAGCCTCCCAGATCAGGTCTACCACCTAGCCCTGACTGAGGCTGCCTCATGCTGTCTATAGCTGGTACTTAGAAGCTCACATTAATAAGCCAGGCTTTGATCGAGCTGCTCAGAGCAGCACTCAGGGTCCTGTCCTCCAGGGTGTCATTAGGATGTGTGCATGGATCAGTAGTCACCACAGAAACCTAGTCACAGACATTTATAGGTGGTTGTTGTGTCATCATTATCCCGGTATAGTTTTGTTTTGGCTTTTATTTGAAAGTTGTCAGCTTGATATTGTCAGACTTTATTTGTATACCTTTCTGCATGGGCTTATAACCCACACCTACCAATACATAGATTTGGAGAGGATCTAAAGTTTATAGAAGTAATTTGGTAGCTGAATGGGAAACTATTGTTTTCCAAGTACCCTTTCAGGCAGATGTTTCTAAATCACTTGTGGATGTGCAGGTGGTTTCAAATGCAAGTCCCTGAGCAACTTTATCTTTTACCATTTCTACAGTGAAAGTAGTCTATTGAACCATAATGCAATGGAGATACCAATTCATCATTAAGTTCCAAATGTGTATGCAGCATGGTACATATGATTAATTTGATCCATTTCAGGATGGCCAGATGGGCGTGGCTATGAAACAATATACTCCTGTCATGATATAGTATTTTCCTTGGGTGTGGCATTTTTTTGTAAAACTCAAGAAGAGATCAAGGCTTTGCAAGACGGCTTTAACCCTTGTAGGCCCACTCCTATTGATTTAAGACATGAATTCAGCCCTGGCATTGTATTGGTGCATCATGATGACAAATAATCATGAAAGGGTATACATTTATATGCCTTAAAGGGTATACATTTATATGCTGCAGTACATGTATGCATGACACGCCTGGAAATTTGTAAAATGTACTTTGCCATTATCTTCCACTATTAATCAAGTCATGACTGATGGAACATGAGAATCTTATCCACTTTCACTGCCTGTTCTACCCGACCTTGTCATGCCAGGTTCTCTTGTTATCTCTGCCCTGTGAGGTATTCTTTCATTCAACCAGTCACAGTTATACCCATCTGAGATATATGACCTGAAGCTTTTTAAGGCTAGCCCTCAGGTTAAACCCCATCAATTTTTTAAAATCTCTGTGATCAAAGGAGAAGAGATGAAAAGGTTGGCAAGCGGAATACGCACAATATATATGTGATAACTTATGATTAACTGTGGCCTTTAAAGAACCGAATTCTTCCCTGCTGGCCATCATATGAATTTGACCCCAAAATACCCATCATATGAATTTGACCCAAAAATACCCATCATATAAATTTGACCCAAAAATACATCAATTCTTCCCTGTTAGAGGTATTGGACGTACCGCAGGTCTGGAAATTCACACATATTACTTGTAAAATTAAACTAAAGGTTCTTGGGGGTTTAAACCATCTACTCTTGTCCTAGATGATTCCAGATAAAAGGAAAAAAGGAATTTAAATTATGAGGGTGACCACTCCCCCATCCACACACCACACTTTCTTGATTGACCTGATATGCAAATCTAAGAGTCTATTCCGTCTGTCACAGGGACATTCCAACTTATCTGCCTGTGTAACCTTAACTCTTCCACTCAGGCTAAGACCAAAAAAGACTTCTCTGTAGGTGGAAGAAGGATGGTCCTCAGCGCCTAAGCTGGTTTTAAATAACCAGTTTATAGAATTGCATGCACAGAGTAGTCAGCAGAGGGGTTTCCAAACACAGCTAAGCCCCAGGGATTGATCTTCAGACACAACTAAGACACTGCATCCTTAGTACAGCACCTAAGGTACAGCTGCCATCTTTACACAAGCTAAAGTGCCTGGATTCAAATGAAAGATGGTCTCATGCAATCAGACACCATCTTCAGACAGAGCGAGAGCCAGTCTAGCAGTTAGAGACAAACTCAAATACTTATATATATGGCCTAGCTCAGAATGAATGTGTAGAGGGGCCAGGTGTAACTGATGCAATACTGCCCTCTCATAATTTCGGTATTGACAGGGATCAGTATAAGGCTGGTGTAACAGAATGGCCCCTGTATAGACATTTAGACATTTTTAATTGGACACTATGGATAATCATATATGAATCATTAGTATTATTGGTGCAGATGCACTGGGATGTCCTGCCACTATCACCTGAGCCACGTTGTATAAGACCCTGGCACTTTTACATAACTCTGGGTGCTAGGGTCAGCTGGAATGTCCTAGCTAGTGACCGGGTGGTCAGGTGATGAGTGGACGGGGCATCTTGTGACCATCTCATGAGAGGGGTCCTGCTCTCCTATTGGCTAGTCTGGGTGGTGACAGGATCCTGGGGGCAAGATCCAGGTCCTGGTGCTCACATGAGGGGCATAGTGCGGGGGGCAGGTCCTCTCAGGAGGTGGTATATATAGAGAGGAGATTTCCAGGTCTTGTTAGAACCTAAGAAGACACAACGAGCAATAAATGCTATACTACACCATAGATAAAGTGTGTTCCCTGTGTTACACACTTCTATCATTGGTGCCGTGACCAGGATAGCAACAACACAGGAGGGAGAGCACCTTGGTTGGGAAGAGTCCCGGTGGAGCCACAGAGGCCAGAAGGTAAGGTGCATTTGGTTTTGGTTTTGGTAAGAGTCTAACTATGGCGGATCAAATGGATCCTATGGTTGCCTTAGCGGTATCGTTTAGGGAGTTAGCGGCTAGTATCAGTGGGATATCAGATAATGTTCAAACAGGTTTCAGAGAACAGAATGCATTAGGGGGGATCCCAACTTTTGAAGGGGACCAAAAGAAGTACAGGGACTGGATAAGGGAGATTGAGAAAGCCAGTGTTCTATGTAATCTTAATGACGATAGAAGGAAAAAGATTGCCTATCAAAAATCTAGGGGGGCTGTTTCAAACTTTATCCGGCGGTACATGACAGACCATCCTACTGTATCTTGGCAGACCTTCAAGGGTGAACTTGCTGATCGATTTGGGGAGTTCAGGGACCCACAACAGGCATTTTGGGCTTTAAGGAAGATAAGACAAAAGTCAGGAGAGACAGTTCAGGTATATGGGGAAAGGTTGCTGGGAGTAGCCATGGAAGCTTTTAGAGATCAGCAAGCCGGGAGCATGGACATGCTCCAGCCCTATATCATTGGATTTTTCGTAGATGGTCTCCTTAACTATGAACTAAAACGTGCAGTGTTAGATGCAGAACCAAACCAACTCTCTGCAGCCATAGAGGCTGCACAGTCAGAACAGAAATTGCTGGCACAGTTGGCCAGATCAGGCACTAGTATGGGAGAAGTAATGCCTAGTGCTCCTATGGCTTTAGGGGCAGGAGCTGGAATCAAGGTGAGGTCGATGGGAGGTAACCGAGGTAATGGGACTAATGGTAATGGGGAGGGGTCTCCTGACTACCATGAGCCCATGGAGATAGACCATATGAGATTCCAAGGGAAGTGCCTAAAATGTGGCTGGAGGGGCCACAAAGCTAAAGACTGCCGCCGTAAGGTAGTGAATGAGGTTGGCCAGAAGCAAGGGAAAAGTCTGTGCTTTAACTGTGGGGAAGAGGGACATTTCATAAGGGAATGCCCAAAGCCTGTAAAACAGAGAAGACGGGCTCAGGTAAATGCAGTTGAAGAAAGGGATGAGGGAAACCTGGAAGCCCTGTACTAAAAGCCTCTAGTCAGGGTGGGATAACAGAGAGCAACCCTACCTATACCATAAATTTGGCAGGTAGCCCAGATTCTTGTGTAATTAGAATTGGTCGTCAAAAATGGAGGGCCCTTATTGATTCAGGGGCCCAGGTCTCTCTATTGAATCATTCATTGTATTTGGAATTGAAAAAGAAAGGCTTGGTGAAAATTGCAGAAAGGAGGGCTAATTTGCAGACTGCTGATGGGTCTCCTTTGAAAGTAACCGGATGTGTGGCTGTAGAGATAAGTGTGGGTGAGGAAGACATGTGTCATGAATTCTTTGTGGTGGAAGGCTTGAACCGGAAAGTGATTCTGGGTAAGGACTGGCTGGTGGGTAATGGTGTCAGACTATACTGGGATTTGGGCACTCTCAGGGTAGGGAAGTCCTACGTAGCTATGCAGGAAGATATTCACATATCTACTGTAGCCAGGGTGTCCTATGACACCATTATCAAGCCCCAGTCCCTCACCATATGTCAGGCACGTACAAAGGGTCATGTGGGTTCACCTACCTGTATGTACGAGGTAAATGGTATCTCCAGTGGGTTTCTGACTGAAGAGCCAGGCCTACTGATTAGCAATGCACTAATAAATGGAAGTGAACTGGGGGGATTCCCAGTTGCTGTTGTAAATACTACTGGTAAGGCTTTTAGGATAAAGAGAGGTTGTATAGTAGGGCAGGTTAGTATGGTAGCACAGCAGAATGTTATCAGCATGGCAGATTTGCCATCTGATCAGACTGATAGGCAGCCTGTGGATTTATCACAGGTCTGTGTATCAGAGGAGCATAGAGCAGTGATAGAAAAGCTAGTCACTGATAATGCTCACCTATTTGCCAGCTCTGATTTAGAGTTGGGACAAACCGACACAGTACGCATGAGTATAGATACTGGAGGGGAAAATCCGGTAAAAATGAGACCATATCGTACTCCGCTGACCAAGCGGGTGATTGTTGATAAAGCAATCGATGACATGCTAGAGGCAGGAGTGATAAGGAGGTCTAGTTCTCCATGGGCGTTCCCTATTGTGGTGGTCGATAAGAAAGATGGATCAAAGCGATTCTGTGTAGATTTCAGAAGGCTCAACAAGATAACTAGACCAGTGTCCTATCCACTGCCTATTATCGATGATATTCTGACGCAGTTAGGTGGGGCTAAGTATTTCACCAGTCTAGATCTAAAGAGTGGATATTGGCAGGTTATGGTGGAAGAGGGGGACAAAGAAAAAACAGCTTTCGTTTCACACAAAGGACTGTTTGAATTCAATGTGATGCCCTTTGGACTGTGTAATGCCCCTGGTGTTTTCCAGGAGCTGATGTCCATTGTGTTGGAAGGCTATTCTGATTTTGCCTTGGCCTATCTAGATGATGTGCTTATCTTCTCAGATAATCTAGATAACCACCTCCAGCACATACAGTGCATTTTTGATAGGTTGGCTGAGCACAACCTCAGGTTAAAACTGACAAAGTGTCAGTTTCTACAGACTGAAACGAACTATCTGGGGTTCATCATAAATAAAGAAGGGATAAGACCCGACTTGAAAAAGGTGGAAGTAATCCGTGGACTTCCTGAACCAAAGTCAGTAAGGGATGTAAGGTCATTCATTGGCATGGTGAGCTACTATAGAAGGTTTGTGCCAAATCTATCTGCAGTAGCAGAGCCACTGGTAGCATTGACTAGGAAATATGCCCGTTTCAAGTGGACTTCGGAGTGTCAAGTTGCCTTTGATTTTATCAAAGAAAACTTGACTACAGTGCCCTTGCTTGCATACCCTGACCCGAATATTCCGTATATTGTGTACACAGATGCAAGTGACCTTTGTATAGGCGCAGCCTTGGTACAAATAGAGGAGGGAGTGGAAAAACCTCTTTATTTTCTCTCACATAAGCTTTCTGACACACAGACTCGATGGTCAACAATTGAAAAAGAGGCTTTTGCCATCTATTTCGCTTTGCAGAAGTTTGACCATTATCTACATGGTGCTGAGTTCACCATTAGGTGTGACCACATGCCTTTGAAGTATGTGTTTGATGCTCCTATGCAAAATAAGAAAATCCAGGTATGGGCCTTGAGCATAGCGGGTTACAATTGTAAGGTGGAATACATCCCTGGGCCAGAGAATTCATGCGCAGATCTTTTATCTCGTGTCCCACCTTCCTTTTTCGAAGGTAGACCGGTAGATGATATTCCCGCCCCTGAAGTAGATGATCGCACATTTGAGATTGCTGTCTTAGATTCAAATGCATTTGAACCAAAAGACTTTGCAGCTTGTGAGGCAGATAAGGTGGAAATGGTTGCGGAAGAGATAGAAATGGACGTTGACATGGCTCAAGAACAGAGCAAGGACGATTCTATCCGAGAGATCATCAGGCAGTTGCATAAGCCGCGACAGCCGAGATCTCTAGACAAGCACTATCTTCAGAAAGATAATGTGCTGTACTACCTCACTGACCCGAACGATGAACCGATAATGCGACTGGTGGTACCAAGTCATATGAAGGGGAAAGTGATGGAACAGTATCATGACAGCAATGGTCATGTGGGTATTGATAAGGCTTATGAAACGGCTAAGCCAAAGTACTTCTGGGTGAACATGTATAAAGATTTCTATCAACATGTATCACAGTGCATAACATGCCAGCAGCGCAACTTGAAAGGGATCAAACCCCCAATACAAGGGACTGATGCACCGCCTTACCCTTTTGCAAAGGTAGGTCTTGACTTGTCTGGACCCTATCCAGAGACCCTATCAGGGAACAAGTACATAGTGAGTTTTGTTGATTGGTACTCAGGATGGGTAGAAGCTTTTGCTGTGCCAGATAAGACAGCAAACACTATTGCTCATTTGATCACTGAGCACATCTTCCCAAGGTTTGGTTCTTACCTTGAACTAGTGACGGACAATGGCACTAAGAATGTCAACCGGACTGTGGCGGAAGTATTGAGTACTCTGAACATTCATCATGTCAAGACGTCTCATTACAATCCGACGGCTAACTCAAAGGTTGAGAGAAATCCTAGGACCCTCCATGACATCTTAGCAAAGATGGTGGATGGTGACACGACAACCTGGGATATGCATTTGAATCAGGCATTGGCCGCCCTCAGGTTCAGTAATAGTGAAGGTACCAAGTTCTCACCCTACTTTTTGGTATATAACCGAGATGTGGTTTTTCCCATAGATAATCTTTTAAAACCAAGAAGAAAGTACTTGGGAGAGGAACAGCATAAGATGGCATTAGAGAATCAGCACAAGATGTTCAGACTAGTTCACAGAAACCTGAAACAGGCTAAGAAACGTCAATTGAAATATGCGAACAGAAATGCGGTTCAGGTAGACATTGAGGTTGGGGATCCGGTGTACTACAGAAATCATAGGCGGAAAAATAAGCTGGACAAGAAGTGGCAGCCGTACTATCGGGTGGTACAGAAAAAGACTCCACAAACATTCATAATACGGAGCCAGCTAGATGGGGCAACGGCCAAAGCTCATCTCAAACACTTGCGATTAGCAAAAGTAGATGAGTGGGACGTTCCTCAAGGTGAGCTTGGTCAGAGAGTTAGAAGGGCGCAATATGCAGTGCCGCCAAGCTCGGAAGATGTCTCGGAGGAAGAGGCTGAGCCAATTAAGGCTGAAAAGGACGCCTTTGATTCCGAAGACGATGTACCTCTGGCAGAGATGGCCAAAAGGTACCGTCATGAGAGGGACGGGTCTTCAGACGAAGAAGACATTCCCCTCATGGAGTTGGCAAAGAGGCTGAGAGCCAGAGAGGAGGAAGACTCTCACCACGCAGATTCAGAGAGTGACTTGACAGATCCTGAGAGTGATTCTGAAATGCAAGTAGATACAGTTATCTCAGGTGCATTGAGGCATAAGGAGCAGAAGCTCGAGAATTACTCCAAGCTCTGTCGTTTTATTCTGGAAAGCTTCCAGAAAGTGTTGTAAGATATGATTGTAAAAAGGCTAGTATACTCATTGGTAGAGATAGTATTGTTGAGTGTTGGAATTTTATGTTTTCACAAATCAATGTATTTGTGTTATGCTGTATTCTTATGTTGGAATATTTTGTTAATTGCAGATGTATTTTTGGTTGGCTCTTGTCTTATTTATTGGCTCATCTAACGCGGTCTTAGTTAGGGATAGTGTTGTATTCAATAAGGTGAATGACATAACCACCACAAGGTCAAGGTGGTTGGTTACTTTTGTAATAGATTTGAAACCTTATGACAGGTTCTTGCAGAAATTGGCAAGAGATGTGGAGGATGCTTCTACTGCTGCTAGACAGGTGGTGGGCCGATATGAAGAACCCAGAAAGAAGGGTTTTCTTGATTCTTTTATTAGACTTCGTCGAGAGATTAAGGAGTTGCGTGGGACAAAGGAATCCTTGGCAAATAGTTTTCTTGATTATAGAAATTTGCATAGGACTCGAAGATCCTTAATCCCGATAATCGGAAAGAAAAAATATAGTAACTATGGGGGGTTTATCTATTAGTACTTTAGTTATAGGGGTAGCGATAATTATCGTAATTATTGTAATCAAGAGAAGACCAAAGGTTAGATCCGCCATATTTAAGACTAAGCCAAGCCAAATGACAGGTGCACCGCCGCGCTACTGGTCGATGTCGGCAGAAGCCGAGGGCGCAAGTACCGCCTTACAGGGTGATTACCCCGCATCGCCATTGCTGAGAAGAAGCCGAGAGGATCGGTGGGGCGCCGGCGTAAGCAGACGAGAGCCGGGAGGGGCAGGCACCGCCCAAGAGATGGAGCGAATGGACGCCAGTATACGACGCATGTATACCATGCTGGACTTGGCGACACCAAATGCCCCTGCAGCAGAGATAGTGTAGTGGATTTGTACTCCATGGGGGTCCCACCATTATGGCCCTCATGGAGGAGGTAATTGTACCTTGTGTGGATGCTGCCCCTTAGGTCCACACAAGGGAGGTAATTTGTACCTCATGTGGGTGCTGCCCTTCAGGCCCACGTGAGGGAGGTAATGGTAATGGTACCCTGACCGAAGGTACTGCAAAAGGCCCCATGTATGCTGCTCTCAAACATCTACACACAATAGATGGGTGGAAACATGTATACATCTCAGACGATGTTACTCAGGAGGAAGCAAATAAACTCCGGGATCTGAGGACAGCGGGGGCGTTTGCAAAGTCTCAAAAAGAGGAGGTCACCTACGGACGGCGAAAAGTCACCATAGGGGGTACCACATATACCCCTGAGAACCTTGAACTCCTCCCCCCCAGACTCTCCCTATGTGCTGCTAAAACCAGAGAGACAAATGGAGGGATTGCATTCCAGTCCCACCACAGCTGGCTGAGCAACATGGCTCCCTGCTCCTTTGCATACGAAGGTAAAAAGTATGCCAGTGTAGAACAGAGTTTCTCCCACAAGAAGGCCCTTGCTGCTGAAGCCCCCAACATTGCCACACGTGTCATGGCATCTGAATGTCCATATGAGCAAAAGAGACTTGTGAACAGGCTGGAACCATCCCAAGAGTGGAAGGACGAGCAGTATGAGTTGCTATACAAAATGCAAAAAGCTAAATTCCTACAGTCAAAAAGACATGGTGATGCCCTCCGAAAAACCACTGGTACCCTCTGGGAGGCTACCCCCTCAAAAACATATGGATGTGGACTGTCCCTAAAAGAACTAGATAGCATTGACGACAACTGCCCTGGTGAAAACAGATGTGGGATCTCACTGATGAGAGTACGAGCTGACTTGATCACCCTATATGGTGACCCGAACGCCCCCACCCCCAACGTGTAGCTACCTGCCCCGCCACACACACCGCCTGCCCACTGACCAGTCCTGCCTGATTACCCCTCCACTGCTGACCTACCACCCTCACAGTACCGTGCCCACAGACTACACGTGTAAACTACAGGAATATGCAAGTATTACCTACCAGACGTATACTACTACTATGTGACAGTAGGGGCTATGACTTTGAACCATTTCTAAACAATGCACTATATCTAATGGGTCATGGAAATATCATAGTTACAGTCAAAGCAGTGGGAGGGGCGCGCTTCCACTCACTATATGAAGAACTGCTTACTGAAATTCAAAATGGCCACGCATACTGCCTAGTCATAGTCATGGCAGGGGTGTGCTACCTAACAAATAAACACCTGAACGGAAAGGTGTCACCTATATATATGGAAGTGGGCCAACTGTTAGACACCATGACAGATCGTCTGCACTTGTTCTACAATGAAGTTACTAATCTGGGACTTCGCATAGTTTTCTGTGAGATGACTGGATTGGACATCAACACCTACAACGGTACGGTGGGACATTATGTAACCCAACAGGATGTAATCGACCAGGGTCTGCCTCATCTAAACAATATAATCGTATGTTTGAATGAGGAACATGGACTGATTACTCCCTGGCTCCAGAAGACGATCCACCCACTTAAGAACAATGGATCCAGAGGCACCAAGTACCAACGTCTACGTGATGGCCTTCATCTCCTGCCCACTACTGCTGACTTCTGGATTAAGCTCCTCGCCCAGGCCTGTGCTGCAAACATCACCAAGCTGACCTACAATGGAGCCTTCAATTAAACTCAGGGAAGTGCACTACTCCTCCTTACCATTTACCTACTATTTCTATTACCGAAGCTATTTCTGACCCTAATTACAATCAAAATTTTCTAACATGAGATCTGGATATTTTTTTTATATAATTAAATTATTTTTAAAATTATAATTAAATGTGTGTAGTAAGGTAAATTTCAAATTCACAGAAGAGTGTCTCTGTGCTAATAATCCCCTCCCCCAAAATGGCTACTGCTGCCTGAAGTGAGTATCTATAAGTGATGTGTGACACGCTTAAGTTGGTAACCACTCAGGATGATAAAGGGCTTATCCTCCTTCCCCTACACACGCTGTCTATGCATACATGTGAATGTCGTCTGGGATCTGGAGTCCACATGTCATACAAACCATATTTGTGAAAATGGTATATGATAGATGGACGCCACCTGACATATGACACCCTGTATAGTATTAGATGTTATCTGCTTTCATACCTTACACATGTCCATAAATAGATAAACACTATACTACAAACATATCAATCAAATTAGTTCAACCCCGGTATATTATGTCAGCCCGCTGCACACATGTAATGGTACAGTGAACTGATGCAATTGAGCCGAATGCACCTTAGTAATCTATATACACTACCTGTACCGTACCCAGTCGGATGTAGAACATTTATGTACATGTAAAATACTTTAACTTGTATGGCTCTAGCCCATGGACCTCAAGACATCCTACACAGTGATATATATATATATATATATATATTATAATAATCACATTGACAGTATATCTTAATAGTAGTCTCCTACTACTAGACCAGAAGCCCTAAGGACACCCGGACACCCGGTCCTGAAATGTGCTTTACTAAGCCACTGCCCTATGGGCCCCCGGACACTCTTGAAAATGATAATCTTTACTAAATGATATCCTTTATTATCTTTCACTATCTTTGTCTCTTAAATAGTATACATTATTTAATATATATGATATTCTGATGTTTAATAATTAGCCTTGCTCATATAAACACAAATCTGAAACTTAAAACTGATACGATTGTCTTTACTCTTTATTTTTCTTAACCCGACTCATCCAAGTAACTCATCTCTACAACTTTCTCTCACTATACATAACTTGCTATGGAAATAGACGCCCTGGTTCATTGTGCCCTGGCTTCTATCAATAAGCTACAAAACTCCCATGGGATACACTAGATGTAAGACCCATGAGGCTCTGGAGGAGGTGGGTTTGGGGAAGTATGGGGGGACCAGAACAAGGCCAGGTTGCATGAGACTGCTACATGATTCAAATGACTAATACTTACTTCCAGAACACAAGAGGGGTTGTTATTGCACACATGAACGTAAGAAGTATTCCTGCGAATAGGTCAACCTTTCAAACTGAATTTGACAACTGTGACATTGACTGTCTCTCCATCTCTGAAACATGGCTGCATGACCTTGTACCTGACTCACTACCCTCTCTGGCTGGTTTCAATATACTAAGGCATGATAGGCAAACCCTTGATGAAAATGGTGAGGTCCAGACAGGAGGAGGGCTATGTATATACCTGAAACATGAGTACACTTACTCTACTTCAGAGTTAACACAACTTAACTTAAGTAATGGTGACATAGAGCTACAATGTGTTACCTTTAGCAAACCCTTCCTTAAAAAGAGCATTATCTTCAATGTCTATCGGCCGCCCTCTGGTAATACATACACATTCTGTACTAAATTAACGGAAGCAGTGGGAAACCTAGGAGATCTCATGGGAAATGAACTATTCATTCTTGGTGACTTTAATGTGGATCTGTTGGGACCATATTTAACAAATGCCAAGCGCAATGAAGCCAGACATCTCAAAAATACCATCCTGCAGCTCGGATGCAAACAGTACATACAAGAGTTTACCCACTTTTCACCAGATGGCAAAACCTCTCTCTTGGACTTGGTGTGTTCTAATTCCACAAAGATTATATCCAGTGGCACCCTAGATATACACATTGCTGACCACCTTCTAGTGTACTTAGTCAGGAGTGCAAAATCACAACCCAAGGTCCCCGTTGAGTCTACAGGGAGATCCTATAGGTACTACATTGAAGATAATTTTACCACAGGTCTTAAGAATGTAGACTGGAATGCTTTCTGGGACTCTGATGATCCTGAAGAAGCCTGGGACATGCTAATTTCCAATATAGATAGAGTACTCTCAATCACCTGCCCTATCAAGAAATTTAAATTTGCCAACCAGAAAAAACCCTGGATCAAAAATGCCATGCTCGATGTATTCACTGAAAAAAACCTTGCCCTTGCCAAAGCTAAAAGAACAAAGAATGCTGACGACATCAATATTGCTAACTTCCTAAAAAATAGAGCTCGTAAAATCTCCAAAGATGCTGAGGACAACTATCATAAAGATAACTTAAATGCCCATAGAAATAACCCAAAGGAATACTGGAAAGCAATCTCCAATGCCATCAACCCTAGACAGGAAACCTCCACAATAAACCTAATAAATGAGACAACCAATACCCCAGTACCCCCCCTAGAAACAGCTGAATTCATTAACAATTACTTCATCAACATTGGCCCAAAGCTAGCACAGCACATGAACACCCCTTGGTCATACATTGGGTACACTTCTGACAATGGCTTCATACTCCAACCCTTAACCCTAGAAAGCACCAAAAAACTCATCAGTAACATTAAAACAAAAAAGGGATCAGGCATTAAAAACCTGTCCACCTCTGTCTTCAAAGATGCACTAACAGCACTACCCTCACATCTCAAACATGTACTAAACCTGTCACTCATCACTCGCAAATTCCCGGATGCATGGAAGCTGACTACTGTCACTCCAATTCCCAAAGGAGGTGTTGCATCCCAGGTAGCAAACTATAGGCCTATCTCCATTCTCCCAGTGATCTCCAAACTATGTGAGAAAGCAGTGCATATGCAGCTACTTGAATATCTTCTGGAAAACAATATCCTGAACCCTAATCAGCATGGCTTTCGTCCTAAGCACTCCACCATGACTAGTCTCTGTGACCTGACTGATCACATGTACTTAGCAATAGAAAAAGGGGCTGTAACTATGGTAACCTACCTCGATTTTGCCAAGGCGTTCGACACCATAAATCACTCCCTGCTTTGCAAAAAACTACAGAAAATTGGACTTGGTGAAGCCACTGTACAATGGTTTGAGTCCTATTTGACAAATAGGAAGCAAACAACCAAAGCCAATGGAGTGATCTCCCCACCAGCTACTATCGTCTGTGGAGTCCCACAGGGATCCATACTGGGGCCGCTCTTATTCCTGGTTTATATAAATGACCTCAACTCATCCCTTACAATGCTCAAAAGTCAGTTGTATGCAGACGACACTGCCCTATACTGTATATATCCTGTTCTGACCCCTGATATTCTAGCCCTCATCAATCATGACCTGGCAAATGTTGCCAACTGGTGCAAGAAAAACAAACTATCCTTAAATATAAAGAAAACCAAATTTGCTTTGTATGGCACCAAGCAAAGGGTTGCCCGCCAAGGCCACCTGCTATTACAAATCGATGGACAAAGCATTCTGCAGACTCATCAGTACAGGTACCTAGGCATGGAACTAGACTCCGACCTCAACTTTAAAGGTCACCTCAGATCGGTTCATAAAAGTCTGTCTTATAAGTCTTATTTAATGACAAGACTTAGAATGAGGTTAACCCTTGAAGCAGCCTTAGACACACTCAAGACCATGGTCTTACCCATTGTAGATTATGGCCAATTAATTTATGGGGTAGGCAACAAACAGGGTCTGGACAAAATCCAGAGTTCCATTGACAGAATGACAAAAGTTTGTTATTTCCAGGACAGGGATATTGACATAACCATACTCAGGGAATGGGCAAATATCACATCTCTTGACAAAAGAAGGGATAGGGCGCTTAGTATAGGGTCTTATAAATATATGCAGGATAAGTCAAACCATGATACAAGGGAAATTCACACCAGAAGGCATGATTCAACCCTTGCCAAGGTAGCCTGGTATAAAAGTATAACAGCTCAGCAAAGTGTCACATATAGACTACAACACAAATGGAACTCACACACTGTCTCCCAAAGAAACTCATCCTCTCTAGATGTGTTCATAAAGTCTCTTAACTGATATGATGATATTAGTCTGTAACAAGTATGATAGCTATAGCTCCTGGCCGAGCACCCTGGACCCCGCTGGTTATTTCCCTTTCCTACCTCAAGCTCCTAGTCACTTATAAAAGCATTTTCTACTTTACTAAAGCTAATTAGTATGATAGACATGACGTAACACCTATTAACATTGCTAACTCACATTAATACAGTATACATGTAATGAAGCATCTGTGATGCACTTGAATATTATAAACTGTGATATTGAGAAATGAATATCTCCGCTCTGCTGTAACAGTCATAATTCCTGATTGTTGCAGTTAAAATAAAAAAAATTGAATTGAATTTGAATTGAATTGTGTGGATGCTGCCCCTTAGGTCCACACAAGGGAGGTAATTTGTACCTCAGGTGGGTGCTGCCTTCAGGCCCGCATGAGGGAGGTAATGGTAATTGTACCTTGTGTGGATGCTGCCCCTTAGGTCCACATAGGGGAGGTAATTTGTACCTCATGTGGGTGCTGTCTTCAGGCCCGCATGAGGGAGGTAATGGTAATTGTACCTCATGCGGATGCTGCCCTCAGGTTCGCATGAGGGAGGTAACGCTGGAGAAGTGATGAAGGATGACGGATGCAGCTAGAATGAAGATGAATCTTGTGCTCAAGAAATATGACTATATTTCTTTTGATGAAAGGGGCGAATGTAACAGAATGGCCCCTGTATAGACATTTAGACATTTTTAATTGGACACTATGGATAATCATATATGAATCATTAGTATTATTGGTGCAGATGCACTGGGATGTCCTGCCACTATCACCTGAGCCACGTTGTATAAGACCCTGGCACTTTTACATAACTCTGGGTGCTAGGGTCAGCTGGAATGTCCTAGCTAGTGACCGGGTGGTCAGGTGATGAGTGGACGGGGCATCTTGTGACCATCTCATGAGAGGGGTCCTGCTCTCCTATTGGCTAGTCTGGGTGGTGACAGGATCCTGGGGGCAAGATCCAGGTCCTGGTGCTCACATGAGGGGCATAGTGCGGGGGGCAGGTCCTCTCAGGAGGTGGTATATATAGAGAGGAGATTTCCAGGTCTTGTTAGAACCTAAGAAGACACAACGAGCAATAAATGCTATACTACACCATAGATAAAGTGTGTTCCCTGTGTTACACTGGTCAGGCCTTCCATGGTCAAGGTGATTGAAGGTCATTGGGCCAATGGAATGCTGGACGTGGTCCTCGGGGATAGAGATGTAGGACTGGCAAATTATTATATCTGTTTTGGGATGTAAATCTATCAAGGTCACTATCATTATCATAGAGTATTAACATGCCCCTGCCATTCCCAAGTGCTAGCACCCAATTGGCCAGAGCCTGCCTGAGATCTGAGATTTGAAACGAAACAGAAATTGATGTATATTGCGCTAAGGTCAACTCATATATTTCTATAGATTAATCTGTTAATATGATGCGTATTCGATTTGAACAATCAAAAGAGCATCAGTAAGCAATAATGGCAATGCTAATATTAAGCAACCGTAATGAAAAACAATCATGGGCCCTCATGCATTTTTACACTCTCAATGTCAGAAAACACATGTAGCATAATTACCAGTATCATGAAAAAGCATCACCTATAATAGTGTTTTCTGATGGAATAAAACAGTAAATATGCTTATGGTGGGAAAATTGCCCATGGCAGAGCAACCTGAACATCTATCTACTAAATCACTACCTGCATTCCATTCTGATTAAAACTGGCTACTAATGAAAATAGCCTAATACAGGAAGCTAAAACATTCATTATCCAACTGGCAAATTTGATAATGGCAAAAAGTCCATTACTTTGGGAATTCAATTTCAGGGTCTCTCCTTTTTGCCTTTGTTTAATTTCCGTAACCAAGATACAGCCTATTTTCCATTTAAATGAGCCCATTAATTATACGCAAGCCTTCCCCTACCTCCACTCCACGGTCCTCAAGCTTCCTTGACATTATCTTGGGTCATTGTGGGTAATCGCTTATGGGCTTGAAGTATGTCCTATATCTTTGAAACTCTCAATCTTCTAAAACAGAGAGGATATACATGTATACTCACACCATCGGCGATATCCCATTTGAAAGGTCAATTCAGACACTATTAGATCTTTAGGTCTTTTTTCTGTAGTACAGTGGCCCAGAAGGGCAAATCAAAGTGAAAAGTGCAAATCAAAAAGTGAAAACCGGTTTGAGGTTTGAGGTTTCCACTTTCAGTGTCACACTGTCAATCTGTCAACAGGTTGTGACAGGTATCTTTTAGCATTGGGATATGGTTCAGAAGCTACAGAAGGCCAGTAGTGGGGCAAACATGTCAAATAACACAATAAGAGTCAGATTTTCCCAAAATGTACAACTTAGCAAGAAAGTTGTCAATTTTCGTAAAAGGGTCAGATCTTCAAAAAATGTCCAATTTGTCGCGAAACTTTTTGGTTTGCACTTTTCACTTTTTGGTTTGCACTTTTCACTTTTTGATTTGCACTTTTCACTTTTCGATTTGCACTTTTCACTTTTTGATTTGTACTTCCATTTGGCCCTTCTGGACCACTGAACTATTGATAGTCTGATACCACACATTGAGCTGCTATATTTCTATGGTCAACATAAAGAATGTCCAAAGAATGATTTGACATGTTCTGTCAAGGACATCAGAAGCCCAACCTCTACAATCCATGCATATATATCTAACCCCACTGCAATACCTGCAAAGCTGACAATAGGCATGATTTCATGGTTGTTATGGTAGGGTCCATCATCTATCAGTGTCCAATGATACAATTGCCTAAGCCGTCACAAACCCATTATGAGATACATAATTGATTATCTGAAACTGCACATAAATTACTTTCAGTTGACTACCCCCTATCCACCTATTCCTGGTGGGAAAATGCTGCGCAGCTTTATTTGTCTACTGGTCTTTATATATTTATGTTGGTCTTGATCCAGTAGGTAAACTGGCTTAAAAGTAAGCTCCTTTGGGACCTTAAATTCAGTTTAAACTTGTGCGGCTTGTCTCATCAAATGATGGAAGCTAGCGATAGGAATTAGGATAGAAGGATCTCACGCAGATGTCGTCAGGACCTGGAGGGCAAAAAGACAGTCCTATAAATTATTTCTGCTGTAGACAGCCTCAAAGCAGATAAAACCAGACATTCCAAGGTAAAAGAGACTGAGAGATACTAAGGGAGACTGAGTAGACTTGATTTGACTCACCCATCTAGCCTTTCAACAGCCGTAATTACTGCAGCAGCCGACAGATGGAGCTGGCAGTCTGTCTTGTGTCTATCTTTAACTTAGAATCAAATAACAATAACCTACACAGGCCATCTTCATTTTCTCTGTGTTTTTTTTTGTTCTCCCTAAGGCTTGCCATAAAACTCAATATCAGTCTATTCTTTTTATTCACAATTTTATTAGTATGTGTCTTCTCTATAATCTTGTTGCCATTCTGTGCAAGACTTATAGCAATTTCATGCACATGTTTGCTCCCCAACAAGCAGAGGCATCAACCTGATGGCTGTAACGAGATACCACCTGCTTATATTAAACCGTGTGTCATGGTCCTTGTATAAGATGAGGGTCTGTAAGGCTATAAAGGACTACTCTCCTTTCATGAAATCATCTAGGAACTTCCCATATAGACACCACTTATCAGGAAAGCACTGCACATCCATTTTGCTTGGTGTTCAGTGAGGTTCTTTGGAAAGCTAATATTAGGAAGCTCTAAATTGTGAGATACAAGAGATACTACAAAGTCTCATGTATAAGACATACATAAGACAACCAACTGCACCCCTAAAACCTATATAAGCATGTTTGGTATCAAATCAAACCTGGTTTTGATCGGCTTGTAGGCAAGACTTGTCATTCCTTTTTCTTCTATCCATTTCCTTGTATACTTCACCTCCTGATGCACCTCCATGCTCAAGATCATTACTATCATGTCCACAAAGATAATTCATCTGCGGAACGAAGGAGTCTACCCCTTTATACATGCCATCTAGGTAGCATCATAAAGGGCTAATTATCTCAAACAAGTGGCTAGGATTTGATTTCGATTACAGCTGTTTTATGTACTTCATCTTGTACATCGTTTTAGTCTGATGTAGATTATAAATGATGCCTCTGAGCATATAGTTATGATCTGTTATAAGATCTTGATGCTATAATCTGTCTACATAATTGCTACACATTTAGTTAAATATTTAATAGTTGACTGCACCTCTCATTAACTGAAAGGTGATTTTTCATTTTCTTATGTTCACAATATGCAAGGTTATTGTCTGTTCTGTCTATTCTTTAGTTATCTTCCACTTTATCAGAGCAATAATACAATACACTGCTTTAAGTTCCGATTAGTGGTATGGAGATCATGATCATGATTTTCATTTAAGCAAGTGCTATATGAAGGTGTGGATTGTGTAGCTTGTATATATTCAGTATTGCCTACCCTCCTGTGATCTTTGTTTTTCTCTTAATTAATTTCCTGTTCGCTTTTCTAAAGGTCACACATAGTGAGATGTATAGAAATGATCTACCCGTATGTTGCACAACTTTTAACTACAGGAATAGATGTGAAAGCAGTATATAATGAGTCGCTGGTATTCAATATGCCCACCCGTCTTATTCTACAATATACCAGAGGTGATGAATATCCCATCCAACATACTTTTGGGACAAAGGGCTGTAATAAATGATGTGAATGGTTTAAGACATCGACCTGAATGACTTGTTTGATATCCCCACATACCATACACAGTATGGTCCTGGTCTATGTGGTGTTAGGAATGTAGGAGATCAAGCTCCACACAAACAGGTATGCAGCCTTGCGTCGGCTTGTTCTCTTATTACTTCATCACCAGGGCACCTGACATACTGCTCCAACCATTCCCTTCCATGCAGTTCTCCCCATCCATTTATCATCCTGCTTGACTCCCAAATGAAGGCTAGCAACCAGCTAATTAATGTGTCAAGCATCCGCCAATGCCTACTAGTAAATGTTTTATTATTGAGTTATTAGTTTAACCTGCACCCTTTCTTACATATTACATCAGTTGCATATCACAAAGTTGTCTCTGCGTTATACTTTGCTAATCTTAGAAATCCAAATGTATTTTGTCCTCCCCTTTCCAGACCTGTATCAGCGTACGTAGGTCATCAACATTGTATCTAATAATTTAATATACTACTATATTTACAGGTGAGTAACATTGTCATCTGTTAGTAGTAGGATGGTAAGTAACACTTGTACAAGTCTGTATTTACATATGGGTAAGTCAATACACTGTCATTACTCGAATTGAATTGATCATGGTTGTTAATGTATGATAACTGTAAAAAAAGAAATTACATGTACATTTTGCTGATAAATACTAAGGACTCTACGTCATATTCTATCATAAGGAAAAATTACAGTGATAAATCCAATTTTCAAGGTGAAATTTATGGGCTTCATAGGGTTACTTCTTTCCTTTCCCAATTTCAAGTTGGTTAAAACTAAAACTGGCAGCTCTAAATCACCACTAGTGCCTGGACAGGCCCCTTACTGATATGACTGTATGACAGCAGTACTGGTGAGATATTTATTTCTGGCTTAGCTAAGAATAAATGTCCATCTAGGGACTTCTAGAGGGGGCAGGCTGAACTGATGACATCTTGCTTTTGCTAAATATTGGTGTTGGCAGGGGTCAGGTTCAGGGCCACAGGGTCACCGCTCCCAAGGCAAAGGAAGGTCATTGGGCCACCATTGGAACGCTGGGTGTGATCTCAGGGGATAGAAGCGTATGGGCCCTTGGATGGTTCCATTAATTTTGGGATAGAATTGTCAAGGTGATTGCATTATTCACATACCTCTGTCTAGAAGGGTAGCATACGCCAGTAGTCAGAGTCTATGAATGCTTGAAGGCCGTCTGAGATGTGAGAGTCAGTTTACCCATGTGATCTCACTGTTCTGCAGTTCCAAGGCATCTTTCCCTGATAAATAGATAGGACTTCCAACGGTTGACATAAGTTAGCATTGGTGGAAAACCTGTAGGAGTCAGGACTATGGCAAACCTACATGTAGATATCACTATGATGCTTATACAATAGTTTTAGTAAAGTGGACTGATAGAAAAGTTGTTGTTTAAACAATTTTAGATCATTGAACTGCTCACAGCAGTAGATGAGGTCCTTATGAACATTAATTACAGTAGGGCCATTGCAATTGTGTAGTGTATTATTACATGGGAATGTAATGAAACAGTTCCAACAAGGAATTTCCAATAGGACAGCAAATAATTTGATTATTGCCTTTGCTTGAGTAAAATGGACATTGTTTAAATACTGCAAAACGTAACTACCTTCCATTCTAATGAGAATAGGATACTAATGATAGTATCCCAATATGGTTACAGCCTGCCAAACCATTTCTCTCTTGGCCCTTAGGTTAAATGATAGCACTACACACTTTTTTGGGAAATTAAAATTCAAGGTCTCTTTTTTACTTAACTTTTTACCGAGATAGCGCCTGATTTCCATCCAAGTGACGAGACATCAGTTCTCAGCTGCTCCCTATAAATAACGGCACCTTAGGTTAAGCATGTTTTGCCTTTGGTATATTTGCTGTCTCAAGCAAGTAAATTCACACTATACACATAGTGAAATAGGCCTGTTCTACAGGGACCCGTCTTCACAACGGGGACCCAAAATGTAGGACTGGTAGTCTATCTGATAATAGACACCATTTACCATTTGAAAGTAGACGTCCTACTTTCAGGAACAAGCTTGTCAGTTTGTGTCTCTATAATAATGTTCTGCACATGACATGATGTTTTCCACAGTCATCAGCATCCGGTGTGTTGCTGAATCTTGCCAGAATATTAGACCTATATCTTGGGTATACACTTTGGTACTGGAATATATGAAGAATGATACCTGTACAGGAATTAGGACCTGTACTCTAATAGTCTAATAAAATGGTAAAATGTAGGCTTGGTATTTTAGAAAGCATAGTATGTACAATATGTTTCAGAGTTAATGGAGTGATGGTTTGCAATATAAATTCTTATCCTCTGCAATTCTCGGTAATCGGGAAAAGCAGTAGCGTTAAGGAGTCTTTCTTCTAGTCATTTCTGGTATTTTTTCCCCAGGTTGAAGGACTGCACATGGAGCTCATATGTCTGCAAAGCCAATGTCTGTATCAAAATGTAGATCACCATATTCCAGCATTTAGAGTCTTGGTGCCATATATACTAGCTAATCACCCATAACTAATGACTGGGATTCTCTTGCAATGATCATTTTATGATTTCTTGTGTAACATGATTCAGGAGGGGTGTTAATCCTTACAAAATTATAAATAGAGCCTATGCTGACTCCTAGATGATGGTCTTATGATCATTAGGCAGCAATCAGTCTATGTAATTGCTGCAAACATGGTTAAATATTCAACTTCACATCAACAGCGGCATATATATCATTTTCCATGTTTTCATTTTAACAGTCCAGCGAAAATGGATTTTTGGTTTCACCAGGGTTTGAACCTGGGATCTCCTGCATCTGGAGTGAGCGTCATAACCACTTGATTGCCATTGACTGCCATTCTCGCATTACACATACGTCTGCATTGGTAGGTATGAGGGGGACCAGTGATTACCCTAGGTGGCTAAGCCAGGGCACAGGGACTGATAAGGACTCGTTCTGTTCCCCTACACTCCTCCTGTCCAGCTTCAACTATCCCAACCGCCTACCCAACCGGTGGTAACCTTGGATATACCTGGCATTTAGTTGTGGGATCTTGTGTCACTAGCCCTACTAGTGTTTTCTCGCCACATGCATCACTTGTTAGCTTGCTAGCTTGCTAGCTGACTGCGCCACTCTAGCTTTCGCTCCTGCGCCAGGTTGGACCCACAACCAGCCACCAGGTGTTGAAGTGTACCCAATCATATCATACCATACCCATCCAGTCCAGTCAACATATTCCCAGGCACGGGGAAGGCTGGTGAAACCACCAGTGTAGTGATCCAGGGACTGATGTGGGCTCAATCTGTTCCTCTACAACAGTAAGAAAGCTTCATTGTCTCTCCATCTATTTGTTTGATTACTTAATCAGAGCTACATGTAAGACAATAGAAAAAGTATTTTAAAAAAAATCAAGGTCGTTCTTTGGAGAACATCATTACCATTCTCTCCTTGTTTGTCACAATTTTACATATAACTCTGTAATTTATACTAAGTGTTGAGGTTGTATATGTTGTGAATGTACTATTATGGGTGGCTGAGTGAGCCAACTCTACTAAGGTTATTATGCATAATAGGTAAGGATGCCAAAATTTAAACTACTCGAACAGAGTAAGAAGCAGCTGTTCTTTAATTGTTTATCACAAGTATCTTGAGAATTATCAAATATGGATGGATTTCAAATATATTTCCCACTTTGTACCACTTACTTTGTTTACACTGTTGTAACTGTACTTTATGATGAACAAGAAATAAAGATAAATCAAAAAAGAAAGAAAAAAGAATTGCTTCACAACAGTACCACTTAATCCTATTTGCTTTTCATACATCAACTGGACACAAGCTGCGAAAAACATTCCTGTTGATACTTGGACAGCTCTGCTTGTCCAGTCTGGTCAGACATACGGGAGTAAATTGTTCCTAATTCTAGCAATTTGTGTCAGGAAGAGGAGGGTGGGCCTGCGAACCTGTTCCACATATAAATGTGTCCTGTCCAAATGGTTAGGCCAAGAAACTGAGTGTTTATTGTTTACTAAAAATTTGCTGGCATCACAGAAATCTTTTTTACTTCTTGTGCCTCTTGGTAGCACAATTTCCCTTTTTATCATAATTGATCTTTTATAGGATTATATGTATTCTAAATTTCTTTTGTCTATTTGCAACTTGCCAAATTTTTGACACCTATTGCCTACCACAACACTCAGCTCACATATAATTCATGTTTATATCATGAACAGAGGGCCTCAAACTCGAAAGATAATAGTCTATTTTTTCCTTTGGCCTAAGGCTGATCACCCCACCCCCTCTCTGTCAGACTTGTGCCAACAGACAGAGGCAATCTTAGCCTCCCTGTGGAGTTCTTGCACAGTGCTGTTGTACATATAGAGGAGAAATGGTGCCTCATCACAAACCTCCCCCGAGACAAAGGACCCTCCCACTGTCAACTCCATTAGACAGCCAGAGTAGACAAGGCCTGCTCAGATTTGCATGGTCCTGTTCAGGCTGGGTTGTAGTAATTTATAGTGTGATTTGCTTCTGTTGGGGTTCATCAGACCTGAGTTGTGTGTACAGGGTTTGCATATTTTTGTGACAGTATATGTCTCTTCCTCTTTGTCTGCCTGTCCGGATATGAGACAGAGTTTCTAACTATGGGTAGCTGCTACAGAACTGTGTCCTTAGTTAAACCTGTACCTTTTTCTAATTTGAAAGCTTAATGTTTGGCACAGGTACTGTGTGTTAGGTGCTTACTGCTGGAACAGCTAATTTAAAAGCTTCCGTAAATCTACTAGGTTTTTAATATTTATGTCTACTGCAATAAATGCAGTTCTACTGTACAGAAGAGACACCTTGTCTGTAACATGAAGTCCTTCTCCAGAACGTAACAGAACACACATAGATTGAATAACAAAGCGTCAGACTAATCAGATTGACACAAAAGTGTCATTGCACTATTCTAAGATATCGAATTTGCTTGAGAGCTTCCTCACCTGATTTGCAGAAGGGGAACAGTCTACAGGGGAAGGAGGCAGGCAAGCAACCAGACATGTAATCAGCAGTGGGTGGAGGGGAATACTACTGTCCATTGTATATAGGAGATGCCACACATTTTTATATCAGACATTCAAGTGTCATGTTTTGCCATGTTCTGTGCTGTGTAGCTGGGTTATTCAATAATATCTATTATTATTTCTCACAAGAACATGTTACCTCACTTTCTATTTAAAGGCATCTTTGGTAGATCAACTAGGTTATAAATGCAACTACAATAGATTTTGCCCTTACAGAACATACATTGTATGTCCTACATTTAACAGCAGTTCTATGGATGGGAGGACATTTCTCTAGAATAAACACAAAGGCAAATCATTTCTCCAGAGCGTGCCCAGCAGGACACATGAGATTGAATCACAGGGAAGGGACCAAATAGATTGACAGATATATTGACAAATTTTATTCTAATTTCCTTACCATATGGGACTGACTTGACAGCTTCCTCACTTGATTTGCTATTGAACATACATGGGAAGAAGGCAGACAAATATTCAGACGGGTAGGTTGGGGGAGGTGGCTATGGCAGCAGTCAGAGGTTGAGAGATAGGGAATAAGAAGGAGTATCATAAATGAAAATATTTCTATCAGTTTTACAGCTCACAAGATTCCAATATCACCGTCTTCAAATTCATATTATACATGTCCCATGTCAGGTGAGCCTTTCATTGCCACCCATATTTGCTCCTCGTTTTATATCCTCCTATATTTCCTATCACCTTTCCCCAAGCCCATCTACAGTGAGACGTATAGAAATGGAAATGCTGGCAGATACAATCCATATCAGCTTTCTCATTGTGAAGTGCTTGTTCTGCCTAGAGGCTAGCTACAGAGTGGGAGACACCCACCCTGCTGGGTGCTCATACCGTGAAGGAGGCTGAGGAGAGGAATGTGAGCAAGCCTAAACTAGGCACCACTCTCTTACTATAGGCCTGTGCCAACCTCAGAACCATGTACAGTCGACCCTCACTTCCTCAAACATTTACTTGCTCGAATCCCTCACTTCTCAAGACAGATGCTGGGCAACAGCCTTTACATATTCTATCATATTTGGACTTATTTCCTAGGATAATTCTTTTACTCAGACATTTTTCCTTGCATTTTCAGAATTTGAGGAAGTGAGGGCTGACTGTATGAGAAATAAAACTGCATAGACACATCTCAGATTGATCAAGCGATCCCTTACTGCAAACACACAATGCCTTTTTCGTATAGCGTATGCACATAATATATGCATTCTTCATGTATGTGTATAATCATCAATGAATCATGAATATTTGCAGAGTCCTCTAGGTCCCCAGCAACCTATGGTATTGAAAGTAAGTCCCATTGATAGATACAGTGTATAAGGCATGTATAAAAGACTGATAAAGGAAAGAAATCATAATAATGATATAATTCATCCATGATCTGTTTACTTTTTATATCAGGTTGGAAAGTCCAGATTGTGTATGCTATGAAGTATAATTAGCCTTACAGGGTATACCCCTATTCAGCTAAATGATGTTGGTTGTATAAATCTGTCAGGTTTCTGAGTGCTTCCTAGTCTGCCATTGGGCACAGATATGTTGTGAGGGATCTTCAATGGTATATAAATGAAACCCTTTGGCCCAGTATCCTCACCTACAAAGGTGACACTTTGTCCTTGGAGGTAGTCCTTTATCCCCATTCACCTTTTGTCCCCTTCAAGCCTCCTCGGTCCTTTTTGTTCCTGATAGCTCCGTGCCTTGTATGCCCACTCAGCTGCCCTTTCTCCATTCTATGCAATTCCTGATCATGTGACCAGCTTTCCCTTAATACTGGGCCCCCTCCAGTCCCACTTCCGACAGTAGCAGGAAGTGGTGGTGGCCACCTGGTGGTGCTGCTGGGAATTTGATGATGGTGATTTGAGGTGCTTGGTGGTGTGAGGTGAAAGAGTGGAAATCCCGTTTCATGGTTTAACCGGTCATTTACCACAATGCAACATTCTCCCCATGGGGTTTGATTTGCATGTTCTTTCACAACAAAGCCTGAGAGACTGGCAACTAATTGAGAAACGTCTTCACCAAGTAGTATTGTGGGTACAAATAGTCCACCTTTGTATCTTTGACAATATTGGAAGCTATGATTTGTAAAAAATCTTCCGTTGATTATACAGAGAATCAATGTAAAATTTTACGGTGGATCATCATAACATATGACTACAGTGGGGCAATGTAAAATTGATCAGTTTTACTTTGAATATCCATAATGCAGTACATGCAGTTTGGTGAAGCTAAGTTTAATTGATGTTCAGTTTTATCACATCAGGTGGCAGTTTGGTTCATAAGAAGTTTTTCATGGATGCTATGAACACCATTTTTGTGGTGATATGAATATATACATAGACACAGCTGTAAGGTTTGCTTTGTAGCCATCCTAGAGTGACTTCTACTCAGGGACTGGCATTACAAAGTGTTATGAAGCATTCTATAAGGCTCTCATAGACTAAGTCCTAATGATTAGGCCTGAAGTCTTGACACTAAGATGATATTGCTGATTGGGCATGGTACCAAATTGGGCATGCAACCATATTGAACAGGGAGATAGGTATAGGGGGATAGATGAACTTACAAGCACTAAGATATATGAGTTGAATTACGCAATATAATTATTGTTTAGGCAATGTATCAAAATGACAGTGATATTCCGTATTCCCAATAACGGAGATTCACTAGCACAACTAGGTGCCGGACTTTCACTGTTATAATTATGGTGAACTTGAAACAACAGTGACCGTTATCTTTACGGTGAAAGTCCGGCACCCAGGGGTGCCAGTGAATCTCGGTAATCATCACTCCTCTCGAAGTGAACGGTGAGATTGGTACTTATTAGGCACTTATCAACCTCGAGAACTCATCTTATATTGTCAAAAACCCAAACACAAGATAATCTTTTGTGTCACCCACATTGTCTTGACTGAATGCGAGTAGGTACACCCTGGCTGCTGGAGGTGGGTCATTACACACAATATGAACTTAAACTCTTTTTAGGTTTAGAGCGAGACATACTTTAATATAAATACTATTGCATCACCTCATGAAGTATATCTTGATTACCTGGGGTTAAAATCAATAGGTCAAAGTCCATATGTTCAGGTGTATATATGATTGTTTTTGTACATCAATATCACTTTCATCCTCCTGACTAATATGTAGGTTAAAGTGTCCACTGATTTATAATGCCCTCAAAGGCCAATGTTTCTTGTGTAGTCTTTTCTCATAGATTCTATATTTTGTTATAGAAAATGTGGGACGGTGTCAGTGCAAACATTGATTATTCATGCTATGAATTATTGCCGGGATTAACTTGGATTTTCTTGCCTCCTCATATTTTGAGAATATATTAGACTAGCTCAATTCAAGCAAGGCAAGATGACAAACACATTTTGCGTTAATGATGTCAATATTTCATGCCTGTTCATTACTCATTAGGGTTTTATTCAGAGCATATGGTTTCAAATCCCAGTATAAAAAGTGGCCATACTAAACCATTTGTCATTATTGCACTACATTGTACTAATATCTACTACCCCTAATGTCCTTAGTGCTGACTGAAAAGGCATTTGAAACTCCCCCTATGGAACTCATGAGTGAATATTCTCCTTATGTACCTGGCTGTAACAAAATAACGGACTATTTCTTATAAAACAAACCTCCATTAATAAGCCAGCAATTGCGTTTGTGCAATGACGATTTGGAGGGGAAATCTGAACCCAATCTGTCACCATAGGGGCTGATTGTCACATGCACAGCACATCTTTTAATGCACTGCCATTATTGATTGTCTGCCATTGTGGACTCAAACTAATTCAACCCTGTTTACCGTCCTTAGATTAACTAAGTGCTTCTATTGTCATTGCCCTTTTGACCAGATTGAGATGGACTGCAGTTGCTTAATATGCAAGAGGGTAGGTTGCACAGATTATCTAACTTTAGCCAATTTAATGTATTGATGACCCGAATTTCATCTTTTCTATTATCTCCTGTCATGGATCTTACTAAAATAATCTGCTAAGAGCATAGGTACTAATGTCGAACTGCTGTGACAGAATGTGCCGAGGATCATCCACTGCTGCCCCGGCCACCCATTACACCTACCGTATTCATTGTAATAAGCGCCCTGGGCGCTTATGAAATTAATTTTATGGTGCTTTAAATACTTAAAAGTTTAATTGTCTCTAAAATCGAGAAATTTAAGGCTTTGTTCTAGTTTAAAAATACCCCAAAAAGGGGAGGTGGCGCTTATTAGGGGGAGGGCGCTTATTACGTCGAATACGGTATTGGCTTTCTGGTGGGGGATAAAAGGGCCTCGGAACAGCCTCCATATACTGGCAGCTGCAGGCAGTGAGAGCAAGATGCCTCCAGGCAGGGCAGGCACCCAGCTGGCCGGGCTACAACCCCCTCCAACCTCTACACAATGACCCCAGCCAGGGACTGGGAACAGGTCAAAGAGATCCTTATAGCTCCATGACCTTTGGCTTAGTTCAAAGAGAAAGGGGTTAAGCTTCGATTTGTGCCATAAGTGGAATGTGAAAGGGCATTGGTGAGCTCTAAGGCTCTAACATGTTAAGGGATGGTGCCACCTGGTGGCACACAGCAGATCTAAATGGTAGGAGAAACAGGCACTAGGCCTCTTTGTATAGTCTACTTTGTCTTCATCTCACAGTGTATTTCTGATAAATTAATGTATGGTAAATGCATACATAAAAGCTGTATATCATATGTATGCATCTACCAAATCATATTCCTTTATTTCTAATCATAAACCTGAAATAAATTAGAACTAAATAATTAAATTCTGCTTGGAGAGTGATAACTCAGTGGACTCCATGATACTAACACCTACACTCGGAGCGAGATTGCCGTTAGCCTCATATAGATTAAGTAAATGAGATAATGGAGCGAAAGCGGATCCATTTCTGATTGGCTGGCTTATAGACTGGTAAGAGCAGGGTCAACTAATACACATCCACTAATTACACCAATTAAGGGATTAAAAGCATGCCCTTGTTTTTGTGTATTCGGGAAATACACATCCAACTTCAAAGGGATCTCACAGTCTGACAGATGAATACACGTATCCATACTGTGTATTCAACCATAATAATGTCAAGGTCGGAATTATATGATACCTATGCTATATCTACAAGTAGTGTGGGTGTCCAAGTTAGGAGAGTAACTAAACATCTGTGTGGAGAGTGAAGTCATTCAGGTAAGACAGAGCCAGTGAGTCTAGGCCTATTGTGTACAGTACACTGTGTGGGTGCTGTCACTACTGGCAGGGTGGGACATATCAGCTCAGGGGCACCCCTAAAACAATAGGCAGCCCATTAACACCTAGGTCCATAGGTGTGTACAGTGGTCAGCTGTTGGTCAGCCCTTCCCTCTCCATCCAGTGGGCAAGAAAGCTGTGAAATGTCGCCAAATGAGCAAGAAATCACGCCAAAGGAGCGAGAGTTTGTGTCCTACAAGATGGCAGCTCCCACTCACACCCCCCACTGGGCCATCATATAGGCAGGGGCCAAAGGTCTGATGTTAGTTTTGAATGAGAGACTACCTTTTATAAGGATAGCTTTAATATCATTACTTTTAAAAAGAACCAGTACAAACCAAAAAGAGTGTGTTTATGAGAGGCTGGATAAATATTAAGAACTAGTAACAATTTTGTCATGTATGGATGTTTGTCTTTTCTCTGTACAGTATATTTGGGATGAAGATTACTGCAGCTGACAATTACTGATATGGGACATAGATAGGCATGAAGACTTTGAAATATTTTAACCTGAGGAAACCTATCTGGCTCCATGTACTTTGGTAAAAGGCCAACAGGACTTGTCTGTAAGTGGAAGAAGGATGGTTCTCAGTGAGTGCCTAAGCCAGTTTTAAATAACCAGTCTATAGGGCTCCATCCCACTTGCTGAATAGTCAGCTTTGGACCTTTCAAACATAGGCTGCCCCAGGGACCCATCTGTCTTCAAACCCAGCTTAGACGTGGGCACCATCTTTACACCAGCTGAAATTCCTAGCTTTAACTGAAGGAGTGCCGTGCACAGCCTTGTACAGGCAGAGCTAGTCTCCCAGGCATAGACGGACCTGAAATTCCTAAATCTTGAGTTGTGTGATTGTGATGAATATTTAGGTGGTGGACCATCGTTTGCAAGGAGTTCTTTATACTATTATGATGAACATACTTAAAACAAACACATCAACTATTGGTCTCTATGGTCAATGTTTATGCTAATACACCTATCTGTTTCTTTTAGAGTTGTAATCATTCAACATCTAATATATAGACAGACATAGCTCGTATTAGAAGTAAATATCAGAAAGATTCCCTCGCATGTCAACTTAATTGTAAGAAAATGTAAATTTCAAGAAAGAGGACACATGGACAGAATCAGACAGATTGCATTGCATAGATGCAAACTCCCTTATCAGGTCTGCATCATCATCAATAAATATTTGATTTTAAACTGAATCTGGGCATAAACATAAAAACAATCAATTGGATGGTCAGAAAATTGCCAGAGCAACAAGACAATTGCCCATATTAAAATACTTTAACACTAACTGCCTTCATGATCCCAATTCAATGAGCCACAGAATATTAATCCATTTCTGTTCTGGACTTGAGCTTTTATATGATATAGTGCCGGTAATCATTATACTTTTAGAAAAATTCAATTTCAGGTTTTCTCTTTAGGTAAAAGTCAATGTATTACTTACAAGCTCCCCTCATTCACTGCTTCCCCTCATCTACCCATCCACACTTTCTTCTCACTAGTCTTAGTATGTTCTATCATGCAAGACCAAACGTCTACTTATAGAACATCATTTCTGTCACAAACCAGAATGGTGCAGATACACAAGTGAATGCAAACAAGCTCTGCGAGCAATATACCTCTAATGGCTCTATACATTTGTCTAGTTTACTCAGGGTTACTACCCAGAGTTATATGCACTGCCTCAGTTTCATTTTAAGACCTTTTTGGGACACAGGGAAACTCATGTCAAAGTCTGGCGACAGATGATACCATCATTTCTGATAAGTCACTTTATCTGCATGCAATCAGCCTTTCATCCTTTTCAATTATTTTTTTTTCTCTTAATTTGTCTTTACTCCTTTACCTGCAATGTTAAAGTGTTACCACCTAGCATTAGCGAAGTGGGGAGTTCAGTGCTGAGTGAAAAAACCTGAAAAATCTCACATTCTATGATAAAAGCTGGGTGTTTCATCTGTAAAAGATGGCCCTCTTATATTCCCTAATACTATCTTGTTTCCAATAGCATGACAGAATTCACAAGCATTAGGGAATAATTATTTGATAAGCACGGGTAACTAATTCATACACACCAACCCCTGCCATTTTTTTGGCAGAGATGTAAAGTGGAGAATGCGGGCAGCCAGGTGATGACACCCACAGCCACCTGCTTTCCCACAGCCACCACCCAACTTTTTACACTCTTCTACGTCAAAAGGGCGAGGGTTGTGAGGTGGGTGGTAAGGTGTGAAGTAAATGCAATGATGCATATGTGGGCCTCAGTGCATATAAAACATGACTGACACAATGACTTTATTGATGCTTGGTCAGTGACTTTCCACACATTGCAGGTTCCCACATAAACGCTCGCTGGGTTGAGGCATCCTATGTTGAAGTCAAGACTGTGTTCACAGTACACTGTTACTACAGTAATAACAGCGTACCATATCTACTTTTATTATACGATATGGGCTTACACCGTGCTTTTTAGGTGATATTCCCGTTCTGATATTGGTGCATAGCGGACACTTGGGGAGGTGAAATCGTTCTGATATTTTGGATATCAGAACGATTCTGAATGGGGAATTCAGAATCGTTCTGATATCCAGAATATCAGAACGATTCTGAATGGGAATCGTCAGCCATAAAATCCGAGGTTCTATGGAGACTCGAACACGCTACATCAAGACTTGAAGTCCGACGTGCTAACCACCACGCCGTGGAGGCGCTGGTAGAGGGAGGTGGCGAAACAAGGAGTCCACAGGCGGATTTCCAGCCCTGTAGGACCATTATTTACCGAGTTACAGAAGAAAAGACATTTTTTGGTATAGTGTCTTTGAAAATCAATATTTTTTTCTAATTTCTTTTTTACTATAAAGGTAGAAGTTGGACTTTACTTACTCATTCGTTAAAATAATTCTAGGGGCTTTTTTTCACATACATATAGGCCCTTTAAAAATGGTTCGTTTCCACCCAGGCTCGATCCGGGTACCCCTGGTGTGTGAGGCGAAGTCGCTAACGCCCATGCCTATCCACCTGTGGTGAATGTGGAGGGAAACGCTGGTTAGGTTATAACATCGCCCCAAGCTGCCCCCTTACAAATTCTATGTTGGACTCGGTGTTGGAGATTGAGGGCATGACGTAGCCAGGCTCCACCAATCAGCGAGCAGGGTTGGTGGGATGTCAAAACAACATGGCGCTACTGATGTGCGAGTGATATTCAGTCAATAATCCTTCAAAATGGCCAAATTAGGACTCATATAAGGTAAATAAGGACATATAAATCGAAATATCGTATAAAAAACCTAATAATATATGAATATCGAGTATTTACAATGTTTTCCCTTGAGTTAGGCTTATACGTGAGGTTTTAGGGTACTTATACTTGTGCATACTGTCTATGGTCAGTTCACGAGGTAATGGAGAAGGATGTGCAAGAAGAGGTCAGATATGGTCTCATATTTCATTTTTCATGGCATTTCATATTGCAGAGAGGTTATTAGCTGGGAGTGGCGGTAACATGAGTGCTTAACCTTTAGAACTATCGTTCCCTCTGAGGCTGTTTTGTATGTTAATGGATCATGACTTGTTTTCATTTAAAGTTGACCTTTTTCTCTATTATATTGCAAGGAGCAGAAAAATCAATTAGATGTACATTAGTGAATGCTAGATGCAAGATCTTCATGATCTTCAAAAAGCTCTGCGCCTATCTACCTTTATATTGGTATCGGTCTATCAAGGCCCTGAGTGAAATACTTGCAATAGGTGCATACACATGGAGGCTTTTTGGTGATAGGAAACTCAACAACAAAGAGATGGTTGCAGGGGGTGGATTAGATAAACTTATTTCAGTAGTAGTGGTAGTGATGGCTATGGCATGTTGAGAAGCTTATCTAAACCTCACCTTTTCACAGCCACAATCCTGTCTGGCTGATATGCTCAAAGAAAATAGAGATTTTGTAGATCTGAGGTGCTGATGAAAGAAACATTGGGCCTGTGGGAACTAGATTACATTGGGATAGGAGAAGGATGTTCAGAGTCTGTCCCAGATCTGGAAGTCTATGATAATGTATTCATAGAAGATCTCCCTGTATTCAGATATCAAGGACATTATTCTATTCAAATGTTCAGATGACTGCACATTAGAGTGATAGGTGCCAACATGTTTTTTTTTCTAGAAACAGAATGGAATAATATATAATTCTGAAACTTTACTTTGATCAACAATAGAGGCATTATTATGATTTTCATATGTGCTAACATAGAATAAAGCAGACTATATGTATATCATAAGATCAGCTTCAGGTAAAAGACGCAGTCGAGAGAATGATGGTTTAAGAATGATATGTATCTCTAATGTGCCCAATTGAGCTACCATAGGTGTTAGTATATACTTCTAACCTGGAGAAATAAGCAACTCTGTCGACATTGTACTCATATTTCTGTCCATATAATAAAGAGTGGTCGCTCAGAATCAATCTATAATTGGACTAGTTTCTTGAAATTGGGTTGTTTGTCTTTGTGCACTATTAAGTTCATATTTCAAATCATCTTTTCTTCATTTCTGCTGGTAATGTCACACAACACTATCGTTAATAACTCTGAAAAACTCTGAGGGACTTTCATGTCAAATTGGCGATATCTAATCTATTCAAAAACAATTTGAATGAACATTGTTGAGAATAGCACAGCTTATTGCACAGCTTAATTATTGAACGTTTCCTTTCTGCTAGTGCTATATGCATACAGCAATAACCAGAGGCCAACACAATTTCACTTTCATATGTAAGCAGCTGAACAAAAAATACATAGACAAAGGTACACGAGTAGAGTTCCTCACTGAGGGTTATTTAACGAGCCAAGGGTATTAGCCCTCTATGGGGAAATCTACGAGTGCTTCTTTGTGTTTATATTTCATGTGATTATTAACAATAGTTCCACTTAATTGCTCTGAAAAATCTAATTCGTAGTGGTTAAATCAACAATTTTGATGATTTGACAGGCTGTGAAATCCGGGCGAAGGTTATTTCGCAGGGGTTTTAAAAGAATACAGCCTTCATTGGTTAAGTCGATGGTAGTGCCGTATTCACCATGAAATAAATCTGAATGTATGATATGAATACATGTTAACCCATTGGGCTTTAACATCAGGAAATTCCACACCCTATAATTATAGCATTATTTTATTTATGTGTGATTAAGGAATTGGGGATAATGCTGTAAAATGCTCAACCAAATATCGGAGTAAACTACCCATGCATTATTGCATTATGTGTATAAATCTCTAATGCCTGAGATTCTAATCTCTGATACTGTTTATTAAACCGGTGATGTCCTATGGTTTTACCGACAACACACTCTGTCAATTCAGTTATAGTACACATGACCCAAGCAGATCAATGGTTTTATGGGAAATCTGATGTTACAATAACCCCATTTAAGTGCACATCATCACGCAACTATAACCTAGCAGCTACTATTGCTCCATATTAACAAATTGGCATTCTTCAATATGGGTGATTACATACAGACTATGGGTTTACCCGCTAGAATGATACACATCATTCCACCGAAAACATTTCATGGTTTATCCATAATGCTTACCGGTATTCATGATAAACAGAGAAAAACATGAACTCATATTTCAAAACAAACTTATTGTCTCAGAGCAGGGACAATAAAACAGATTTAAAGCGGTTTTCAACTAGTAAGAGTTTATAATGAGCTTACATATTCATGGTGTTATGGCATCTTTAGATCTAGATCAATATATGAGCTTCATTTTCATTCAGAGCCTAGGCCTTATCAAATGTGACATGCACTTGGAAGAGCACTGGTAAGACCTTAATGCACCCTGCACTGAGGGCCCTTTTCACAGATCGTGCCACAAATATCGATACTTCATGCTTTAATATCATATAGGGATATATCATGGGCCAAGACTTATTCTTAACCAATACCCAAATACAACCCATAGCAGGTGGCCCTGGAGTCAGTATAGAGACATAAAGTTGGAGGTGGAAAAAAGAGCCCCAAGGGATGCAGGGAGTCTCAGGTGGGCAGGAAGCCTTTATGTCAGCACCCACCTGTAGCTGAGCAGACACACCTGCCACTTACTTAATAAGCAGCCAGACTAGGATAATGGGGTGTAATCCCATACTTTACCAAAGTCCTTCAATATAGGTAGGGGTAGGGAGTTTTCATGATCACACAATTTTGGGCAATATACTGGACACACATTTTTGTTGCAGATTTTATGCCCAGTCACAACTTATAAATTCCTATTGTTGTTTTCACCAATGTACTCCTAGTCTAACTGGGCCTTTATAGGGGCACTCCCTCTCTGTGGGTATGTACTATTCACTATTCACATCAGAAAAGCTGCAATTCTACAATACAGTATTATAATTTGCATGAAGCCTAAATAATAAGATGTACAGTAAAATTCCGCCGCAAACGAATTCGGTTATAACGAATTTTTAGATATACCAAACAAATTGCTGTGCCAAAATCCTTTCCCAGACATTCCTATAGTAAATAAATCCTGTTATAACGAATCTATTTAGATGCAAATTCGTTTATAGCGAATTTTATTTCACTATGCACTAATTTTATGAATGGGAATAGTAGTGACTAGTGTGGTATGACAGATGCCAGGCACTCGGACTGCGAGTGTGGGCTTAGTGGCAGGGTATTGTTTTTCTTTGGTTCCCCTCACCTAGGTCGGAGACCAAAGCTGGGGAAGGGAGGGGAGGGCTTCTCACACTCATCTAGGGCGAGGAGGAGCAGAGTTAAGCAGAGGTGGGGGGGGGGGCTGTCTGTGATTCCCCTCACCTAGGTCGTCCAAAGCTTGGGGAGGTGTAGGGAGGCATCTCACACTAACCTAGGGCGGGGCGCATAGTCGGTGGGGGGGGGGTGTCTGTGTTTTATAGCCCTCAGCTAGGTCGGAGTCCAAAGCTTGGAGAGGGGGAGGGAGGCTTTTCACACTCACCTGGAGCGGGGTGCAAAGACAGGTGGCGGGGTGTGGGGGGGCTCTGTTTTTGATTCCCCTCCCAACACACACCTAGTTCCACTATATAAAGCAACTGCACGGGAGGGATAGACAGGGTAGGCGTAAGTTTTATGTATTTGATATAGATCTACTTCTGTATTATGTTTATATTTGTATATCGATAATATAGGGTTATTTGACTATCTGACAGTATAAATGTGGCCTAAAATGCTCTATTTGGATACTACGAACTTTTTTGCTAGCCCAGAGCATTAGTTTTACTGTATATCAGTTTCATGTTGAAGTAAAAAATAGGTTGGGAGGGTAGGATATGGTTTGATAAACATAATCCACTGTCAGGGGTGATCATCTAAAGGTAGGGGACGATTCTATTGTCTAATTCTCAGCTAACAATGGAACCATTTGCTGAAGGCGGTATGATGAAATTAAATGGTATGCTTTGTAAAAACAGACTCTGCCTTAAGGCTATAGTTGGAACACATCCCAGATTTTAATAAAGCAAAAGGCCTTTGCTGCAGAGCTGGCTGTGTCATATGACTATGGGCCTTTTAGTTGACTGTGTGCAGTGAAACAAAAATGTCCATAACTGTAAGAATCAATACTACTCCTATTCCACTCCTTTTGAATCCAGCATGCCTGTGGTATTGTTATACATCCATACATCTCCAATAGGTGTGTGTCTTTGTGTTTACCTTCCATTACTTTTCGTTTTCTTTAGTTCTTAGCCAGAAGGTTCTTTGTAGCTGTGACACAGAGAGTAGTTCTTATTGGTATGACATCCTTCATTTTGATAAATTGATATCCTCGTCATTGCTTTTGTATTTGATCTAAATAATATATTTTCTGTTTTAGTTGGCTTGAAACCACTAGGCTCACACTATACATTGAAATTACATTATTCAGTCATCTTTTTATCTCTTCTATTCCCTTGCGATCTGTAAAATTAGAATCACTAAAAGGTATGAAGAAATCAAATGATAATACTCTACAAATGAATCCATGCCCCCTCCCCAATGGACACAAAGAAAGAGGATGACATAAATAACATTAGAAAGACTCTATTCTGTTAGTTCTTGACATGTAAGGGTGAAACCTGAGCTGCTCTTGGCCCCTGTGTCCTCTGGTATACCCTTTCCTATACTACATACAGAGCAGCTCGCAGAGCCAAATAAGGTGCAGGTGTATCATATTTCTGTCAGTCATAACGGGGGCCCATCTCAACATTGTGACTGGGTATACCTGGTTTGATGTGCAAGCATCTTTTGAAGTGAATGCAAATCTGCTGGCAAACATCATCTTTCCTTTTCTGCTGCTCCAATTTTGAAAGTACTGTAGTAGGATATAAAACCATTCTATATGTCAGTTTGTGTGCTATAAGCCCCTTTTTAAATAGACTTACTGTAAACGTATATATTTTCGCGCATGTATATTTTCCCGAATTGCCTACAAGGTGCAATTTCACGTGTATTTAAATTCGCGGATTCTGCAGTACAGTAGTTATGTGACAACACTGGATAAATTTTTGCTCTGTACATATTTTCACGATTTAAAAAAACGCCAAAATCGTGAAAATATATACAGCGCGGAATAAAGTATGTTTTTAGTATACTGTTTATTCCTAACTGTAAGGCCAGATATGATAAGTGTTACATTATAGTGGACACATGCATGTCATCTCAGTTGTCACCTGACAATGCACACTGATGACATGATAAAATTGGATCTGGTTGAAGATGCATATTATTACGGGATATATAAATAGTTTGACAGTAGCACCATTGTATGTTATGACAATGCATGCCACAGGATGTCCTTGATAATTCATCATGGTCTGATACAACAGCCTATATGGGGCCTGCGTTGGTTCCATTCTACCGTAAAACCTCATGTATAAGCCTACCGTAAAACCTCGCGTATAAGCCTAACTCGCGTATAAGCTGCATCCTGAATTTGGGCCGATCCTATAAGCCGCACCGCCGATCTGATTCGCATACTAGCCGCGGCTTATACGCGAGATTTTTCAGAAATGGTGCCTTTCAGTACTGTACCATAGTAACAAAAACCCTTGTATAAGCCGCACCCAGACTATGGGCTGATCCTATAAGCCGCAGCAGCGATCTGATTTGCTTACTAGGTTTACGGTATTGCATTTTGGAATTTCACTGAACATTAATCTTCTAACATTGGGTGGTTAGACAGAAACATTCCTCTGATAACCAATTTCTATTTATTGACAGAAGCAGCTACCGATTATCAGATAATTCCCTGATATAATATATCGGTAAACCTGTTCTCTATCTGGCTATGAATAAGTCTATTTTACATACATACAGTGGCCCAAGAGGGTCAAGAAGTGAAATTCCATTTCAGAAAAGAAAATTTCAAAGAAAATTGAAAATGAAAATTCCCTTTTCAAAGTGAAATTGAAATGGAAATTCACTTTCACATCTGAACTTCAATTTTACTATCTACATTTGCAAGTGAGAAATCATCACTACAGTTGATGTATGATACACACTAATAGTACTAAATTATCACCGGCATTCAGACAAAACCTGTAGATTCTGATACCTTAAGCATTATTGCTAGTTTATGTGTCACACCACCAAGAGACCATTGTAACTCAGCGGACTCATCTGGCAAGGATACGGTCAAGGGAGTGATGACTTTTTAACAACAGATGTGGGTTGGTGGATTTGGGGGAGGACCAAAGAAATGTGGACCCCTCCTGGGGGGGGGGGCAAAAGAATTATACCCCTTTTTAGTGAAAAAGCCCAGATGTTTCTATAGCTCAAAGAGGTCGGCTGTTTTCAATTTCTACCTGCCTGTGGGGGGGGGGGACTGGCAACATTTCGACCCCTCCTGCAGGGGGGGGGGAGGACCAAAATAATTCTGACCAGCTATCAGAATACAGTTGATGGCTATTCACACAACCTCAACAAACTTACTTTTTTGTTTGGAAACTGCATTATTTTGCATGTTCTGTGCAGCAAACAAGCCCGGGAGACACAACCCCTGGCATCCCATATAATGTGACTAGATTGACTGTGTCCCTATGTCTGACTTTGATGTATATAGTAAATGCCTGTTGGCACCATGTAACAACATATGCACTGATCTCATGGTGAAGTCCCCTAGCTGTCTCTATTCCCACCCCACAGCTCACCAATGCAGCTATACTTTTGCTTTTTATACAGGACTGTCCTATCTGGCATATAATATATGGACAAGGGCCCAAAACAGTAGAGTTTACCACAAAGTCTGGAGGTGGAACACCAAAAGTAATCTCCGAATCTCATTAGAGAGTATTTGCTGAGATGGGAATGTTACCTGGAAACCTGACCAGATGGTGATTGGTGAGAGAAGGAGAGGAGTATTTTCAGTCTAGACTAATTCCAAGAGGCAGTAATTGAGACAAAGGTATCTGTATCTTTATACTTGTTCTGTAGTTAAGCTTTCTTTGCACAGACAGAGCAGAACACATCAGAAATGGTGCCAGGTGATTTCAACCATGATTGAATCCAACAAGCTCCATAGTCATTTACCACTGCCATCTCCCATTTTTATTGAGTACAAGTCACATTACAATAGCTAGGAATATATTGCTACTTCAAAGGTATTCTACTTGTCTAAATATAAACATACTATTGCAAATGGGGTCGTAGGAAGATTTTGCTATTGGAGGGCGGCCTTCAAATGTTACATCCCATATATGATTGATATGCCACACAGCCTCCCACAGAGAAGAGCCCACCACCCATTTAAGTAACAACATAAGGCCTTCAATAAATAGCTATAGAGATTGTTATTGTCCACATGCTCTGTTATTGTTATATTTGCTCTCACTACTGCAGGTACTCTCTTCTGTGCGCAGAAATATACTCACTCACATATCATACAAAGGGAGAAGGCAGATGTTCCAAATGGTCAAGTTATAGCTCGTGAAGATGAGTTATTGTTCCAATAAGATGGATTGATAGTTAATAAGGTCTCTGTGAAGTAAGAAAAAGAGAAACTTATTACAAAAAGTTTGAGATAAAATTATAGCTGGACATCAGTTTTGTATCATAATGTCTGAAATGCATGTGTGATCTGAATTGTCCTCAAATTATTTAAACCCCAACTCGCTGTACAAATGGGGCTGTCCCAGCTCCACTCCAACTCTTAGGCATGTGCAATGACCTTGCATTGCGATTAAGTACCCCTTTCATCCAAAAACCATCCATAGAAACAGGCTTTAAAGATTCATTGAACTAAACTAGCTCAGACAGAGGTCATTTTATATAAACTCTCTGTTTGGTCATATTGTAAGTAATCAGGACTGGCCCTACACGTGATGTAAATACACCTTAAGAGTTGGGGATGAGGGGCCGGGTCCCAAATCAGAACCAAAGGGGCCTCAAACACTGCATTCATACTAAAATTCCCATGAGATGATGCTTAAAGTCAGTTATGTCGCCCCCCCCCCCCACCTCCCAATAAAGATTTGCTTCATATGCCTCTGTTAATGGCTATTCACACAACCTCTAAGAGCTTACTCTTTTGTTTGGAAACTGAATTTTTTGCATTTCTGTTCAGCAAACAAGCCCCGAGACACAACCCCTGACATCCCATATAATGTGACTAGATTGACTGTGTCCCTATGTCTGACTTTGATGTATATAGTAAATGCCTGTTGGCACCAGATAACAACATATATGCACTGATCTCATGGTGAAGTCCCCTAGCTGTCTCTATTCCCATACACAGTGCACCAATGCAGCTATACTTTTACTTTTTATACACGCCTGTCCTATCTGGCATGAAATATATGGACAAGGGCCCACAACAGTAGAGTTTGCAGCAAAGTCTGGAGGTGGAACACCAAAAGTAATCTCCAAGTCTCATTAGAGAGTATTTGCTGAGATAGGAATGTTACCTGGAAACCTGACCAGATGGTGATTGGTAAGAGAAGGAGAGGAGTATTTTCAGTCTAGACTCATTCCAAAAGGCAGTCATTGGACCAAAGGCATCTGTAGTTTTATATTTGTTCTCTATCTAAACTTCCTTGGCACAGAAATAACCTGCCCCATACTTCTGTCTCACACTTAGATGCCCTCAGTCGCAGGTTTCAATGACAGGGTGGTATTGCCTTTCAATACAGTCATCCTACTCTATCTCTGCCCCATTTACTGTTTAGAGATTTAGTAAAAAAAAGTGACCAGCTACAGGGCTAATCAACTAGTAAAATCTCCTGTCGCATCTGTCTGTAGAAAGTTCCTGTTTTTAACCTTAATTTTAAGAACTACTCTAAATGATTAGAATCAAGGTAGTCACATAAATATGGCTCAGGGATGAAAGTCTTTTTTCTCTGATTTCAAGTTTTTTTTAATGCCGCGAAGACCTGCACTTAACTATAGAGGACCTTTATTCAGGCACCTCAATTTGAAGTGCCTGAAGTTTTTCAATAACTAACTCCTACATAAATTGTCTTTTGTGTGCAGCGATATACTCACTCACATATCATACAAAGGGAGAAGGCAGATGTTCCAAATGGTCAAGTTATAACTCGTGCAGATGAGTTATTTTGTTTTAATAACATGGTTTAATAGTTATTAAGGTCTCTGTGCAGTAAGAAAAAGAGAAAATGATTACGATAAGGTTGAGATAAAATTATAGCTGGACATCAGTTTTGAATCATAACGTGTGAAATGCTTGTATGATCTGAATTTTCCTCAAATTTGTTCAAACCCCCACCCGCTATATACATAGGGATGATAACCTGTCCAAGCTCCACCCCAACTGTTGCTGTAGGGGTACCGAGAATGGCCTCAGTAAATCTTGATTAGTGTACTCCTGTATTCCTTTACCATTTATCTCTCCATCTGTTCAGTAATCCTGGGAGTAATTTGCTCTACTGGTACCTACTACAAGCTCAGCCTGCATGCCTCACCCAATTCTTCAGAGATTTGCTGCATTTCTGTCTTTTGAAGGACGATCAAGTGTATGGGTGTATGTTTAGGTACCCGTATTATAAACCATATAAACTAAGATCAAAGATTGACAAAGCTACAATAATTATTTGATGTGGGAATTTAATACACAAAATTCCTGATGGGCACGTTTCTCGCTATGGCCAACATTTATGGTGTGCCTCTACTTTGGTTGTTCTTTCATCAAACTCTAAATAACTCACACATGATACATGACTGTGTGTCACACACATGGAGCATACTGCCTCCCTATTGGGTTGCTTCTCAGTGATTAAGGTTCAGATCTAGAAAGAGACATGTTATATGTGTGTGCATGGGGTAATTCTCAAAGGGATCTGTGGAGATATCATAAGTGCTAAGCAGCCATCCTTCTAGAAATGTCAATGTGATGCCATCTCATAAGACTTCAAAGTAGAGAAATAAGGATAACCAGAGGAGAAACACTGCATCTTTGTGCAAGAATTACTGTACAGGACCAACATTGATACATCACTGTCCCTGTAGAAGATGTAATGTATGCAAGTTTCTTGTGGGAGAATAAGTTTCACATCACTCAGGAACCTGTGTCTGTGCCTTTCATGGTCTCCTCCTAACACAGACATCCCTGGAAAAACTCTTTGATCCAACAGCCAAATGCTGCCCGGTATTACCTCGTTGGGCCTGTCTGTACCTACTGGAGCACCCGGGTGGGAGGAGCTCAGCGAGGTGCTTAACATCCTTCTAGATCAAGTCTGCCACCCAACCCAGACTGAGACCGTCTCATGTTGTCTGTAGCTGGAGCCGGGAAGCTCACATTAACCAGCCATGCTTTGATCGAGCTGCTCAGAGCGGCTCTCATCCTGTAGGTGTCCTGTCCCCCTAGGTGTTGTTAGCTTGTCTGTGCTGGGAGCAGTAAGATCACAGCAACCTAGTCACACACACATATAGGTGGCCCTTTTAATTAAGGACTAATCGTTTTGTGTGTGTTATTTATTCATTTTTTATGCCGAAGTGGTGGCGTAGCCACCTGGTGGTGCCGCCAGGCACCACCAGAACAAGGCATATGATGTTTGCACTTTGCCAGAATTCAGAACGGGCGCCGCCATCTTGGATTGTGCCGCCATCTTGGATCAAGGTGTCACAACACAAATTTATGCTATGTGATAACAATAATATAAATCAACCTTTGATAGTTCCTGAGGTTGATTATAATCATACCTACCCCCCCTAATATGGACCCAAGGAATTCAATGGTTCTATCGGTTTGTTGCTTATACAGCTGGTTGCCTAGCAACGGCTATTCTAATTGTTTATCTGCTTAGCAACACACATTTCCATGGTCCTGAAGTTGATTATAATCATACCTACCCCCCCTAATATGGACCCAAGGAATTCAATGGTTCTATCCATTTGTTGCTAATACAGCTGGTTGCCTAGCAACGGCTATTCTTATTGTTATCTGCCTAGCAACCCACATTTCCATGGTCCTGAGGTTGATTATAATCATATCTACCCCCCCTAATATGGACCCAAGGAATTCAATTGTTCTATCTATTTGTTGCTAATACAGCTGGTTGCCTAGCAACGGCTATTCTAATTGTTTATCTGCCTAGCAACACACATTTCCATGGTCCTAAGGTTGATTATAATCATACCTACCCCCCCTAATATGGACCCAAGGAATTCAATGATTCTATCCGTTTGTTGCTAATACAGCTGGTTGCCTAGCAACGGCTATTCTTATTGTTTATCTGCCTAGCAACGCACATTTCCATGGTCCTAAAGTTGATTATAATCATACCTACCCCCCCTAATATGGACCCAAGGAATTCAATGGTTCTATCCGTTTGTTGCTAATACAGCTGGTTGCCTAGCAACGGCTATTCTAATTGTTTATCTGCCTTGCAACACACATTTCCATGGTCCTAAGGTTGATTATAATCATACCTACCCCCCTAATATGGACCCAAGGAATTCAATGGTTCTATCAGTTTGTTGCTAATCCAGCTGGTTGCCTAGCAACATCTATTGTAATTGTTTATCTGCCTAGCAACACACATTTCCTTACCCCCTAACATGGACCCAAGGAATTCATAGGAAATGCCATGTTTGAAGTTATATCATCCTTCCCCCTGATAACCCCTTCCCGGCCCTGCTTTTTTGGTGTCTTGAATGGGTTCCCTTCAAACATACCAACCATGTAGACATTATGTTTCTTCTAATGCAAGAATTGCGGTTGTTGCCGCGTATAAAAATGCCTGAGGCATTTTTTACGCGGCAACAACCGCAATTCTTGTTAAGACAAATAACATACAAAATATCAGCAGTATTGCCTTTTTGAATATTCCTGCACGAATTCAATATCTTGCTGTATTCGTCTGAAACTGGGACAGTTAGATGATTCAGTGCTGACTGTAGGTTATGAGTGAAATCAGGTATCAGAGCTTGTAGCTCAGTAGCAACAGAAATATCTAGCTCCTACTAGAGGGTTGATTCACTAGAGTTACAGCGTCTCCTGTATTTAGTGCCAACACAGGTTTACTACGAACTGCAAATTATATTGTGAGAATTTTGGTTTTAAGTTCTAGTACAAAGTCTATATGCATAGCTCCCTGTCAGTAATGGTCGATTACAGTCTAATACTTTCGAAAACTTGTTTGACTATAAGTGGAACGCCAACATTAGAGAGAGTAAAATACTGAGATGGGAATGTTACCTGGGAACCAGACCAGATGTTGATTGGTAGGAGAAGGAGAGTATTTTCAGTCTAGACTCATTCCAAGAGGCAGTTATTGAGCCAAAGCTATCTGTAGTTATGATACTTGTTCTGTATTATAGCTTTCTTGTCACAGACAGAGTAGAATACACCAAAAACCTAGATAAGACCTTCCTTTATCACTGGAACCAGGTACTTGAAAACACAATTTGTAAAGACTGTAATTTCAAGCTGCCACCATCTCACACCCCCTTACAGACTTCTTTCCCAGTTATATTCTAACTGTATTCAGAGCTCCACTTCTTTGCAAAAAATGGTCTTTTGATCTCTGCATCAGGCTCCCATCATTGAAACCAAAAACTTGCACCCTAGTGCTCTCGCACACCTAGATGTCCTCTATTCAGGTCTCTGCATAGTAAGAAAGGAAGAAACTGATTTAGATAAGTTTGAAGTAAAAATATAGGTGGACCCCGAAGGTTTTGAAGCTTAGGTTTGAAATGATGTGTGATCCAATGTTTCCTCAGATTCTTTTAAGCAAATTCTGATCATTGCTCTTTCTTGTATTCCTTGACCATTTCCTCCCTCCACCTGTTCATGAGGATAGTCAGGTTTCTAAGTGTATGTTTAGGTGCCTGGGTAATGAAACACTGACAAAGCATTATGTGATGTGGCAATTCAATACACAGAACTCCTGATTGGCACGTTTCTTGCTTTTTCCCCCTTGACCTTGTGGCCTACATTTATTTTGTACCTCCACAATGGCTGTTCATGTAACCCTACTTGACTGACACATGATACACAACTGTGCAGCACACACATGGTGCATACTCCCTCCATACTAGGCAGTCTTTGCAAAAACTTTTTCAGCATGCAGGACAGTCGGTCCTGCAGCTAGCCAATTTTGCAGGACCGGATAGATTTCTACAGGACCGGATACCAAAATCGAAGTTTTGCATCCTATTTAGAATAGAATAACATCTATAAAAAAACAAAAAACAATAAAGATGCTTTAATCTGCTTAGAATATTAATGTGCACTCTCGAACTTGTAACTTCAGTTCTAGTTGGAATATTCGAAAAATTCTTTGAGTTTTGGAAAGCCCAGAATGTGGAGGACATCTGGTCCTGCAACACCAGTCATTCTGCCGGACCAGAGCCATATTAGGCGGACATTGCCACTGTCCGGCACGTTTTGGCAAAGACTGACTAGGTTCAGTGATATAGGTACTGATGTAGAAAGATACATGTTATATGTATGTGAATTAATCAGTGAAATACCAAAGTGCTAAACAGCCATTTCTCTATGCGCAGACTGATTAGTGAAATCAATGTGATACCATGCTATGGGATATCAATAGTTTTCAACACCTCTGCCATAGGAAAAATGGAGAAACCCAGGGTAAAAAAAACTGCATCATTCTGTGAGAATTACTGTACAGAATGGGTGCTTCCTGTGGTCTCATACTACCTCGTTAGGCCTGCATGTACCTACTGGAGGACCCGGGTAAGAGGACCTCAAAGAGGGTCTCAAAGAGCCTCCCAGATCAGGTCTGCCACCTAGCCCTGACTGAGGCTGCCTCATGTTGTCTGCTGGTGGTACTCAATAGGAGCTCACATTAACCAGCCATGCTTTGATCGAGCTGCTCAGAGCAGTTTTCATCCACTCCTGTCCTCCAGGGTGTCATTAGGATGTGTGCATGGATCAGTAGCACCTCACAAACCTAGTCACCACAGGAACCTAGTCACAGACATTTATAGGTGGTTGTTGTTAGGTAGTCTTGTGTGTGTTACATTTGTATTTAAGAGAAATACAGAAAGTCAGGAATATTATTTTGTAAAATATTTCTCTAGGATATAGGAGAGTACACTTTTGCACCATCATTATAATCTTCAGTTTAATTATGCATATATTTGTTAACATATTTTGATTTCATGTCATCATTATCCCGGTATAGTTGACTCAGGGAGCCATGCTCCCAGAGTCTTATGCGACGCCTCTGTGAGACGTTTTTCAGGGGAAATTATATCTTTTTCATTTTCCAAATCTTTCAAAGAAACATTAGGCCAATTAATTAAAAGTACACGTAATCTGATAATTGAAGTGTTTTCCTACCCAGGGATCCAAAAAACATTCTTCTACCCCTACTGGAACCCCCTGAAAAAAATTGCTAAAGTAGACCTTGCCAAAAAACATCATTTTTTCCTCACTGTAGACAAACATGGATGTACTGGTGTAGACATTTCGTCGATTTCGGCATTTAGTGTTAAAGCTATGGAGGATCTGATTTTTAGCAAGGTGAGACGTTTTTTGTCAGACCAGAATTGGGTAGGAAGAGATCTGTGGACGAAAATCGTGTATGGTAGGGTGTGTGGGAGTTGGGGGTTACACACTACACATGCATGCTGCACATGCACATGCACACTACACATGCACACTACACATGCACACTACACATGCACACTACACATGCACACTACACATGCACACTACACATGCACACTACATTCTGGGTGGGTGAGACGTTTTTTTGTCAGACCAGTTTGCCATCTGTGGACATAAAATCGATGTAGGGTGGATAGGGTTGGGGTTTGGGGGTATAGTTGAGGTTAAGGGTGGGGCACACTACAGACAGCACACTACAGACAGCACACTACAGACAGCACACTACAGACAGCACACTACAGCCAGCACACTACAGACAGCACACTATAGACAGCACACTACAGGCATGCACAATATAGACACCACACTACAGCCAGCACACTACAGACAGCACACTACAGACAGCACACTACAGACAGCACACTACAGATACCTGCCCTGAGTATTTTGTGATTAGGATCACACGCTAGATCTTTTTGTTTTGGTTATGCTTTTATTTGAAAGTTGTCAGCTTGATATCTTCAGACTTTATTTGTATACCATTTCAGGCAGATGTTTCTAAATCACTTGTGGATGTGCAGGTGGTTTCAAAAGTCCTTGAACAACTATATCTTTTACCATTTGTACAGTGAAAGTAGTCTATTGAACCATAATGCAATGGAGATACCAATCCATCATTAATCTCCAAATGTGTATGCAGCATGGTACATATGATTAATTTGATCCATGTCAGGATGGCCGGATGGGCGTGGCTATGAAACAATATACTCCTGTCATGATATAGTATTTCCTTGGGTGTGGCATTTATTTATAATACTCAAGAAAAGATCAATGCTTTGTAAGACGGCTTTAAACCTTGTAGGCCCACTCCTATTGATTTAAGACGTGACCTGGCACTGTGTTGGTGCATCATGATGACAAATAATCATGAAACCTTAGGGCATCCAGCACAACTAAGACACTGCATCCTTAGCACAGCACCTAAGGTACAGCTGCCATCTTTACACATGCTAAAGTGCCTGGATTCAAGTGAAAGATGGTCTCATGTGATCAGACACCATCTTAGGACAGAGCGAGAGCCAGTCTAGCAGTTAGAGACAAACTCAAATACTTATATGGCCTGGCTCAGAATGAATGTGTAGAGGGGCCAGGTATAACTGATGCAATACTGCCCTCTCATAATTTTGGTATTGACAGGGATCAGTATAAGGCTGGTCAGGCCTTCCATGGTCAAGGCTATTGAAGGTCATTGGGCCAATGGAATGCTGGATGTGGTCCTCGGGGATAGAGATGTAGGACTAGCAAATTATTATATCTGTTTTGGGATGTAAATCTATCAAGGTCACTATCATTATCATAGAGTATTAACATGCCCCTGCCATTCCCAAGTGCTAGCACCGAATAAGCCAGAGCCTGGCTGAGATCTGAGATTTGAAACGAAACAGAAATTGATGTATATTGCACTACGGTCAACTCATATATCTCTATAGATTAATCTGTTAATATGATGCATATTCGATTTGAACAATCAAAAGAGCATCAGTAAGCAATAATGGCAATGCTAATATTAAACAACCGGAATGAAAAACAATCATGGGCCCTAATGCATTTTTACACTCTCAATGTTAGAAAACACATGTAGCATAATTAGCAGTATCATGAAAAAGCCCCACCTATAATGTTGTTTTCTGATGGAATAAAACTGTAAATATGCTTATGGTGGGAAAAGTGCCCATGGCAGAGCAACCTGAACATCTGGCTACTAACCCAGTGGGCACAGAACATTGAATCAACATTGACAAATGGTTGACAATGTTGATTCAATGTTGATACAATGTTGATTCAACGTTGAACTGAATTTTGTGCCCACTGGGAAAACCCTCCATTCTGATTAAAACTGGCTACTAATGAAAATAGCCTACTACAGGAAGCTAAAACATTCATTATCCAACTGGCAGATTTGATAATGGCAAAAAGTTCATTACTTTGGGAAATTCAATTTCAGGGTCTCTCCTTTTTGCCGTTGTTTAATTTCCGAAACCAAGATATAGCCTATTTTCCATTTAAATGAGCAATTAATCATACGCAAGCCTTCCCCTACCTCCACTCCACGGTCCTCAAGCTTCCTTGACATTATCTTGGGTCATTGTGGGTAATTGCCGATAGGCTTGAAGTATGTCCTATATCTTTGAAACTCTCAATCTTCTTAAACAGAGAGGTATACATGTATACTCACACCATCGGCGATATCCCATTTGAAGGGGCAATTCAGACACTTTTAAATCTTAAGGTTTTTTCTCTGTAGTACAGTGGCCCAGAAGGGCCAAATGGATAGAAAAGTGGAAAGTGCAAATCAAAAAGTGAAAAGTGCAAATCAAAAAGTGAAAACCAAAAAATGAAAAGTGGTTTGAGGTTTGAGGTTTCCACTTTCAGTGTCACACTGTCAATCTGTCAACAGGTTGTGACAGGTATCTTTTAGCATTGGGACATGGTTCAGAAGCCACAGAAGGCCAGTAGTGGGGCAAACATGTCAAATAACACAATAAGAGTCAGATTTTCCCAAATGTACAATTTATCAAGAAAGTTGACAATTTTCGTAAAAGGGTCAGATCTTCAAAAAATGTCCAATTTGGCGATAAACCTTTTGGTTTGCACTTTTCACTTTTTGGTTTGCACTTTTCACTTTTTGATTTGCACTTTTCACTTTTTGATTTGCACTTTCCACTTTTCACTTTTCTATCCATTTGGTCCTTCTGGGCCACTGAACTATTGATAGTCTGATACCACACATTGAGCTGCTATATTTTTATGGTCAACATAAAGAATGTCCAAAGCATGATTTGACATGTTCTGTCAAGGACATCAGAAGCCCAACCTCTACAATCCATGCATATATATCTAACCCCACTGCAATACCTAGGACACTGTGCAAAGCTGACAATAGGGATGATTTCATGGTTGTCATAGTAGGGTCCATCATCTATCAGTGTCCAATGATACAATTGCCTAAGCCGTCACAAACCCATTATGAGATACATAATTGATTATCTGAAACTGCACATAAATTACTTTCAGTTGACTACCCCCTATCCACCTATTCCTGGTGGGAAAATGCTGCGCAGCTTTATTTGACTACTGGTCTTTATAATTTATGTTGGTCTTGATCCAGTAGATAAACTGGCTTAAAAGTAAGCTCCTTTGGGACCTTAAATTCAGTATAAACTTGTGCGGCTTGTCTCATCAAATGATGGAAGCTAGCGATAGGAACTAAGAGAGAAGGATCTCATGCAGATGTCGTCAGGACCTGGAGAGCAAAAAGACAGTCCTATAAATTATTTCTGCTGCAGACAGCCTCAAAGCAGATAAAACCAGACATTCCAAGGTAAAAGAGACTGAGAGATACTAAGGGAGACTGAGTAGAAACAATTTGACTCACCCATCTAGCCTTTCAACAGCTGTAATTACTTCAGCAGCCGACAGATGGAGCTGGCAGTCTGTCTTGTGTCTATCTTTAACTTGGAATCAAATAACAATAACCTCCACAGGCCGTGTTCATTTTTTTTTGTTCTCCCTAAGGCTTGCCATAAAACTCAGTCTCCGTCTATTCTTTATATCCACATTTTTATTAGTATGTGTCTTCTCTATAATCTTGTTGCCATTCTGTGCAAGATTAATAGCAATTTCATGCACATGTTTGCTCCCCAACAAGCAGAGGCATCAACCTGATGGCTGTAACGAGATACCACCTGCTTATATTAAACCATGTGTGTCATGGTTCTTGTATATGATTAGGGTCTGTAAGGCTATAAAGGATGATGCTCCTTTTATGTAACCACCCAGGAACTACCCATATATGTAGATACCACTTATCAGGAAAGCACTGCACATCCATTTTGCTTGGTGTTCAGTGAGGTTCTTTGGAAAGCTTATATTAGGAAGCTCTAAATTGTGAGATACAAGAGATACTACAAAGTCTCATGTATAAGACAAACATAAGACAACCAACTGCACTCCTAAAACCTATATAAGCATGTTTGGTATCAAATCAAACCTGGTTTTGATTGGCTTGTAGGCAAGACTTGTCATTCCTTTTTCTTCTATCCATTTCCTTGTATACTTCACCTCCAGATGCACCTCCATGCTCAAGATCATTATTATCATGTCCACAAAGATAATTCATCTATGGTATGAAGGAGTCTATCCCTTTATGCATGCCATCTAGGTACCATCATTAATGGCTAATTATCTCAAACAAATGGCTAGGATTTGATTTCGATTACAGCTGTTTTATGTACTTCATCTTGTTCATCGTTTTAGTCTGATGTAGATTATAAATGATGCCTCTGAGCATATAATTATGATCTGTTATAAGATCTTGATGCTATAATCTGTCTACATAATTGCTACACATTTAGTTAAATATTTAACAGTTGACTGTACCTCTCATTAACTCAAAGGTGATTTTTCATTTTCTTATGTTCACAATATGCAAGGTTATTGTCTGTTCTGTCTATTCTTTAGTTATCTTCCACTTTATCAGAGCTAAAGCCTGCTATCTATAGAAGTATTGAGTCTGACAAGAAGTGCATTGGCAAGTGATATATTTTATTACTCTGTGTGACATCTCAATGTTCATAGATGTTTATCAAATATATCCACACAATCACTCGGTAATAACAAGAAAAAAAATTATATATGGAATGTCAGTGTCTGTCAGAGCAGGCGCCTGCAGCAGCGGTGAGGAGGTTGTGAGGCCGAGCTCCGCCGTCCACCGGGCTATATGCATGGTGGGGAGCGCCCCTGGTGAGCCAAACCACAGGTTCAGTCTTCCTCCCACAGATGGGGGTGTGGTGACCAGTCTGGCCACACTGGATAGTACATGAGAACCCACCAGGGGGGGTATTCCATCTCCCTCCGCTTTACTCATATAATCCACTGCCGCTTCTTATATGTTCTAAAGCCTGCTATCTATAGAAGTATTGAGTCTGACAAGAAGTGCATTGGCAAGTGATATATTTTATTACTCTGTGTGACATCTCAATGTTCATAGATGTTTATCAAATATATCCACACAATCACTCGCCAACCGTCAAACAGGAAGACACAAAACTAGTTATGTACCGAGTCCACTCCCAACCAAGTGGGCAATATGAATTTAATCCCAACCAAGTGGGTACTTTAATGATGATCCCAACCAAGTGGGAGCCTTACATAGGCAGATCCTTGACAATGTAGCTCTCAAGCATTGAACACAGCCCTCGTCATACTGCGATCCAAGGTGACCCTAGACTCTTCTGACCTTTCCAAGTAGGACAGAACTTGCATACTCTGCCAATCACCAATCACTTGTAGGTCTTGCAATGAAACTCCAGCCTCCGCCAGGGCAGACGCTCCTCCTCTCCTCACGGAATGAGAAGTGAAATGTGGCAGCCCCAACTGCCTCGAAGTCTTGGACAATTTGTCATTAAACCATCTATACGTAGCCTGTACAACTTTGCCTTTATTTTCAAAAGACAAAACATGGTCATTAGGTGAAACATGAGCCACCAGGGCCAACAGCAACATGAGGTAGTGGGCGACACAGTACTTAGAGACAGACATCTTTGTTAGGTAGACTTTCTGTACTCTCTGCCTATACTGAATTGTTTTGGTCTTTCTAACCAGAAAACAGACCCCCCAGGGCTTAAAAACAACATTGCCCCAGGTAAGTGCCATCCCTGTATCAAATAGGTTAGACTTTCTCAGGAGAGCCCGAAATCCAATCAATAGTGCCGCCCAAATGCTGTACAGTCAAAGGGTGGGCTTTAACCTTAGCATCACCCAAATGTCTTTTAATGCCACTCAAGGTGGTCTTAATCCTAAAACCTTGTGGATCCGGGTATGAGAACCCATAAGTTTTATGAAGGACCCACAAGGCAGACAAATAATTAATGATAGAGGTATATGTGAACCTCTCGGCCATGAAAGCCAAATACATGATGACAACATTCTCAGATGCAGGTAGGGGAACTTCCTCCAGGTAACGACAGAAATCAAAATAGTGGTTCCATTGGACCTTCCTGGTCCTAACTGTATTCTCGGCCATCCAGGTTGACTGGTATAGGGCCGCCTTCTCCTCCAGCTGCAACCCTAAAAGGAGAGCAAATGCAACAACTCAGGTGGGGGAGCCTTACCCCTTAACCTATAGTCTATGACCCTAGATAAATAATCCGGGCCCCTATTAACATGGGTAGATATATGGGTACACATAATATTGAAATTATATACAAAAGACATCCAGAAAAGCTCTCTCAACCAGGCCATGCACTGAACAGACTTACTCCTCCCTGTGTACAGCATCCTTACCACCTGAGTGTTATCTGACTCCACCAGGACCGTTCTACCTTTCCACTCAGACGACCAACGGTGAGCAGATGCCACCACAGGCCATAGTTCCAACAAGTTAATATCAGGGTTATTCACATTTTTAAGTTCCTCTGGAGAACCCGTAACACAAAGAGGGGAGACAAGGCAGTCAGCATAATTTACAAACTTTGAACTCCAAGAGCCCAGCAGGTAATCTTTCTCACCATTTATGGCCCCAAATCCAGACATAGACGAGTCAGTGGCTATAGTAACAGTTGGGGTTTGATTGACAATGGCAGCCTTACCATTAAATAATTTTGCAAAGGCCGACCACCATCTGACATCTTCAATCACCCAATTCGGCAACTTGACCTGCTTGTTGGAGTCTGAAAATGCTTTAATCAGATTAATCAATCTCCTGGAGAAAGTCCTACTACCAACCACTACTGTTGAAGAATGCGCCAAATGTCCAACCAATACCTGCAACTCTTTCTTGGTGGCAGTAGTTTTGACTGAAAACTCATCCACTTTATCTTGGAGAGCCAACAACTTGGCCGGGGGAAGAGCCAGTTCCATCGCTACTGAGTCAATCTGTATACCTAGATATGTTACACATTGTGAAGGCATGACAATTTTAGGGTACGAAATATAAAAACCCAGAAACCTGAGCAATTTCATTAAAACCCCTAATGCCAAGTTACATTCATCTAGGCTATCCCCCATAACAATGAAATCGTCTAGGTACCCATAGCAGTTGAAAAAACCTCTTTTTCTCATACCCCTGACTACAAAATCAGACAGCATCTGGAAAATATATGGGCTAGATCTGGCCCCAAACGCCAAGCAATTGTCCTTGTAATATTGATCATCACCATCCTGCGTCGGCCACATGATACCTTGATAGTCTGTGTGATCTGGAAACACATTCACAGACCTGTACGCTGAGGAAACATCAACCACTGCCATAAAAGTATCAGGATTCAAATTCGTACATACTTCAGCCACAGTAACATAATGGAATGGTTCCACAACTGAATCCATAAATGAGTTCACACTTTTATGCAAAGGGCGTTTCATGTCAACAATGGGCCGCAACTTACCATTCTTTTTAGGGACTGCTCCCAAACTATGTACACAGGTAGGTGGCGAATCCACCACAGTAAGTTTACCTTCAATCAGTTCGTTAGAGACTATAGCGTCCATTTGGGCCTTAAACACAGGAAGATTTATACTATCATAATTAGTCCTAACATAACTAGTATCAACCAAATCATCCATAATTTTGAACCCGGACAGGACTCCATCAAAAATGTAGTCAGCATCGACATCCTGTCCCACCGGATGCAAATAGGCCTCTCTGTAAAAAGTTTTAATTGCATAGCATTACCACCTACTGAATGCGAACACACTGGGCCACATAAAGGTGCCGCCCCCCCTGGTGGAAGTCTGAAGTAATCGTCATCAAATAACTCTGCAACGACATTTGGGTTATTGACATCATAACAACACACTGGTGTGGGCGGCCTTAGCCAGCACAAGTTATAATCAATAGGACGAATATTTTTTCTCGAGCTGTAACATACATGAGATATTGGATCTAGGATAGGTTTTTCAAATTGAGCCCCAATAATCTCCTCAGTAAAATTACTAGAATTGATTGCGTCCCAGTTATTGTCAATAAACATGTCAAAATCACAAGATTCAGATACAGACTCATCAGCACAAGGGGGAACTCGACCATCTAGACCACCGTGGGTGACAGAACCACATTCCACCCCTACATAGTAGTCACAGGGAACAGGGTCAGAAGTAGTAACTACCTGACCACTGGGTGCATACATATCACCCTCCACGGCACCGCCAGTGGAATACATACGGACATCAACGGGTGAGCAACCCAAACAACTACCATCCAGAACACAAGTAGGGCTAATACAAGGTCCAGAAGTCAACTGTGAAAAAAGTAAAAGACCCTCCTCACCTGGAGTGGCGACTGGTGTTAACCCATTCACCGCTAACGGCCCCTGAGCTAACTCAGAGCCGCTAAAACGGAGGCTCCCTTCTGATAGGGAACCCCCACCGCAGCTTAGACTGTTAGTACGAAGGCAGCCCTTACTAATACCTGGAGGTGCCCCCACAGTCCCTGCATTACAAGCCAAGCTTGTATGGTCACCGGAACAAGTGGTGCACAAATGCTTATGAGGACAAGGCGTACGTCTACAAGCCTTCCCCACATTCCATCTCTAACAAAACCCCGGGGGCATGGTTTGGCTCTGCTTTTTACTCTTGTTTCTACTACTGCCACCACCACCCCTCTGAGTATCAGGGGGGTGGGGAATGAGTTGGTCCACCCCCAGGTACCTGGTGGACAATTCCCAATCACCATAGCCCAAGGTGTAGGCCCTGGTAAATTCAGCCTTTTCCCTAACTCCCAAATCATAATGAAAGATAGCCCGAGACTTGAAGATTTTGGCTTTCTGCGTCACAAAACGAACATGCTTCATAAGGGTACCCACTGGAAGATTCTGCTCAGATAAATAAGAGACAAGCCCCATAAGAGCTGCTATCAAATCATCGACCGTTCTCTCTTGTTCTGATTTGTGGTAACAGTAGAAAGAAAAAATATATATGGAATGTCAGTGTCTGTCAGAGCAGGCGCCTGCAGCAGCGGTGAGGAGGTTGTGAGGCCGAGCTCCGCCGTCCACCGGGCTATATGCATGGTGGGGAGCGCCCCTGGTGAGCCAAACCACAGGTTCAGTCTTCCTCCCACAGATGGGGGTGTGGTGACCAGTCTGACCACACTGGATAGTACATGAGAACCCACCAGGGGGGGCTATTCCATCTCCCTCCGCTTTACTCATATAATCCACTGCCGCTTCTTATATGTCCTATAATACAATACACTGCTTTAAGTTCCGATTAGTGGTATGGAGATCATGATCATGATTTTCATTTAAGCAAGTGCTATATGAAGGTGTGGATTGTGTAACTTGTATATATTCAGTATTGTCTACCCTCATGTGATCTTTTTGTTTTACTCTTAATTAATTTCCTGTTCCCTTTCCTAAAGGTCACACATAGTGAGATGTATAGAAATGATCTACCCAGATGTTGCACAACTTCTGATTACAGGAATAGATGTGAAAGCAGTTGTAGCTGTTGGCTATTCTAAGATAGGCATCGGCTATGAAAAACTCCAGATTCGAAAATGGGTTGTTCAGAAATTACACTTTATTCATTCTGACATACGGCTCGTAATCATACAGACGGATAGTAACAATCAAATAGGCTTCTGAACACCAGTGGTCATATGAACATACAGGAGGTATACGCTCACGGTCTAGTACATAATTCCCGAGTTCCAAGGCTCTCTTCCATCCTGGTTAACTCCACTTGGATCAGACTCCCCAGAGGGAGTTCTGTACCCGGAGTTGTGCACCAATGCGTCTATCTCCTCTAGTTCCCCCAGAGGGTGGAACAGAGAAAGACGCAGGGTGACCAAGTTGGAAGCAGCGACAGGACTAGGCCTAAAAGGTACAACAGAGTTCGGGGAAGCTCTGTTGTGGAGCAGTCGAGCTGGCCGAAGTGCACAGCAAGACTGGGTCCTCGATTAGCAGAACCCCAGGTCTTATGTACTGGTCGTTATGTAACTCTCCTCATTACTCGTAAACACTTGAGTTCCCGAGGAACTCCGGGTAACCACGCGCCGGTGCATCCGGGCCGACACGGTACCCGAGATATGTCGGGTGACACGTGGCGGTCACGGCTCAATGCACATAACCAGGCCGCGCTCCACCAATCCTCAGGTGTGGGCTTATATAACCATATACTCGGCACTAGACAGGAGTGTGGCCTGGATACACGGCAACACACATACCAAATATAACACAAACTGGTTCCATAGAAATAGTATAGCGGCGACCCACTACACTACCCCCCTTCAGACAATATCACAGCGTCTAAATAGCGGCACAAAGTGCAGTACTTTTATACTACCTTGATACAATGACAAATTTTATCTCCAAACAACCCAAAAAAACATATATATTGTCTCCAAACACATACATAGTGGAGATAAGCGTAACTCTTTCTATCAGAACCACTTATATATTTCTTGAGTATTATAGATATATCTTCATCCTTTTTGATATTAACGTCAATCATATCAACCATCAGGATCCAGTTACACAATAATCGAGTATCATCCTTCAATAACAGTCATGATTTCTGGGACTAAGAGGATAAACTCCACACAGCCAGTCAAGCCCTATAAAACAAACTTGACTATATATCATAAAAAAATATAAAACTTTTAAGACATACTATCGTATACTAACCATGTTTTATCGAAAACGATTTGTTACAACAGGTATCATATACATACAGATCAATATGAGTACTTCTCCTTAAAAGTTACCAATTTTTCATACGAGACATTTTGGAAACAAAAAAGGTGGCAAGTGTCGACTTTATAGTAAATCTTGACCCAACCCGTCTATTTGAATAGACTCACTCGCTTTATGTGCCAGAGTAAGGTTTGAAAGGTCAATATTTTTGGAATAAATGAACATATAGCGTAGATCCGGTAAATGCAGTTTCAATCCAATCAAGGACTTCAAAACCTTATGCCAATTATGGTCACATAGGTGTCCTTTTTGATGTAACCTACATAATAACACAAGTGGCATTCTCCATAAAGAAATGCTAAGGCGATCAGATCAAGTATCTTGGTAACACATTTCAATTTTCAGGGAGAATTAATCTCCACACTCAGTTCAAAGATCAAAAACGCAGTAAGCTGAAAAATAGAATGATCCAGCCCCTCACTTGATACCTTCCTTCTGAAAGTAATCAACGAGAGCCTACGGATCTCCATAACAACTTACGCAATTTCCATTCTCAGTACCTGAATAAATTTCACGTTTTTCAGGTTCATTGATATGTTATTACCACAGATCTACACATAGCACGAATGCAGTCAAGTAACCTTTTACTTCAGTAGGTATCATCAGGATCCAGTCCCTTATACCTTTACTCATTGGACGGTTAATTCAAAGAATCACAATCGGCATACAATAATCATACCTATAGCACATGTCATCAAATCAAACAGAACCCGTTTTACAAATACTGTCTTATGGCAAATAGAACACTCCTTGGTGATGGTTTTAACAGTTTTTATATATGTCAACAACTGCAAACCTAGATGATAGATAATATGGCATCATATCAAAGTCTTTTCATAAATAGGCGATAATGATCCACTGTTCTTGTCATCTCAGTCTTTCATAAATATATATATATATATATAGTCATCTTGTGACCCATAGTCTATGGTATTTTAAAGCATCATATGGTCCGTCGTGCACTAATAGCTCCACTACTGCAAAAGTTCACCCTTGATGACGACACATGGTAGAGGTTCTATATATGCTGCAAACTGGGAATGTTTTTATGACTCGCCACTCAGCAAAAGTTCTTCATTTCTGGACACTGGCGACATGCATTCACTCGATCGGTTGTCACTCATCTCAATGGAAATGTCCATCCCAGACCCTAGCTGCAAAGCGTCAGGGTTGGGAAAATGCACTTGAGTACTCATAGGTACATTCGCCATAGATATAGGAATGTCCAGGGTAGATGGACGATGGTTCCTAGACACAGAACCAGTCGTCACAGGTAGGTCCACTGGAGGATCCACCATCATGGATTGTTCAAGTTCGTTTTCAGGGGCCATAAGCGCCTCAGCATCACGGACAGTCAGACGTAGGTCAGCTTCTGCAATTGCATCGGTCAGCTCCATCAATATCTGGACCGCCTCTCTAGTCTCACTTTCCGTTATCTGGTAAGGTGACTGACAAGAGGTGGCGTCGAGTATTGGTGTTGAGACAGGTGTCGAATTGGGCGACTCTGTCTGCAGTTCATTCACCACCATCCTCGCTAGAGTGGACACCCCAGCTGGAGTATCCATAGTCTCAAAGGAAGACACGGTTGTGTCCACCCCCATTGTAGTATACTGCATCGTCTTAGCTGCAGACAACACAGAGGTGGACGTCACAGCGACAGATGTCACCGCGACAGACGTCACAGGAACAGACGTCACAGGAACAGACGTCACAGGAACAGACGTCACAGGAACAGACGTCACAGGAACAGACGTCACAGGAACAGACGTCACAGGAACAGACGTCACAGGAACAGACGTCACAGGAACAGACGTCACAGGAACAGACGTCACAGGAACCAACTCCGATGACCCAGAGGTCATGGAGGAGGCAGCCACGTAACTGCAGTCAGCCAGGTGCATCTCGTCCCTTGCAGGTGAAGGTGGAGGACTCCGAGGGATATCACTAGCCCTGGAGTCGGCTCTCAACCTTTGTGCGTATGCATCACCGTCAAATCCTAAGGGAAGAGGGGCAGAACCCCGGTCAACCCTGTACACACTCTCGTCGTACCAACTTGACAATGGGATTTCATAGCAATCTTCGAAGAACTCAGCCAACTCCTCATAGAAGTCATCGTTCTGCTGAGCTTCCTTTCTATAGCCAGAAAATTCCTCTGTTAGACCACCAATTTCGTGTTCTAACTTCCGAATAACTTTAGTTTTTAGACTAATTTCAGTCCGGGCAGCAGTTAGTTTATGTTCAGCAGAACTGACCATATCCTTACTGCAATCCAACTTGACTTTGAGATCGTCAATTAAAAATTGACTTTCCATACGAGATTTTTCAATGTTCAATCTCAAATCGTCTACAATTCTGCTAGAGGTTGCTACCATGTCATCCCGTTGTCCCAACTGTCGTTTGAGGGCTTCATTCTCCTCAGTCATTTTGGACATTTTAGATAGGAGTTCTGCTTTTGCAGTCTCCACTTTCTCTAATTCGGCCAAACGACTTTCTTTTACCAATTGCTCGGCTTGAGCCCTAGCTCCTTGCAGAGCTAGTTGACAAGCGAGATCCAGTGTGTCAAATGAACATTTCAGCCCAGTGACATACTGTTCTTTCAGAAGATTCCTGATACTAACGTTCTCACGGTGATCAATATCACCAGTCAGCTTAGGCAGAGGGACCGATTCCAAACACATATCTTCTTCATCCACCCCAGGTGATGGAGAGTTCAATGAGAGACCCCCCATACAGGTAGATGGTGATGGAACGGAGGATAGTCTACGACCAATCTCCTGTTCCTTCCTCACCTCTATTTTACTTGATTGGACCCTGCCTGTGGGTGGGGTGAATTTATGATCCACCCAATCGTCTCCCTCAGATTGGAAATCAATCGTTCTATAGATCGTCTTAGTCTTGGAATCCTCTTTCCCACATACTGACTCTATCTTCCCTGTTACATACCCTTGACTATCTGTAGAAGTATTTTCTGTTTTTAATATCTTCCTTGACACTCCCGGGTTCCCTCCAGCCTCAGAGATTGTGGTAGGAGGTATTACCTCCTGTCCCACAAATACACAGTCATCCTCCTCCTCTACAGGAGAAGCTAACAGGTCTTTTACCATTTTCTCCTCTATGGCTAGCCTTGGGCTAACAGCAACCCTCGGTAATGATCCGCCAGAGCCCTCCTTGTTGGATTCAGTAGTGTTCCTACTAAACCCACAGGAAGACCCTGGAGCACGTCTTTTGGTTGGGGTAGATCGACCGTCAGGTGATGAGTCTAACCCAGCAGAAGCTGAGGACTCCTCTGAACCTGTGGTTCGCATCTCTCCTAAGGTAACAGAGACAGGAGTATACACTCCATGGTCCACAGTTTTACCTTCAGACAACACTTTACCTTTGGGAGGAGTGGCCAACTCCATCTTACTACGGTAATCAGCGGCTTTCTCTGGAAAGTCCTGAATGTAGTATGGCCACGCCTTCCGATTCAGCCACAACCTTCTCGGGTTATGGTTGAACACCAAGGCGTATGCCAACCCCTGTGGTACCCTCACACACTTTTCTCTGTCCGTGAGTCCTAAGGCCTCCGGGCAATTCTCGAGAATATCTAGATTGGACATGGCAGTTTCAGCCTTCATATGGTGTACATCCTTACCATACAGCCCTTTCTAGATGTGCTGAAAGGTTCACCATCTTTCATACATTTGACTGAGCGATTAGACCTGGACCGGCACTGCCACATCATTTTGGACTGCCCGTGGAACTCCACTAGATGTCGTGCGAACCGGTACAGGTCCAAATACTCGGCCATTGGATTTCTATCCATACACTCGTTGAATGGGCACTGCCCCGAACCTACCCTCCAACCTCTCCCAGATTTATAAGTAGGCATACCCGGTGGGACAAATGTCATCCAGGCCCATTTCAAACGGTCTCTATCCTCGTTGGAGAGGTCGGCAGCCCTGTATGTCCCCATACTTTGCTTTATAACCTCATCCCAGAACTTGTAAGCTTGATATGCCCCTGAACTAGCATGTTCTAACCAGAACTCCATATCCCTCTCCGTATCTTCGTAGGAGGGTAGCCTAGCTCGGCTCCCTATCTCCCCAGTAATCTCTCCCGTGTAGGGTTTGGACTTAAAATTATTGGAAGGAGCTCTGAATAGCTTAGTACATTTCCTCTCGTTGAATCCGTCTAATTCCCGGACGTATGCCCCCCTGCATATCTTACTCCCAGGAATTAATGCATCCGGCTCAAATTTCTCAAATTTAGCTGCAAAATGCATGACTGCCATGGCTGGAATACGTTCCGGAGTTGACTGTTTAGGGGCATTCCAATCGGGTACAAAGTTACCATGAACCGGATGTAAACCATCCGCACGGTCATACGACATAGAACCCCACGGAGCACCCACTGGAGCGTGACTGACTGAGTGCACCGGTATCCCGGGCATATTCGGGTCAGTTCGGGTTACTCCTGAAGAAGGTGGTGACGCAATATTCCCAACCTGGAACAAGGGGAATCCCCCGGCCTCGAGTCCTTTCAACCCCGGCCCTGACACGAACCCCCTAGCTTGCGCCACTGACAAACCCATATCTACCAGTTTCTTTACATGTGCTCCCCGAGCTAGGAGATACTGTGTGGTTTTAACCTGTTCAGTTTTCCTTATCTCGGAGATATTACTGCCATTTCGGCGTTTCACTCCCCTATTTTTCATCTTACTCGGTGGTTGATACACGAATTTTGGTAAATCCGCTTCCCTAAACTGTTTTGGAAGATTACAATCGACCGGAGCTGTTGACTCCAGGTCCCCCAAAGCTAACAACTCTCTCTGTTCCTGCGACAGAGGGGAAACCTCCGTCGAGTGACTCCTTCTACGGGAGTTACCCGACGGATAGTTATCCGCCATGATAACTACACAGAGGGCGGCCCAGAGGAGCCCACTCTCAAATGAGCTTAAATGGGTAGTAGAATCAGAAAAATTGTTACAAAAGTGTCCTCCTGTACTACCTCACTTTAGTGTCTCCTCTCCCCCTCACATGTAGAGCAGTTTAGATGACTAACTGCTGTTTAACATACGCGGAGAGAGGTGCCTTCGCATCCACCCTCTCCAACGGTATGTGCAGGACTGACGCTTTCCGCGCCAAACCAGCGTGCGTGCGCATCCAAACGCAAAGGATCACTGGTACCGGATAGCCCTTCCCGAAGAAGTTATCCGGTATTATCCGAAGAAAACCGGGTAGCGAAGTAAATTGCGTAGTAGTTGCAATCTTCGCCGGGTTATCTCGGATTGTATTTTACACATCATTTCAAGTAATAGCAGTTCTTTAGTTCGTCAAGGCTGTATTATTTGTAGCATATGAACTTTTAGAATGCTCTTTAAACAAACATAATAAAAAAATACGTGTCAAAGTAAATTTCTTTGGTGGTCCGAATAAATTCGGAAGACGTATGAGTCCCTTTCTCATGTTACTAGAACGAATCTTACACCCGTTCTTTCCACATAATATTTCCTTTTAGGATTCTCATCTCATCCTTAGAAAAATTACTGACTAAGTTGATTGGATTTTAATCCGAAACCATCACGACAAGTACTAAATGGGAAACCAACTCACAGACCATAGCATGTAAACATTCAAAACTAACTTTAGTAAAGCAGAACGTTGGGTACCCCAATGCCATCTACTGGTCACTTTCACCATTATTCCCGTCACAAAGACTAAAGAAAAAAATCCGGTATTTCTCGTTGTGTTTTTGACAATCAGCACCAGTTACGCAACTTTTCCGGGGTTTACCGGGTAAGTCCTTGGAGACCCGAACTCTTCCGGGTAACCATAACAAACCAACCCAGCCCCGCCGCTTTTACGTAACAGCACCTCGACCCGCTATACGAGCACTTCTACGTATGGGTCCTTGGGGTTTCTTCTTCTCAATTACTCGAGGAACTTCTCCAGGTTCCTTTCTAGTAACTAACTTCTTCTTCTTCCTACCATTGACCTTTTTAGCTGGCGTTGCTTTTCTAGTCTTCTTTGTAGGCGGGGGTGCTGTAACCTGCTTCTGACGCACCCACCTGGGTTGGGGCATTGGCACTTCCACCAAAGGTTCATCCTCATCGCCGGGCCGGCGACCTAGCCAAGGCTTCAGGCGATCCACATGGCCTGCAACTATCTTGCCTCGCACATTTTTCAACAACACAGTAACATCAGATATTACCTTTGTTACCTCAAACGGCCCATCCCAACCTTTCGAGATTTTTCCATGTACAGGTGGTTTCAATCTCACCACCTTTTGTCCAACTACATACTTCCTTTCTCTCAAGCCTGTATCATACCCTACTTTCTGATGGATGGCTGCTTTCTTCAAGTGGCCTCTCACCAATGCATAGCCTTCTCGCAATTCTCTGCGTAGAGATTCCGCAAATGCCACTCGGCATGGGACATCCTTCCTCCGCAGCACACTGCCAAAGACCAAATCTGCAGGCATTATGATCTCAGATCCAAATACCAGGCTGTTAGGAGTGCAGCCAGTTGAAGCATGCACTGTACCGTTGTATGCATGAGCCACATACTGGGAAAACGTATCCCAGTCATCCTGATTAGAATTAACCAGCGTGGTCAACCCCTGAATCAACGTACGGTTGAACCTCTCAACCATCCCATCCGACTGCGGTCGGTAAGGATTAGTGCGTGTTTTCACTATGGCCAATTCTTCCAGCATCCCTTGAAAGAGACGCGATTCAAACTCCCTACCCTGGTCTGAATGTAGCATGAGAGGTGCACCAAATGTTAGTACCCACTCCCCAACCAAAGCTTGTGCGCAGGTTAATGCCATGTGATCCTTCATTGGGATCACCTTCACGTACTTGGTATAGTAGTCCTGTACTACCATCATGCACACGTTGGAGTTTGGAGTTGTCTGGAAGCCAGTGATTATATCAATGGCTATCCTCGCAAATCTGACTCCGAACAATTCTTGTCTGAGAGATGTTTTACCTTTCCCAGGACCCGGCTTTACCAGGCAACACGTCGGGCATTCCGTCAACCAACGTATTACATTCTTAGACATCCCAGGCCAGTAATATCTCCTCGCTAGTTTGTCCAAAGTCCGTTTCCTGCCAAAATGAGGGGAAGTATGATGACCATGGTAAAACTCGAATACTTCCCATCTCAGAGAAGCTGGCAAGACTATCTGTAGCCTCCTCCTGGCTTTGCCTTCAAGAGTTTTCCATCTACACAATAGGCCGTCTCGCACTACCAACTGCGACCATTGGCCCACTAAGTTCCTCACTTCCACACATTCTAATGACAGAGCAGGTCTGACGGGACGAGCAGCTCTCTCCAGGATCAGATTCCGTATCACATTGATACCTTCGTCCTCCTGCTGAGCTTCAAGTATGGACTCCGCCGACCAGAACACCAAGTTCTCTTCCCAGGCTGGATCAAAATTCATTATTGGAGCCACCAAAGCGTTATGTATGCCACAGTCTTCACAGTCCAACCTTGCACATCTTCGGATTGGTCTCCTAGACAAGCAATCCGCATTCACGTGCTTCACTCCGCTCCGATGCTGAATCTGGGCATTCTCTATCCCTAATTCAGACAACGCGGAGATCCATCTACCCATCATCCCATCTGCCTCCTTGAAATTAAGGAGCCATCTCAAGGATGAATGATCCGTACGCAGAATGAAATTCCCTCCATACAAATAATGGCGGAATTTCTTCGTGTATACCACTATGGCTAACAACTCTCTTTTGGTGGTGCAATAATTGCGTTGAGTTTTACTCAAGATGTTGCTAGCAAATGCCAAGGGCACTTCCTTCCCCTCCTGTACTTGGGATAAGACAGCGCCTATGCTGTCGTTGCTAGCATCGGTGTCTAGGATGAACTGATCACCCTCAGTAGGATAGCTCAGCACAGGAGTTACCGTAAATAACTCCTTTAGCTTCTGAAAAGCCTGTTCAGCTAATTCCGTCCAAATAAATGGAGGTAGCTTCAACATTCCCTTCCTTTTTCCTACTACCAGCGCCTGTAAAGGAGCCGACACCTCAGCAAATCCGGGAATGAAATCGCGGTAGTATGAGCAAAAACCCAAAAACGATCTTACTTCCTTCTGATCTTTTGGCGTTGCCCAACTCGCTACTGCCTCTAATTTCCCTGGATCCGCCGAAATACCTGTGCCACTGACAATTCGGCCCAGATATTCCACTGATTGCCTGAAGAACTTGCATTTCTTAGCTTTCAGTCTCAGGTTATAGGATCTCAGTCGATCCATCACCATGGTCAAATTTGATAGACACTCCTCCCGAGTTTTCCCGAAAACTATGATGTCGTCCAGATAAACCAGACAGTTTTTCCACAACAATCCCCTTAGCATTGTCTCCATCATATTCTCGAAAGTAGCCGGAGCATTGCACAAGCCAAACGGCATCACATTGAACTCAAACAACCCCCTGTGGGTTGTGAACGCTGTCTTTTCCTTATCCTCTGGGTGCATCCCAATCTGCCAGTAGCCTGACTGCAGATCTAAGGTACAAAACCAGTGATTGCCACCCAAGGAATCTAGACTTTCATCAATGCGTGGTAAGGGGTAGGCATTTTTCCTCGTAATCCCATTTAGTCTCCTGTAATCTATACAGAATCGACAGGTGCCATCCTTTTTGGTAACCATTACCACTGGACTAGCCCATGGACTATCAGAAGGCCTTATTATCCCTTCCCCTAACATCTTGTCCACCTCATCCTCCAATGCCTGTTTCTTAGACAAAGGCAGGCGCCGGTAAGGCAAGCGTAATGGCGGGCTAGAACCGGTGTCTATCCGATGAGTTACTCGGTCAGTTCTACCCAACTGCTCTCCTGGAGCAGAGAACAAGTCTGCATTCTCACACAACAATTGAGCCAGACTCCCTTTGTCCTCTTCCTTCTCCAGATGGCTATCTGTTACTAATGGCAAAAGATGCAGTGGTAATCCATAGCCTTCCTTCCTATCCTGCTCTCCAGTGTCTTGCAATACCCCTGGCATAGCGGATGGATCCAAAGCTCCTAATTCCACTGCCCTCTTTGCTGCTAACTCCACCTCTGGTGAGTCAGCTCTTCCTACCACATCAGCATATGTCACGTCCCCAAAGGTCGTCCCTTTTTCCAGGTACACATCCTGAAAAGTCATATTACTGACTGGTACTACTGTTCGTCTTGAACTTTGCACTAAGGCACTGGTGGAAACCAACCCCAGCTTACTCAACTGCTGCTGATTCGGTTCCACCACCCCCATGCGGTCAAACTCCATATCCCGGCAGTATACAACTACATTGCATACATGGCGGGGAGGAATTCGCACTGTCTGAGAGACAGATGAGACGCCTGAAATCTGGCGGAGCACACACTGGACCTTCATCTCTTGTGGATATTGAAGAGTGAGTTCCCCCGTCACACTATCTAATACCGCTCCATACAGAGAACAAAAATCCACTCCCGAGATTCCCTCATCCGTCAGTTCAGCCACAGTTGTTGAAACAACAAATGAATGTTGATTCACCCAGAAGGGTATCACCTGTCTGCCATGTGTCCGCATATGAGATCCATCAGCACTTCTGACCGACCCAGGCCCCACAGGGCTAGTCGGCAGACCTGCAAGCTTCTTGAAGAAATGGTGACCCATCATGGAGTGGCTAGCTCCAGTATCGATCAGAAATTCCCCCAAGCAACCCTGAATCTGCACAGGCAAGTACCATCTCTTCCCTTGTAAAGGAGAAGGTTGTAAGGCAAATCTCTGGATCCCAGCTTCACCGCCCAAGTCATATCCCCTCGAGTTGAGAAACTTAACTATAGGATCATCGGGTTTGAGTCGCGAAGCACAAAACCTTTCTACTTCTTCCGCCCACTCAATTCTACGGACGGTGTCCAGATGAGCTAAATCTTCAACACCTTTCTCGTCCGTTCCCTGGGGCCCATCTCCACCTGGCGGATCAGACTCAGGTGCGGCTAACCCCAGCGGCTCCCATGAAATGGAATCTTTTGATTCTCCCTCGACAGTACCTTTGACAATCACAGGCGGGCTTGTTATCTTGTCATCGACAACAACCCCCATTAGTTTTCCGTCGGCGGTGGGCTTTGGTCAGAAGAGGGTCCGTCTTTTTGTTTCTCGACCGATGATACATTCCTGGTATCCTTGGACCAACATGTCCTTGCAAAGTGACCCTTCTTCCCACAATTGTAACATTTCGTGTCTTTGTTGGGTTTCCCCTTACCGCGACCACGAGTTGTGACCTTCTCAGCCTTCTCAGCTTTACTACGCTCATCCATGACTTTTCCAATCATGGTTTTCAATGCACCCTCCTCTGGTGCTGGAGCGTCTGATCCTGGAACCTTTCGTCTTTTATACAAAGTACGACGTCCTCCCCACTTAGGATCTATAGCTGCCACCTCTTGCACACCCTCTGTAGTCAGTTCACCCTCCTCAGCGGGTATCTCCACTGCAGCTACAGGGGCTGCTTCTACAGTCTTCAACAGCTTCCTCTTCCTCAGAGCATCCTCCGTGAGCTCGAAGATGTCTGCTAGCGACATAGTGGTCTTCCACTGTGAAGCAATCTCGCTTGACAATCTCTCATCCCTAAGTCCATCTATATACAGGCTGGACAACTTCCTCACCAGCCATGGATCACTTGGACTCATAGATGCAAATGCTTCTGCTGCTAGTACTCGGAGAGCCATTCCAAACTGTCGGTGCCCTTCACCGACTTTCTGAACTCTTTCCTCCAGTTCAGACGCGGGATCCGCACCGGATGTGGAACCCAAAGCCCAAGAAGCTGTTTCCACCAATCCCTTGTACGTTCTTCCCCCGCTTAATTCAAAGCTTGTTAGGGCTGGATCACCAGGACCATCCCGCAGACACCAGGACAAAGCCGCAAGGCACTCATCGCCTTCCCAACCATTATGTCGCATATCTGCTGAAAATCGTGTGAACCATTTCCTCCATGGAACTGAGCCATCATATTGCTTCATCTTGATAGCCTGCTTCTTTACAGCTGTCATTCCCGTTCTCAACGGTATCTCAGCCTGACTCAAAGCATAGTCCACTGCTCTATGGTTCCCCACATCATTTGGTACCGCATCAATCCCCAATCTTCTAATTGCTGGATTGCTTTGGAACACTGCCTCGTCCTCCATCGACATATTCCCTCTATGTTGATAGGGTGTCCCACTCTGATCAATACCTCCGGTCCTTGGTGTATACATGCTTCCTGGAGTTATATGACTGCCAGGTAATGGGGGAGGTGGTATATTGAACATAGGCCTCGCGTTCCCATAACAGTTATCCGGTCCCACATTGCCCCATCCCCCATAGGAGGTGTTAGGCCCGGCCAGATTCCCTTGACCTGGCGGCCGAGCATTCATGTATGCTCCACCGGGCAAACCTGGTCTACCCACCGTAGACACATTTACCGGAACTGTATGAACCTGCCTTGCTCCTGGAGCTGGAGTAGAATGAGCACCTGGAGCTGGAGCAGTGTTAACTGGTCCCCCAGGAGCCTTATTCCCTGTAGCCTGAGCTACCGGAACATCTCCTTTTCCTCCCTTAGTGTCATTCTCCACACTCACTGACTCTGTTTCTTCAAGAAAGCAGTCTAACTTCTCCTGAAACAGTTTTTCAACTCTACCACAAAGCTCCAACATGAACTCCTCATTCTTGTCAAACTTACTGCCATGCATGGATGAGTGTCCACTCACACTGGATAACATATCTGCTGTATGTATTACCATGGAACCATCTAGATCCTCAGTGGCAGGTGGTTTCACTACCTCCTCCACTGCATTGTCTACAAATACTGAGGGCTCGTCGGCAGTCACTAAGGTCTCATCTCTAGACACCTCTTGCGCCTTTCCCACTGGGTCCCCAATTTCCTTCGTCCCTTTTGGTTCTAGTTTGTTCACCATGTGATTTTCAGCCTGTTGAGCTAGCGCCTCTAACTCTCCCAGCTTACTATCCTGTTTCTTCAATAACTCATCATACTCAGCTACCTGCAACTGTCTTGCTAGAATCTCTGAACTAATTTCTTTATTCCGCACCACTAGCTTTTCCGTTTCAGACTTCAGTCTGACTTCAGTACCTTCAAGTAGACCCACATTGACAGAAATTTGTTCCAGATGTTTTATCTGAGCTGCATGTTCCCCAATGTTCCCTGACCTTTTTGCCAAAAAACTCTTTTCAAAAGCTTCCCTTTCTTCCTTCAACTTCCTCAGGGATTCTTCCTCTATCCTAATCCCTTCCTTCATGTGTTCATGCTCATTTCTCAATCTGAGCGTCCTTATGTCATCCAGGCTCAACCTCTCCCTGGGTTCATAAGGCGGAACCTCCAGACCAGGTATTGTCAACCTAAAAGGATCTGGAAACAGCTTATCTCCCTTGGAGATTGCCACAGCTGTCTCCTTTCCTTCCACCGGAGTTTCCTCTGGATCGTCCCCTTTGACAACCTCAACCCCATGCTGACTACCCTGGACTACCATCTTAGTCCTTTCCACTGTCTCTACAGTGGGTACTGGTCTACGTTCCCATGTCACTGGTACATCTACTGCACCCTCCAGACTAGGCATACTAGAGTCACTATCCTCTCCAGCATCTTCCATGGTCACCTGTTCAAGCGTCACATCCTCCCGTGAGGTGTCCCCCACCTGAACAGGTCCCTCCATACCCCTATCTGGTTCTAGAGCTGGACGTTTCGCTGGAGGATCCCCTTGTGAATCCTCAGATCTCACCTCGTGGGCCTCCTCCTCTCCTCCATGTCCAATTTCCCTACTCTGATTGAAAGTATGTACCTTCTGCCTAGCATTAAACCTAACCCTAACCAGGCCGCGCTCCACCAATCCTCAGGTGTGGGCTTATATAACCATATACTCGGCACTAGACAGGAGTGTGGCCTGGATACACGGCAACACACATACCAAATATAACACAAACTGGTTCCATAGAAATAGTACAGCGGCGACCCACTACACAGTATATAATGAGTCGCTGGTATACAATATGCCCACCCGTCTTATTCTACAATATACCAGAGGTGATGAATATCCTATCCAACATACTTTTGGGAAAAAGAAGCAGTAATAAATGATGTGAATGGTTTAAGACCTAGGCCTGAACGACTTGTGCCCACATTCCATACACAGTATGGTCCTGGTCTATGTGGTGTTAGGAATGTGGGACATCAAGCTCCACACAAACAGGTATGCAGCCTTGCGTCTGCTTGTTCTTTTATTACTTCATCACCAGGGCACCAGACAACCCCCTCCCCCAACCATTCCCTTCCATGCAGTTCTCACCATCCATTTATCATCCTGCTCGACTCCCAAATGAAGGCTAGCCAACCAGCTGATTAATGTGTCAATCATCAACCAATGCCTGCTAGTGAATGTTTTCTTATTGATTTAACAGTTTCGTCTGCACCCTTTCTTACATATTACATCAGTTGCATATCACACAGTTGTCTCTGCGTTATACTTTGCTGATCTTAGAAATCCAAAATGTATTATGTCCTGGCCCTTTCCAGACCTACAGGTACACGTCTTCAACATTGTATTCTTTCTTATTATCTGATAATTTAATATACTGCTATATTTACAGGTGAGTAACATTGTCATCTGTTACTAGTAGGATGGGCAGTAACACCTGTACAAGTCTGTATTAACATATGGGTAAGTCAATACACTGTCATTACTCATATTGAATTGATCATGGTTGTTAACCCTTTAAGGGCTGCTGCTGCCTCTGGGCAGCATCTATAATACCCCTGAAAAACCGCTGCTGCCATAGGGCAGCAACAGTGCTGCCCTATGGCAGCAATACTACTAACTTGCAGCTCCTGCTATGAAACAAAGAATGAGAATTTTTCAACTAATCCAAAAATATTTAATAAGAGTACTACATCCCCTTGTCAGAAAGGTGCAAATTATGTCTCCAATACAACTTATTTTACTACTTAGCCACTATCCCAGGGAGCACATACTTGTTAAGTGGCATATTCCCATAGCAAAGGGCCGGTGGTTAAGGCCCAAATTGCAGTTTTAAGGCCGGCAGCTAAAGGGTTAATGTATGATAACGGTAAAAAAAAAAATTACATGTATATGTTGCTGATAAATATGAAGGACTCTACGTCATATTCTATCATAAAGAAAAATTACATCCAATTTTCAAGGTGAGATTTATGGGCTTCAAAGGGTCACTTCTTTCGGTTCCCAATTTCAAGTTGGTTAAAACTAAAACTGGCAGCTCTACATCACCACTAGTGCCTGGACAGGCCCCTTACTGATATGACTGTAAGACGGCAATACTGGTGGGATGTTTATTTCCGGCTTAGCTAAGAATAAATGTCCATCTAGGGACCTCTAAATGGGGCAGGCTGAACTGATAACATCTTGCTTTTGCAGAATATTGGTGCTGCCAGGGGTCAGGTTCAAGGCCATGGGGTCACAGCTCCCAAGGTTAATGCAAAGTAAGGTCATTGGGCCACCATTGGAACGCTGGGTGTGATCTCAGGGGATAGAAGTGTATGGACCCTTGGATGGTTCCATTCATTTTGGGATAGACTTCTGTCAAGGTGATTGCATTATTCACATACCTCTGTCTAGACGGGTAGCATACCCCAGTAGTCAGAGCCTGTAAATGCATGAAGGCTGTCTGAGATGTGATTTAAACTTGGGGTCAGTTTACCCATGTGATCTCACTGTTCTGCAGTTCCGAGGCATCTTTCCCTGATAAATAGATGGGACTTCTAACGGTTGACATAAACTGGTATTGGTGGAAAACCTGTAGGAGTCAGGACTATGGCAAGCCTACATGGAAATATCATTATGGTGCCTATACAATAGTTTTAGTGAAGTGGACTGACAGGAAAGTTGTGGGTTAAAAGATTTAAGATCATTAAACTGCTCACAGCAGAAGATGAGGTCCTTATGAACATTAATTACAGTAGGGCCATTGCAATTGTGTAGTGTATCATTACACGGGAATGTAATGAAACTGTTCCAACAAGGAATTTGCAATAGGACAGCAAATAATTTGATGATTGCCTTTGCTTGAGTAAATTGGACATTGTTTAAATACTGCAAAACATAACTACCTTCAATGCTAACGAGAATAAGATACTAGTGATAGTATCTCAATATGGTTACAGCCTGCCAAACCATTTCTCTTTTGGTTTAATAATAGCACTACACACTTCTTTGGGAAATTAAAATTCAAGGTCTCTTTTTTACTTGTCTTTTTACCAAGATAGCGCCTGATTTCCATCCAAGTGAGAAGACATCAGTTCTCAGCTGCTCCATATAAATAACCGCACCTTAGGTTAAACATGCTTTGCCTTTGGTATATTTGCTGTCTTAATCAAGTAAATACACACTATACTCATAGTGAAATAGGCCTGTTCTATAGGGACCCGTCTTCACACCGGGGACCCAAAATGTAGGGCTGGTAGTCTGTCTGATAATAGACACCCATTTACCATATGAAACTAGACGTCCTACTTTCAGGAACAAGCTTGTCAGTTTGTGTCTCTATAATAATGTTCTGCACATGACATGATGTTTTCCACAGTCATCAGCATCTGGTGTGTTGCTGAATCTTGTCAGAATATTAGACCTATATCTTGGGTATACACTTTGGTACTGGAACATATGAAGAATGGTGCCTGTACAGAAATTAGGACCTGTACTCTAATAGTCTAATAAAATGGTAAAATGTAGGCTTGATACATTTAGAAAGCATAGTATGTACAATATGTTTCAGAGTTAATGGAGTGATGGTTTTGCAATGTAAATTCTTGTCCTCTACAATTCTCGGTAATGGGGAAACGCAGTTGCATTAAGGAGTCTTTCTTCTAGTCATTTCTGGTATGTTTTCCCCAGGTTGATAAAGGACTGCAGTGGAGCTCATATGTCTGCAAAGCCAATGTCTGTATCAAAAAGTAGATCACCTTCTTCCAGCATTTAGTCTTGGTGCCATATATACTAGCTAATCACCTTTAACTAATGACTGGGATTCTCTTGCAATGATCATTTTATTATATCTTGTGTAACATGATTCAGGAGGGGTGTTAATCCTTACCAGATTATACATAGAGCCTATACTGACTCCTAGATGATGGTCTTATGATCATTAGGCAGCAATCAGACTATGTAATTGCTGTAAACATAGTTAAATATTCAACTTCACATCAACAGCGGCATATATATCATTTTCCATGTTTTCATTTTAACAATCCAGCGAAAATGGATTTTTGGTTTCACCAGGGTTTGAACCTGGGACCTCCCGCATCTGGAGTGAGCGTCATAACCACTTGACCATGAAACCATGACTGCCATTCTCGCCTTACACATACGTCTGCATTGGTAGGTATGAGGGGGAACAGTGATTACCCGAGGTAGCTAAGCCAGGGCACAGGGACTGATAGGGGCTCGTTCTGTTCCCCTACACTATCCCAACTGCCTACCCAACCAGTGGTAACCTTGGACATACCTGGCATTTAGTTGTGGGATCTTGTATCACTAGCCCTACTAGTGTTTTCGCACCACATGCATACTTGCCCTTTGCTAGCTTGCTAGCTGACTGCGCCACTCTAGCTTCCGCTACTGAGCCACGTTGGACAGACAACCAGCCACCAGGTGTTGAAGCGTACCCAATTGTATCATACCATACCCATCCAGTCCAGTTAACATATTCCCAGGCACGGGGAAGGCTGGTGAAACCACCAGTGTAGTGATCCAGGGACTGATGTGGGCTCGATGTGTTCCCCTACAACAGTAAGAAAGCTTCATTGTCTCTCCATCTATTTCTTTGATCACTTAATCAGAGCTACATGTAAGACAATAGAAAAAGTATTAAAAAAAATCAAGTTCCTTCTTTGAAGAACATCATTACCATTCTCTCCTTGTTTGTCACAGTTTGACATATAACTCTGTAATTTATACTAAGGAACAATTTAATTTTGTTTTGTCTTGCTAAAATTACGGTTCCAAGAAAGAATTGCTTTAGAACAGTACCACTGAATCCTATTTGCTTTTCATACATCAACTGGACACAAGCTGCAAAAAAACATTCCTGTTGATATTTGGACACCTCTGCTTGTCCAGTCTGGTCAGACATACGGGAGTAAATTGTTCCTAATTCTAGCAATTTATGTCAGGAAGAGGAGGGTGGGCCTGCGAACCTGTTCCACATACAAATGTGTCCTTCCAAATGGTTAGGCCAAGTAACTGAGTGTTTATTGTTTACTAAAAATTTGCTGGCATCACAGAAATCTTTTTTACTTCATCTGCCTCTTGGTAGCACAGTTTTCCTTTTTATCATAATAGATCTTTTATAGGATTATATGTATTCTGAATTTCTTTTGTCTATTTCCAACTTGCCAAGCTTATGACACCTATTTCCTACCACTACACTCAGCTCATGTATAATTCATGATTATATCATGAACAGAGGGCCTCAAACTCCAAAAATAATAGTCTTTTTTTTTCCTTTGGCCTAAGTCTGATCATTCCCACCCCCTCTCTGTCAGACTTGTGCCAACAGACAGAGGCAATCCTAGCCTCCCTGTGGAGTTCTTGCACAGTGCTGTTGTACATATAGAGGAGACATGGTGCCTCATCACAAACCTCCCCTGAGACAAAGGGTCCTCCCACTGTCAACTCCATTGGACAGCCAGAGTAGATAAGGCCTGCTCAGATTTGCATGGTTGTAGTAATTTATAGTGTGATTTGCTTCTGTTGGGGTTCATCAGACCTGAGTTGTGTGTACAGGGTTTGCATATTTCTGTAACAGTATATGTCCCTTCCTTCTAGTCTGCCTGTCCGGTTATGAGACAGGGTCTCTAACTATAGGTAGTTGCTACGGAACTGTGTTCCTAGCTAAACCTTTACCTTTTTCTAATTTGAAAGCTTAACGTTTCGCACAGGTACTGTGTGTTAGACAGTTACTGCTGGAACAGCTAATTTAAAAGCTTCCATAAATCTACTAGGTTTTTGATATTTATGTGTACTGCAGTTAATGCAGTTCTACTGTACAGAAGAGACAGCTTGTCTGTTACATAAATTCCTTCTCCAGAACGTAGCAGAACACACATAGATTGAATAACAAAGCGACAGACTAATCAGATTGACACAAAAGTGTCATTGCACTATTATAGATATAGAATTTGCTTGAGAGCTTCCTCACCTGATTTGCAGAAGGGGAACAGTCTACAGGGGAAGGAGACAGGCAAGCAACCAGACATGTAAGCAGGAGTGGGTGGAGGGGAATACTACTGTCCATTGTCTATAGGAGATGCCACACACTTTTACATCAGACATGTGCCATGATCTGCCATGTTATGTGCTGTGTAGCTAGATCTCTCAATGATATCTATTATTATTCCTCACAAGAACATTTTACCTCACTTTCTATTTAAAGGCATCTTTGGTAGATCAACTAGGTTATCAATGCAACTACAGTAGATTTTGCCCTTGCAGAATGTACAGTGTATGTCCTACATCTAACAGCAGCTCTGTGGATGGGAGAACATTTCTCTAGAATAAACACAAAGGCAAATCATTTTTCCAGAGGGTGCCCAGCATGTAGGACACATGTAGATTGAATCACAGGGAAGGCACCAAATAAATTGACAGATATATTGACAAATTTTATTCTAATTTCCTTACCATATGGGATTGACTTGACAACTTCCTCACTTGATTTGCTGCTAGGCAATCTATTGAACATGGTACAACGGAAGAAGGCAGACAGATATTCAGACGGGTGGGCTATTGCAGCAGTCAGATGTTGAAAGAGGGAATAAGAAGGAGTATCATAAATGAAAATATTTCCATCAGTTTTACAGCTCACAAGATTCCAATATCACCGTCTTCAAATTCATATTATACATGTCCCATGTCAGTTGAGCTTTTCATTGCCACGCATATTTGCTCCTTGTTTTATATCCTCCTATATTTCCTTTCACCTTTCCCCAAGCCCATATACAGTGAGAAGTATAGAAATGGAAATGCTGGCAGATACAATCCATATCAGCTTTCTCATTGTGAAGTGCTTGTTCTGCCTAGAGGCTAGCTACAGGATGGGAGACACCTGCCCTGCTGGGTCCTCTTACCATGAAGGAGGCTGAGGCGTGGAATGTGGGCGGACCTAAACTAGGCATCACTATAGGCCTGTGCCAACATCAGAACCATGTATGGGAAATGAATAGAAAAGGTCATTATTTTGAGCACACATAGTAAAGACTGAATAGACACATCCTAGATGGGCCAAGCAACCCCTTGCTGCAAACACAGAATACCTTTTTTATGTTTAGTGTATGCACGCAATATGTTTATGGATATACCAACTATGATTGATGATTATTTTCAGAATCCTCTAGGTCCTATGTGACCTAGTGACCTATGGTACTAGCAGTAAGTGTCATGGTGTAGACAAGGCATGGGTCTTAAAAGGCGGGATGGATGAGTTTTTCAGCCTCTTAACTTTTTTTTTCAGGTACCATTAACAAACACTTGTACTGTGTGTTAAAGGCTATGGTGTATCTGAGGACATAGGGCCATTCAATGCCCGTCCAATGGTGAAAGAAATTGAATCTGCACTCCCAAAAGATATTCTCTTTTTTTAGAAAGAGTCACTTTCAGGAACAAGCAGCATTTATGAATACTATATATGAATAAAGAGGGCAGTGGCCTTGATATTGGACTTTATAGATCTTCCCTCCCATTGACTTCCATAGTGAAGAGCTATGTGAAGTGTTTTTTGTGAGAGGCTTCCGAGACATGAGCAAGTAATAAGCTAGTGGTAAACCACAAAAACACGAACCATATTGTGATAAAAGAACTAGGCTGCAATGTGGAAAGAGCAGACGACTCTGGAACTTGTATGGTTAACACTGTTTATTCATAGGCGCACACCCAGGCCTCTCATCTGGATAATCTGTGGTTCGTGTTCAATGCTGTATCTCTTAGTTTCAATACATATGCCGAAGAGTAATACAACAATCCAATCTTCCTTCAGGCAAACCCAATGCTGGCTCGCTGCTACCTCTGGTCTGATCTCTAGCTTGGCACAAACTGCCCACTGGTGGGTCCAACCGGGGTTAGCACCTGCTTTGAGGAAGAGTGTGCACAGTAGCAAACTTCCAGGTTGGGGGTAGGGGTGGGGGATGGCCCCTTGGGACATGGAAAGGATACTTAGGCCAAGAAAAAAACATTTGTTTCTGATAACATGCCCCCCCCCCCAAGGAAACGGAGCCATGTTACCGGAACCAACTTACCTCCACTTATTTTTCTTAGTCTAAGTTCAGAAATAAAGCACTATGGTGCACCCTGTTGTCCCCCTTCTCCCCCTGAAGAATGATCAGACCTGGGATCAGTCATAGCACCTGGGGCAGTGGGAAATTCATCAGGATGGGGAGTAGTGGTGTTTTTAAGTCCACAAGAAAGCACCATGGTCCACCCTACCCTCCCCCCTCTGAGGAATTAGCAGACCTACAACAGTCTTACCAGAGGGGCCATGGGCCATTCTTCAGGGTGGGGAGTAGTGGTCTTTGACCAATGTGGACCATTCTTTTTCATCCTCTTTCCCCATCTCCTCGAAGCCCTGGGTCATCTGTAATTTAAATCACACAATAAGCCTTTGATAGTTACAGTGTATAAGGCATGTATAAAACAATGATAAAGGAAAGAAATTATTGTAATGGTTTACTTCATTATCAATTTTTATATCGGGTTGGAAAGTCCAAGTGTTACAGGGTATACCCCTATTCAGCCAAATGATGCTGGTTGTATAAATCTGTCAGGTTTCTCAGTGCCTCCTAGTCTGTCATTGGGCACAGGTCTGTCGTTAGGAATCTTCAATAGAATGCATATTACCAATGAAACCCTGTGGCCCAGTATCCTCACATGCATAAGTGACACTTTGTCCCTGGAGGTAGACCTCTATCGCTATTGGCTACCTTTTGTCCCATACAGGCCTCCTTTGTCCCTTTTCTTCCTGGTAGCTCTGTCCTCCCTGCCCTGTATGCCCTCTCAGCTGCCCCTTTTCCATTCTATACTATTTCCGATCATGCAATCCTCTGACACATAGTGCTCCACCCTGGTCACATGACCAGCCTTCCCTTAATGCTGTGCCCTCCATTCTGATTTCCGGCGGGAGCAGAAAGTGGTGGTGGCCACCTGGTGGTGCTGCTGGGAACTAGATTGGGGAAGGTTGAGGTGATGGACGGCGGATGATGGAAGAGTGGAAACGTGGCTTTATTGTTCAACTGGTCATTTATGTTTCGATCTTTTTGGCCAAGGTATACCAGATGAAATGGCATATTAACATAAAACGCCACACGATTGGCATATGACACAGTGTACGCCACGGATCCACAAGTGACTTTAGAAGCAAAGTTGTGTTTACTTTGGCTTTAGCAGAAAGCTCAGAGCATTGTCTGTAATGGCTATCTTTGGAAACATCTCATAACAGAACTCCCAGGACAATTATCTTTCTAATAGTATATATTAGAATGCAGGATTTTGAGGTCATATTCATGTATTTGTTGGTCACTTTTCAGAAATGTTATCCACAACCTTTCTGAAAAGTCACCCTTTCTTGCTGCTTTGGTCTATAGTGATGTTCCCTCAGTGATTGATGCCTCCCACCTGTAAACACACTCACTAATGGTAGGTAGAAGGGCAGGTGCTGAAGAGCCCAATTTCAAAGGGATACAACTGTATTATATGGGGAAAATTATTTATAATATGCCCTTTAAGTGCCTTTCTACTGTATCCATCCGTATTAGCCCACCTGCACTTATATATTTCTTCCTCCCCTTTGCCCTGCATTTATATAGGACATGCACTTAATAATTAGGATCCACTTTTTGTAATTAATCTCATTTTGATCCAATTGTCTACCCTGCACTAAAGCAAGACATGCACTAAAATGAGTACCTGCTCTAAAATGGGCGGATACAGTAACACAGATTCCTGTGGAGGAACTCTTTGATCGCACAGCTAATGGGAGCCCCGTATTACCTCGTTAGGCCTGTCTGTACCTACTGCAGGACCTGGGTGACAGGGACTCAGAGAGGGTCTCAGAGAGCCTCCCATATCAGGTCTGCCACCTAGCCCTGACTAAGACTGCCTCATGTTGTCTGTAGGTTGTACTTAGGAGTTCACATTAACCAGTCATGCTTTGATCTAGCTGCTCAGAGCAGCTTTCATCCCCCCAGGGTCCTGTCTTCCAGTGTGTCATCAGGATTATGTGCTGGGAGCAGTACACTGGTGTGACCAAAGAGGCACTGAGCACACTCACACAGAGTTGGCTGTAGGGGATAAGGAGAAGATTAGAATGTAGAACTCAGTTGTAAGGCTTTCTTATTGTGCATCAGTATTTTATTATTGAAATCAAATGGTATATAGTATTGATAATAAGTTATGGATAAATGTTGCACTTTTATGCTTGGCTTTAGTCATTGCATGGTAATTAATCTTATGTTGAAATGAAACATGACCGATTCTTGTTTAGTTGTATAGTTTCAATTTCTATGTATGTATATGTCTAGGGTGGTTTAAGGAAGATAACACTACTTAGTTAGTTCTGAAGCAGTTTTTGGGGACTTTGTCATGGAAACACGACTGGGGTTTGATTGGAAAGAATGACACCGCATTAAGGGTATGACCTGTTCAGTTGTCTGTGGATGACAGGGGTGGTGCCCTCCGTGGTGCCCTGCAGAGTAAGGGTTGGTGAAGGGGTCCCTAGTCCATACAACTGCAACTACAATTTAGCTTCTCCACTCTACTGCCTCTAGCTGTCTGTTTATCTTCTTACCTTATTCTCAACATTCCACAATTGAGTGATGGTCTACTACTAATTGAATTGATATTGTGTTTCCCCATGCCCTGCTCTGCCCTGCCCTGCCGTACCACGGCCTGCCCTGCCCTGCCCTACCAAGCAATGCCATACCCTATCTTGCCATCCCATGACCTACCATTCCATGAGCTGCCAAGCCATGCCTTACCATGCCACAGCCAACCATGCCCTGCCCTGCCCTGCCTTGCTATCCCATTCCCTACCATCCTCATGCCCTACCATGCCACACCCTACTATGCCATGCCTTACCATGCCATGTCATGCCTTGTCATGCCCTACCACACCCGGCCCTACCCTACCCTGCCCTGCCCTGCCCTGCCCTGCTCTGCCCTGCCCTGCTTGCATAACACACCCTGTCCCCACCTATACCTTCTTCTATACCCCTCCCACCTCTCATGCTTAAAGATACATGTCAGAAGCTTTAATGAAAGTAGTTGACAAACAGACAGTGGATATCTCTCATTGACAGCAAGCTCAAATAAGAAGTTGACAGACTGACAACACATTTTCACTGTTGACACCTATACAAACATGCCTATTCTTTAGGTCTTTGTACTCTTGTACTAGAGCCTATCCTATGAGATCATTAAGAAGCATAGTGTATGTCTATGGCCCTCGTCGGCTTCCGTACTCCTTTGCCCTGCATTTATATAGGCCACACACTTAATTAGGATCCACCTTTAGTGGTTAATGTCATTTTGATCCAATCGTCTATGCTTCGCTAAGCACTCACATTTATACCTGCAGTAAAATGGGCGGATACAGCAATTCAGATTCCCATGGAGGAACTCTTTGATCCCTCAGCTAATGGCAGCCCTATGTCGCCTCGTTTGTACCTACTGGAGGACCCGGGTGGGAGGGACTCAGAGAGGGTCTCAAAGAGCCTCCCAGATCAGGTCTACCACCTAGCCCTGACTGAGGCTGCCTCATGTTGTCTGTAGCTGGTACTCAATAGGAGCTCACATTAACAAACCATGCTTTGATCGAGCTGCTCAGAGCAGCTTTCTTCCACACAGGGTCCTGTCCCCCAGGGTGTCATTAAGATATGTGTGCTGGGAGCAGTACACTGGTGCGGCCAAAGGGGCCCTGAGCACACACATAGATGTGGCTGTAGTGAATAAGGAATAAATTTAGAATATAGAGCTCATTTGTGAGCTTTCTTAGTGTGCATCAGTATTTTATTATTGAAGTCAAATGGCATATAATATTGATAATAAGTTGTGGATAAATGTTGCACCTCCATGATTGGCTTTAGTTATTGTATAGTAATAAACCGTTTATTGAAATGAATATGATTATTCTATTATAATGATATAGCATATCGTAAAACGGCCAGTAGATATAATATTTCAAAGAGAGCTTGCTTAATGGTTTGTACAAGTGCAGTGGGTCTAGATGGCCAATTCTTGTTTAGTCGTATAGTTTTAAGTTCTATGTATATGTCTATGGTGGTTCAATGAAGATAATACTAGTTAGTTAGTTCTGAAGCAGTTTTTGGAGAGACTTTGTATTAATGTATTGTAGGCCTTTGTACTTGCATAATCAGCCATGCTATGTGCACGTGATTCATCTCTAGAATGATGTAATGATATATCAAAGGCTCACACTTTCACCAAAGTAGTAATTAACAGTTTTCGATTGCCCCGGTCATAACTATGTGCTTGGGAAAAACATATTCCTCTGTATGTCAAAAAAGTACATTCCTCAGTGAGTGCCTAAGCCAGCTTTAGATAAACAGTCTTTATGGCATTATCTATTTAAAAAATCCCATGTGCTGAGAGTCGCAGTCAGGCTTTTAAAACCCCACCCTAGGGACCCATCCATCTTCAGGCACAGCGCAGACACCACCCGGTAAGTACAGCCGGATCTTTACACCAGCTAAACTCCCTGGATTTATCTGAAAGATTGCCTCGCTGGCTCCAGATGCCACCCACAGACAGACCTAGCCCCACAAGCACAGACGGACCTAAAACTCCAAAAGCTGTAGCTTGGGATTGTGAAGAGGATTTAGGTGCCAGGACCAGGACTTGCGAATGACAAAAGGGCGCCCTGGAAGTGCACAAGGGCCTGTGTGGTGTTGCCCCCTTAAATGCTGGGTTGTACTATTACTGACATGTCAGTAGAAGGCATTGGATGAAATGACCATGTGTCATGTGGCAGGGCTGGGATCACCTAACTTTCCTTTTGTAGTCACCTACCAACTGTCCATCACAGAATGACATTTTGGTGGTAATAAAACCAGCACAGTCTGGGACATGAGCCCAATCTCATTGAATCTCCTGTAAACTTGTCCATCACTGAATACTATAGAGATGGGCGTGGTATATCAAGCTTTATATGCACCTTACAAGATGGGATAGATTGTCCTGGAAACACAACTGGGTTTGATTGGGAAAAACGACACCACATTAGGTGTATGATGGGTAGGTCATGACCTGTTGATCTCCCCTGTCTGTGGATGACAGGGGTGGTACCCCCTGTGGTGACCTGCAGAGTTATGGTTGGTGATGGGGTCCCTAGTCCACAAAACTGTACATTTTGGCCTGTCCCCTCTACTGCCTCTAGCTGTCTGTTTATCTACCTACCTTATTCTCAACTTCCCACAACTACTGGAATGATGGTTCACTATTGATTGAATACTAGATAGGGTCCCAGGAGAGTGTAGGCCTCACATATTCTTCCTCTGATATTTCGTATTGCTACATGTATACATGTTTATTCATATCAAGAATATTATTGGAAATGTTACTGAGGTTTATTGTACACATGGATTCATACGTAAAATGCCACATAATAGATGGCATATACTAAATGAACAAGGGGCACAGGTAAATGACTATACTGATGACATTTATCACAATGGGCACCAGCTGTTACATAATACACCCTAAGATGTCTGCAGTGAATACAGGGTCTTTTTTCATTGATTGATAATACATACGGCTACACACCCCAGTATAGTCCCCATGTTTGAAGAAAGCACCCTCACCCTCTTAGCTTTTGTCACACTTACCATCATAGCCTTCATGATCAAAGATATTCTGACCTCCACTGTTTCAAATGATCAGGTACTGAACAACATTCTATCTGAATAGCTATTCCACTGGAGACTGGCAATCATTCTTAACCCTTTTAAATCCATTTGTATTGCCAAAAATCATTTTGAAACTGTGAAATCACTTTCTTAGTGGTTAAATATTGTTAAGATACTGTAAACACTGACGTGTGAGGAAGAGTAGGCAAGATTGGTGTCACCCATAAATTCAAGAGCAGGGACACTACATTTGGTGACAAAGTTAACACAATGCATCTTTTGAGAAATAACAATACGCTCCTATATATATGTTATCATATGTAGGCCCTAATAGCACATTGGTAATTTTCATCATAATCAAAACAAAAATTCCTCCAAGTGCTTAGTCCAATTTTTCAACGTGCTAATTCAGTATGGATTTTATAGGATAACTTCTTTTCCTTCCCAATTTTAAGTTGATAGTTGCAAGTTAAAACTATTAAACTGGCAGCTTTGCATCACCATTGGTGCCTGGACAGGCGCTTTACTAATATGAATGCATAACAGCAATACCAGTGGGATACTCATTTCTGGCTTAGCTAAGAATAAATGTCCACCTATGGACCTCTAAAGGGGGCAGACTGAACTGATGAAATTCTCCTCTTGCAAGATATTGATGTTGGCAGCCCTGGTCAGGTTCAAGGCCGTAGGGTCACTGCTCCTCATGTTAAAGTGAGGGAAGTTCATTGGGCAATATGTGGACAGTTGAGGGAAAAGGGTCCTCCAATGGTTAAACTCAATAATAAAATTGAGGTCATCATCTTTCCAGTGATATATTTCATTAGCAGGTACCACTTCTAGTTTTTGAGAACTGGCTCCTTGAATATGTGTGGGCACTGTCCAATATCAAATGCCAATAAGCTCTATCTTGCTTTCTTTTAGAGATATCTCTATCTAATTAGCATAATTATGAAAATTCCCAAATATCCAATTTTTTCAAACATTTGGTCACAGCTTTTGATCTTAAAATGGGATTTACATTCCGTTTTCAGCATAGACATCTTTGTGGGGCCTGTAATCATTAATTTATTGAAAAACTCAATTTAGAATGAAAATTATGTTTCCATGGCAACCAAGAAGTGCAAAAACATCAATTTAGGCCTAAAAACGTTCTTTTTACATTCCAAATATGGAAGGTTTTCACTAAAGTTGGAATTTTCTAAAGTAGCTTATTGTATTCTCCATCAAAAAGTAGTATATAACAATTTTTATGATATTTTAAACATTGTTGGCTATATGAAGCCCCCTGGTGGCCAAAGTTGGTACTAAAAATCCCCCGCGGAGGTCCCTTTTCCCTTGTTGATCCACATATGGTCTCAGGGGATAGAGGTGTATGGACTCATCAATGGTTCCGTTGGTTTTTGGATAAACATCTGTCATGGTTATTGCATTATTCACATAGCTCTGTCTAGAAAGGTAGCATATCCCAGTGATCAGAGCCTGTAAGTGCATGGAGGCTGTCGGAGATGTGATGGGAACTTGGGGGTCAGTCTATATATATATATGATCTCACCTTACTGCAGTACTGAGGCAACTTTCACTTACGGGTAGACCTTCCAATGGTTGACATTATATTGGTCTCAGGAAGTAAATATAGCATTGCATTCTAATCAGGTTGTGTGGAGACTTCAGGGCTACCCAGCAAATTAGTTTGAGTTAGTGTCTGGAACGTGCACCTTGTGTGACTGTTGTTCCATGTAACTGATTGACACAATATGACACTAGACACCATAGGACAAGAAATGGCACACATTCACACATATTCAAACATACTCACACAGCATTATATACCCTGGCACAAAAACTATTCGGACCGTGTTTTTTTCACTTTTTTTGATTCTTTCGGAAAAAGAAATGTAGAGAGTTATATTTGTAATACTCGTGATATTGAGTAGAAGTTGGCATAGGGCACCATGGCAGAAATCTGTGAACTATTGAGTGTGCTGATTCATTCACCAAGACTTCTACCATGCTAGCGTAGGCATGATGCAGTTGTGTACAATTCATGCCAACCATTAACTATGTTCATATGTTGAGGAAGGTTAGACCTTTATACAAATAAGATCACCAGAGGAAAGGTGTCTATGGTCTGTCTCTCTACTTACCACTTTAATCAAAATCACATGGCATGTATCTCAAAATCTAATGAAACTTGATAGCATTAGAGGTGTATGGCCAGGTCTTATATACATCGAAAACATGGTATCATGGTTATACACCATGATAATGATTCCACTTTACCCATGACAATATCAAGGAACAACAAAGGTGGCACCTGGTGTCAAAACCCTGTACTATTTCTACCTAACAAAGTGATAATAGTAATGTTTGAAGATGTCTGAGTGTGTGCCAGAAGTGAAACTATGTGACACTGCATCACACAAATACTTGCACTGTGTGACACCAGGTGTCATCAAAGTTGATTGTTCCCCTTTTCCCGACAAAAGAGAATGATCATCTTTAGATATAAGTATTTAAACATGGGTCCAATGTATTATGAATCAGACAATGCATCTGTCCTTCTATTAAGATCCATTAGGTATAAAGATGCATGTCATATCAATTTAGTTAAAGCAGAATTAAGAGGTCCAGATGGTAGACACCTGGTCATCATGGTTGGATAAAGCCCTGGCCATCTTCTGCTGTATGTGTGCACTCTTATGTTCATGGTTAATATAGACCAAGTACATAATACTCATCAGCCCTATGTTAAAATGCTAGGATCCTAATTGAATAAGTTTGCACAAATTAGCAGTACACACACCAATAGTGTGGGATGACAACCTATATCAATAACTGCTGATTCTAACAATTCTTACAATGTTTCACATATTTTAGCAATCCATGACAAACTAAAAGTACAGGTCTACATATTTTGGTTGAGGGCATTATATATTTAGTTATTTTGTGTGAATGAGCTTTTTGCAACTCTGTCAGAACTGTGTGAATCTGTTCCATGGAACACAGTTTGAGTGTGTGAGAGGCTGTTACATAGTATACATGTCACACAAAATGCACAAAATGAGCACACAGTTCCAGGGGTAAAACAAGGTGAAACAATCTGGAACTAATTTGCTGGGTAGCTTTAGGGCTAGGTTCAGGGCTATGGCAAAACAGGTAGATATTACTCTAATGCCAATATAATGATTTATAAAAGAGCAGCTTACTGTTGGGCATAACTTCCATTGGGGAAGTTATTCCCATATTAGTGGACCTACCAGTGCCACCTAGTGCCTCCCCCGGCACCAGCCGTGGAACTCTTCTCCAGGGGAGGGGAGGTAGCCAGCAGCAAGCAAGCAGGCAGCAAGGCCAGCAGCAGGCCAGCAGAGACTTTGGTTTTTCTGTCTAGATTTCTGTCAAGATGACAGTCTGCTTTTGAGGAACAGAGTATCATGGCAACCGGAGTTGCTGCCCCTAGTGCAAGGCCCCAAATCCGGACAAGGGTACTCCCCAGCTCCCAGGAAGGTGTTACAGGGGCAGGACCGGCCTGCACCGGCACAAGGAAAGTTGTGAGTTGAAAGATGAAATTATTAGACTGCTCACCATAAAAGATGAAGTCATTATGGACATGAAATGGTTTCCAACCAGGGATTTGCAATACAAAGGCAAATTACAATATGGGCATTATTCAAATACTGTAAAAGAGTAACTGTCTTCCATTCGGATGAGAATGTGATACTTAAGATAATATTCTAATATTGTGGGTTACAGTATGCCCATCAATTACTCTTCTGACCTTTAGGTTTTATAAAACATGTAGTAATGTTTCAACATCCAGTGTTGGGATGCCCAGTAAGTTCACTGTCCATATAGAATAGCTATGATTACATATATATTCAGGTATTCAGGCTATTTCCTGCCAAGAGATCAGTCCCATGCCCGTATGAAGGATCCTCTATCATTCTCGGTAACACCTTCTTTATTCTAGCCATACATTTGTGGTATGTTTTCCTGGGTTGATGAAGGACTGTGCAGACGCTCATATGTCTGCCAAGTCCATATGAACCAAAAAGTTAATCACCTTTTGTCCTCATTCAGTGCCATTAATACTAGCTAATCACCCATAATTAATGGCTAGGATTCTCTTGCAAAGATCATTTATTGTATCTGGTGTAACATATTGCTGAAAGGGTGTTAATTCCTAGCCGGATTATAGATAGAGCATATGCTGACTTCTTTATGATGGGCTTATAATCATTAAGCAGTAATACAACCTTGTAATTACTGCAGATAAAATTAAATATTCAACTTCACATAAACAGTGGCAGATATATCATTTTCCATCTTTTCATTTAAAAAAACAGTAGGAAAGGTACAATGTCTCTCCTTCTACACCGTATATCAATTTAATATTTTCTACATCATCAGAGCTTAAAAGAGGTGATTTATGCCAAGAATTATTTCTTTAATAATTATTCTCAAATTTCTTGCCAAAAGTGAAGCTCCAAGAGATGATTGCTTTAGAAAAATACATGGACTGCCACTGAATCATATTTAAGATTTTCTAACTTGTTTTTCTTACATCAAGCAGAGGCAAGCTGCACATTACATCCTTGTAGAGACGTGGAAATCTCTGTTCCTGATTCTAGCAATTTGTGTCAGGAAGAGGGCAGGTGCAAACCTGTTCCCCATATGAATGCATCCTTTCCAAATGCATAGGCCAAGAAATTGAATGTTTGTTGTTCTGGGTTAGGCAAAGTTTTGCAGGCATTACAGAATACTGCTTTGCTTCTTCTGCCCTTATTTAGGAGGAAATTCTTACTATATGTGGTCTGGGCTTTTTTAATTGCCTATTTCTGTTTTGTAAAACTTATGACACATATTTCTTACCAACATGTTAAATCATAATTCTATCATAAACAGAGTGATTTTTTTACATCGGCCTAGGTGTAATCAGCCCCAGCCCATATCTGTCAGACCTCTACCAACTGCAGAGGTAATCTCAAACTCCCTGTGGAGTTCTGGCACAGTGATGTTGTACATATAGAGGAAACATGGTGTCTCATCACAAATCTCCCCTGAGACAAAGGGGACTTCTCCTGTCAACTCCATTAGGCAGCCAGAGTAGATGAGGTCTGCTCAGATTTAGTTGGTCTTGTTGGGGCAAAATTCTGACAGGCATCTCACTGTTATGGTGAAGGGTGTTGGGTGGGAGTGGAGACGGGCTAGGGTTGTAGTAATGTATAGTGTGACATGTTTCTGTAGGGCTTCATTATGAACTGAGTTGTGTGTACATGGTCTGCAGGCTATTGTGGGCACTATGGGCCACCTGTGGGTTTTGTTCTTTTTCATGTATTACTATCTGCACCCCTCTCAGTATATATATATATATATATATATATATATATATATATATATATATATATATGTATATATCCCTCCTTCTCGGCCTAACTGTAACCTCCTTAGAGCTATTTCCAGGCTCCCTCTGGCTCCATGTTCAATTGCAAAAAAGCATGTATTGTCATTCAGATTAAAATGAAAATGTGATATTGTCTCATACCATCATTTATGCCCATAGGGCATGTATGAGCCATAACTTTCCTGTTCTGAGAGAGAGAGAGTTGTGAGAGATTAGTCCATCCCTTTTTTAAACCCACTCGAGGATTAGTTAATTACAGCCTGTGGAAATGGATCTAGACTAGTTTCTAACTATGGGGAGTTGCTCTAGAACTGTGTTCCTAGCTAAACCCTTGCCTATTTCTAATTTCAAAGCTTCATCAAATCAACTAGGTTGTCAATAGTTATGTATGTCAAATGCAGTAAATGAGTGTGCTGGACTCTAATTTAACAGCAAAGCAGTTCTGCTGTGCAGAGGGGACACCATATCTGTAAACACAAAAATAAACCACTTTCCTTGAATGTAGCAGCACACATGTAGATTGAATAACAGAGGGACAGAACAATCAGGTTGACACAAAAGTGTCATTCTACTATCCTAAGATATTGAATTTGCTTGAGAGGTTACTCACCTGATTTGTCGCAGCGGAATCTATTTATCAGTATACAGGGGAAGGAGGCAGGCACACATGCAGACTGGAGAGGATGGAGGGATATATCACTATGCATTTTCTATTGCAGACAACAGCTTAATAGTGCCATCTGTCTTTATTTTTACAACAGACATGTTCCATGACAGTTAACTTGGGGCTGTTGTAGCTATATGTTGCAATACTATCTATCATTGTCCCGCCCTTTTTTCCACCTCCTCTTTACTGCAAGTTCCTTTTTGTCATCCGGAGTGAGTAGTATAGAGAGTGGTTACCCATAATGAGCATGGCTGCATGTGGGAGACATCCGCCCCACTGTGTGCTTTTGCCATGGGGAGGGTGAGGGAGAAGTGTGTAAAACCTAAACTACTCTACTCAGTATAGGCCTGTATAGCTCCCTTTTCCCTCTCTGCATCCAAGCAGGAAATGTCCTTTCATTGAGCACACATGGACAAGACTGAGCAGACACATCAAATATGCACCAACTAGCTCCTTGCAAACAGAATCCATTCAAACAAAGAACTACATCAGAGTGCATAATAGTGTGTGAACACAATATTCATATTACATGTATACATTGTATACATTATCCATGATTATTTCTAGCAGCCTTTTTACCCCAGCTGAATGATACTGGTTACATAATGTTTCTTAGCACCTGTAATTGGGCACATATCTGTTTGATAAGTCTTCTATCTTCTAGAGAATACATATTGCAACCTAAACCAGTCTCCTTGCATGTGGTGCCAGCATTTTGTCTGTTTACCAGATGGACCACCTTTTGTCCCCTGGAGGCCGGCTTTGTCTTGCTACCTCTCTCCTCCAAATCTATTATGGCTGTCCAGAGGCCCCCTCTCCATTCTGCTGTATTTCATATCATTCTCTAACACAGGTAATATGCTACCCCCAACCTGGTCACGTGACCAGCCTTCCCTTCATGCTGTGCCCTCCAGGTCCACTTCCCGCAGGAGCAGAAAGTGGTGGTGGCCACCTGGTGGTGCTGCTGGGAACCAGTTTGAGTTGCTGGATCCTGGGGGAAGGAAGTTTGGAAATCCTGATTCACAGTTTAACTGGTCATTCAACCCATACCTCACCACCTGGCGATTTAATTCACTCAATCCTAATATGGAATAGCCTTGATTGCTGATGCATAACTTACAGAAAACTTTTCCATCACTCTTAATTAAGTGGTATATCTTGACACAGGTTGTGTTATGTATTACTAAACTTCATTCTTTTTATAAGATATAATGTTGCTGTGTAAGGCAAAATACTCTCTATCTGTTTATGATTCATGCTGTTAATTATTCTGTCTGTTCTCATTTCTAGAATAAGTTTCAAATTGTAGAAGTATTTCATCTCAATGAAAATGACATGTGATGACTATATCATACATCTATATTTATGCAATAGCCTACTGACACCAATATCACTTACTGCTCAATACTAACTATATAGATATTATCCATTAGCTGTAATGATCATGGTGTGCATTTGAATATAGTTTAGAAATCTTGTGTTATTATGCTTGTCTTCAGTTTATGTATTCAAGTTGTCATTGAAGTTGGATACTCACCAAGTGCACTTGACTGTAACAAGATAACAGCCCATTCACCGCTTAATGAACCTCCAACAATGTGGTCGCAATTAGCTTGGTGTGATAACATTTTTGAATGGAAACTGAACGCAAGACAATTGCACAACTGAATGCAGTTATCATAGGCATGCCAAGGCTTTTCGTCGTCTGTCTTCTTAGATTGTCTGCCATTGTCGTTAATGACATCAACCTATTTAACTTTGTTCAAAGTCCTTGGACAAGCTGATTGCTGTCGCTGCCATTGCTCATTTCAACGTTGCCAGATTCAGTCGGGCTGCAGAATTTAAACCACAAGAGATTAGATTACACAGATTTTAATTTCGAACCAATCTAATTATGTATGGTGAGATTTACCTCAAAGAAGAGAAACTCATTCAAAGAAGGTCAATGACCCCCAGACCCTTCACTTATGTGCTGTATGGAAAAGATGAGTAAAAGGGGCCTTTGACACATTGGATTGTCTTGGGCAGATTTGTAAGACTAAATCTGCTAAAAGCTGAAAAGGGGGTTTCAACTGCTGTCTTTAAGTCAAGCTATTCCAGCCATGGACATACAACTGGGAGGTTTTCCCCTGATATGGGTCTTGTTAAGGACCCTAATTTCCTTATCAAAATATCCATAAAATGTGGTGTTCAGGGTAAGTATATAGGGCTCATTAGATGACCAGTTTTTATTTTACTCGCTCCTCACCTGGAAACAGCTGGTTAGAAATATTGTTTCTTAGATCTAAACATGATACTTGTACCAATCAACTGTATACATTGTATTTGAGACAGACTATCTCCGCAAATATTCATTAGCAAAGTATCTTCTAGTAAGGTAGATTGCCTCTGTCTCGTTCATTTCCTTAGTCCTGGCAGTATATGGATTGGAAAAAGGAGTGCTGACGCTTTAGCACTGGTGAGGCCTGCGTCTTTACTACTGGTCATTTGTGGTCAATGGCATGTTGGAGGGATTAACCACTACAGCTGTTCTCCATTAGATCAATTGGCCTTCTGTACTGAGGCTAAAGGAGCCTGACCGCAGCATCCTGAGGGTCACAGTTACAGGTGGGGGAACACCAGATGCCACATAGCAGAGCAGCTGCCCAGCTGGTCATGCTGTAACCCTGTCCAACCTTCACACAATGACATTAGCCAGAGACTGGACACAGGTTAAAGTGGTTATTAAAGTTCCTGGTCCTTTAGTATAGTTCAAAGAGAATCTGGGCCAAGATTTGATTTGTGCCACATAAGTGGGAAGTAAAGGAACACAGGTGAGCCGTAGGCAAAGGTCTGATGTTAGTTTTGGATGACAGGCTGTCTATTACAAATATAGCTTTTATATCCTTGCTCTTATGAAGAAGCACTAGAAATCACGGGGTGTCTATTGTGAAAGGGATATTCTCCCTTGGCCAAAATAGGTCTGTGACAGATAGATCTGCCCAATATAATATTTGACATGAAGATAACTGCAGCTGGTACTTGTGGATACAAGGATTTACGAAGGTAAGAAGACTTTAGAATATTTTAGTCTGAGGTAAAGCCTATCTGTAAAAGACCTCAGCGACTTCTCAGTAAATGGAAGAAGGATGGTTCTCAGTGAGTGCCTAAGCCAGTTTTAAACAACCAGTCTATAGGGCTCCATCCCACTTTCTGAACAGTCAGCCTTGGACTTTTCAAACATAGGACCCCCCAGGGACTCATCCATCTTTACATCAGCTGAAATCCTAGCTTTAACTGAACGATTGCCTTGCACAGTCAAAAACTACCCACAAGCAGAGCTATTCTCCCAGGTATAGTTGGACCTGAGGTTCCTGAACCTTGAGTCGTGTGACTGTGATGACGATTTAGGTGGCAGGACAAAGGTTAGCGGATCACAGAAGGGTGGCCTAGGCATCTATAATGGTCCGTGTGGTAATGGTTGCTACATATTGTCTATTACATTCACTGAAATGTCTGCAGAAAGTGGTTGATGAAATAGGAATGGGACTGATGAAAGGGCTGAGATCAGGGACCAGGTATCAGCTGGTTACAGATATATTTAGATAGTGGGGTTGTAATCAAGAAATATGAGTCATATTGATGTCTTTCATCCATCATGGAAAATTAATTATTCAAGTGCCACCACTTCAATACACTTATCCTAAGGAAATGATCATTTCATATATAGGGCAACAATGTTAATAAACCTTGCCGAGGAAAGCTGGTATATTAGTTGCAAATCCCTTGTTGGACCTGTATTCTTTTCTTTGTTTTCAATAAGCTCCTGATCAAAAAAAAAGACCCATTTCCTGTGCATAAGGTTTCCATTCTGAATTGGACATATAAAGACCATACTTGCTATAAATAGAAACAAAAAGACTTCCAATTTAAACATTTCAAATGGACCCAACTCATATAGGGTGTAGTATGGACATATATCACTATGTGTATCTAAATTAGTCACTAGTAAGATGTAAAAGCAAATATGTATTAATGAAATAGAAGTAGGGCCTACTGTTAACAAGAGTAACTTGCATTTCCTATGTATCAAACTTTTATACTGTGAAGTATAAACATATATATATCACTTGTGTATTTAGATTAGCCACTAGTTATATGTAAAAGCAAATATATTCATGGGTAAGAAGTAAGGCCTACTGCCAAACAAAAACATAGAAAGGTAAATGATTCATGTTATGCAGTATTCGACATCCTTTGGTTATTGGGTCAAGGTATATATTTAACACTTATTGGTATTGTCGCTGCCAATTCTAATTTCCGATACTACTGGATGTAGTTTGCAGTGAGCTAGCTATTTTTTTCTTACAATTGCAATAAGAAATAATGTGCTACTCCCCCCGACTCCCCCTCCCCCTCATCAAATCCCATCATATGATATGCCCAAAGGTCTACAAATGGTATTTTGGAATACTCAAAGTGTAAAGTCAAAGGATGAAAATGTAATGGAATATTTATCAAGCTTGAATGCAGACATTGTTAGTATATCCGAGACATGGTTGAAGGAGTCAATGGGTGAAAACATATTTAACATAAATGGATTTATTGTTCACAGGTTGGATCGGGATATATTGAATGAAAATGGCAAGGTGAAGCAAGGTGGTGGTCTCTGTATAGTTGTAAAGAATGGTTTGACACATGAGATATTGCAAGGTGATGATGTAAATGTTGTGAATGAACACTGTGAGTTAATGGTTGCAAAAATCAGCTTGCCTTATACTAGGAAAATATTTGTAGTCAATACATATAGACCTCCCTCTGGTGACGTTAATGAATTTAGCAAGTATGTGTCTAAAGCCCTGAAAAGACTATCGGTAGGAAAGCGAGATAAAGATATTTTCTTAGGAGGAGATGTCAACATTGATTATAAGGTAAACTCTCCAGAAAGAAACAAGTTAATTTTATTAGAAATTGCCAATGGATTCAAGCAATATATTAAACACCCAACCAGGCCACTGTATTCTGATAGGGTCATTGACTTAATTTTTTCAAACTCCAATGAAGTATATCAAACAGGTCTACTCTGTGTGAATGTAAGTGATCACGTACCAGTATATGTGGTTAGAAAGAAGACAAAAACAAAGAAAAAGAGTATTGAATTCATGGGCAGGTCATACAAGGACTATAGTACGGAAGACATGTTAGGTTGTCTTAATGAGCTGGACTGGAACACCTTTTTTGCCTGTAATGATCCGGATGAAGCATGGGATATTCTATTTGGAAGGCTATTAGAATACTTGGATAGGAAATGTCCAGTTAAAAAGCGCTTTTTCAAAAAGCAGAAATCCCAATGGGTAACTGCTGAGCTTCTAAGGCTTTTTCATGACAGAGATGCAGCTCTAAAAAAGGCCATTCAGACTAAGAAGATTGAGGATATTATAGTAGCCAAGGCTCTAAAAAACAGATCTAATGTGAAATCAAAACAAGCCAAACGTTATTATATCAAAAATCAATTGGAGGTAAATGCCAAAGATCCAAAAAGGTTCTGGGCAGCAATTAAGGACATGTTACCTAATGCGATGAAAGGTGGTTGCTTTAATCTGAAGGATGAACAGGGTTCAGAAATCCCATCAGAAGATGTTGCTAATCACATAAATTCCTTTTTTGCAAATGTTGGTAAAAAGCTAGCTGATAAAATTGATGCCCCAATGGGATATGATCCACCAGTCATAGTATCTCCTGAAGACACTTTAACCTTTAATGATATTATATTAGAGGATCTAGAGAAGGAGTTAGGACAAATAGATGTAAACAAATCATCTGGTTTAGAAAACATTTCTGCTAGAGTGCTCAAAGAATTCCTGATTGGGAGGAAGGAAGAATTCTTGCATCTGTTAAACTTGTCTATTGCAACTGGTATTTTTCCCAAAAAATGGAAAGAGGCTAAGATCTGTCCTATTCCAAAAGTAAAAAATCCTGGGGATGTTAGTGACTTAAGGCCAATTTCTTTGTTGCCAATAACAGGAAAGATTTTGGAAAAATTCATTCATAAACAATCTTACTCATTTCTGGAAGGTCATTCGCTTTTAACGCCAAACCAAAGTGGTTTTAGGAAGAATAGAAGCACTCAGGATGCTGTGTTAGAGTTGAATAATAATATTTTTAGATCATTAAATGATGGAAAGTACACAGGTGCTGTCTACATTGACTATAAGAAGGCATTTGACACAATAAGTCATGATAAACTACTAAAGAAGTTGCCTAAATATGGTTTTAGTGAAAGTGTCACTAGCTGGTATAAGAGCTACTTGGAAAATAGAGTGCAAAAAACAAATGCAAATGGAGTCTCTTCTGAGTGGGAGAATGTATCATATGGTGTCCCCCAAGGATCTATCCTGGGCCCAATATTATTTATATTATATGTTAATGACTTATCAAACCTGGCAATGTCTTGTAAGTGTCTTCAGTATGCAGATGACACTGTACTATTTATCTCTGGTAATGACTTGCATGATATTGCAGACTGTTTACAAAAAGACCTGAATAGCCTCGTTTCCTGGTGTGACGAAAATCAGCTCACCATTAATGCAAAGAAGACTAAAACAATGTTATATACATATGAACAAAATGTAGTCCTACCCCCTGTATATGTTAAAGGTGTGGAGTTAGAGGAAGTAGAGAATTATAAATATCTTGGAATTATTATGGACAACAATATGAGTTTTAAAAGTCAGCTGTCATAAACAATTAGTTCTGTAAATCATAAAATATGGTTGCTAAGACATTTTAGGGGTCACATGGATAAAGACACTGCTGTACTATTGCTTAAAACTATGTTATTACCATACATTGATAACAGTAGTGTATTCTTGTCTGGTATAAGCTATTCTGAGCAAAAGAAGCTGCAAATCCTACAAAATATTGGTATAAGGGTCAGTCTAAATATAAAGGACCCACTGTCCATTTCTGTCAAGAATATTCATCTAGAGGTAAACATTCTTCCTATTGACCTGAGAAGGCAGTATCTGCAAGGTATATTATGTTACAGGTTAATAATGTTAAAGTCATTAGATTTGGTCTGTAATAGAGTGACTAGAGCAGCAGATGGTCCGTTAATCAAGATGTACACCTCACATACACGACGAGTACAATTGTCTCCTCCTGTTGATGCATATAACACCTGGAATAATATTAAACCCGAAATAAGAATTTCTGAAAACAACTTTATTTTTAAAAGGAAATTAAAGAGTAGTATCCTAAAGCACTTCAAGGAGAACTGGAATTACCATCTTCAATTCACAAATCTGTAAATTGCATCACTACAGACAACTCTTCATTACAAAGCCCAGTGATAAACCTACTACAAATGAACTTTTCGTTGAATTTATTCAACTTGGTGGGCAATTAAAATAATACTTATAAAGTCTTTGTTCAGTATCAGTAATCCTGGCACTGTATTGTATGCATAAGTATCTGTCATCTCATTTTGTACAATGATGTTCTATCTGTGAAAACACCAGTAACCTCAGCCATAAAGTACTCACTGTAATACATTGTATCCATCTGAATGGAAAAGCACATGTATCTGAATATTGATCACAGGTATATCATACATCCAATCAGCCTGACTACACTTACATGCTTTTCATACGAACTAGGTATCACTTCATCACTCATCCCCCCTCCCCTCCCCCTCCCCCAGTAATATCACAATGATAGGCTATCTGGTAGTCATCATCATTAAACAATGGAATGGAGGTGCTGTTACCAAAAATGCTAATTAAATGGTGTTATCATTATAAGTATCAACCTCTTCTGTTATCCAATGGAATCAAATGTAATTGTATTCATACTTTTATGTTTTTTGAGATCAGCAGAATAAAAACCTTGCAAATTGAAATTGAAAATTGATTGATCGAAAATCGGAAAACGAAAAAAATCCCAATTTGATGAAGTACAGAATATTAAGTAATTTGTCTGGCCATGAGCTTTCATTAAGAAAATGCAATTTTAGGTAGGTGTCAATTAATTTCTCAGAAGCTCTCTCCCTTCAATCACTGCTACCCCTCTTCTTTCCATCTACACCTTTCTCACAGTAATCTTAGTACCGGTACGTTCACTATGTTCACTCTGTTCCAAAGACCAAACCTAGCTATAGACTAAGCATAATTTTAATACATCAAGATATTTCCTGACCAAAACAGTGGGATCGATATGCATCTCTCTTTATGAGGTTGACCCTGGGTCACGTCAGACAAAGTAATACTAATAGTCAAAGTGTGCACGTAGGTTTCAGGTATGACCAAGGTAACCCTAGTCACTAGTGCACTTGTCAGGGTTACTCTAGTATCTCATATTAATGATTTCTCTATGTGAATAACAGTTTAGGATCAGATGATACATCAAGGTCCATGTTCATCAAGCATCATGGCGTGTATCAACCATCTAGGGTCAGCATGATGCATGAATGCAGTGCTATTGAGTTATTGCTGCATGTCTGCATTCGTTCACCAACAAAATGTATGGTGCATTAAAGCACCGTTGAATGATAAGCAGTACCCATTTGAAATTGTCATCTGGGACATTTCATTCACTATTCAGATTTAACATTAGTATGAGTATGGGGAAACTAGGAGATCTAATTATATTTGGGAATAGTGAATGCCATATTTATAGAATATCAATTGTGTCCCCACCTAGAAAGGTGCAGGTACAGATGTGCATGGAAATAGCCTCCTGGGAGCAATATAACGCTTGTAGCTCAGTTTTGAAAAAAATAAACACCGCTTTCCATTGTTAGTGTAGCATGCCAAATGTCATTTAACCGGTAATGGGCTCTACACATCTGTGTTGTTGTATTGATACAACAACTACAGTTGACTGTAGAGCAAGGTACTGCATGTTGAATTCATCCCTTAACCTGTTTAGGGAGTATAGCGATTTTATGTACTTTAGTCGAATGCCATATGTAATGTTTTAATGTACAGTGAGGTGAATTACTTACCACTACTGCATTCCCAATGGTAAGTGATTTCAATGATGAATAGACCTGTAGCAAATGAACGTGGCTTTAATGAAAAATCAATAGTTGCATCATGAGATAAAATTTCTATTGAATACTCTTTTAGTTTTAGCAGAAAGGTTAGCAGTAAACTCTAGTAAAAGTAATGTCCTGACATTGATGAGGTCACTAACCTACATCAATTTTATTGATCTGGAATAACAAAATACAAATTTATAAAGTGAACTATGTTATACTATCTAATATTAATCTTTTAAGCTCTGTATTTATAACATGTTCCATGTAGGGGGCACTGTAGAGTAGAGAACACATGTTGTATAAAAAGTGAATGACTTGTGTTTCTGAGTGCACAGGAAGGACTGCCCAGTCATCTGGTGGCCATAAGGATACATCTCTGCAGGGAGGTAAAGGCCATTCTGTTCTTTACTTTCACAAAATGGTCATAGATTGTCTTTATGGAGTCTACTTTAGACTACTTCAAAGTATCCCCGCTCAGTGGGCATCATTACCATGGTCCTTTCTTAGAAGGAGGTTGAGATTAATGACAAACATCAACCTTTAAATCACACAGTTCTCTTCTGTTGCCATGTTGCATGAATACAGGCCAAGATTTTCATTTCACATCAAGATATTCAGACAGTTTACTTATAGGCATTGGAGCCTTCTGCATATACCTATATATGTACATGTATGGGATAGGAATTTTAGTTAGCACTCCTTTTTATCACCCGTATTAGCCTTTAGTTTAATGGTTTCTATCAAACTCCAGGGGGCCTGCTTTTAAAGAAAGTTGTCTGATTCATCTAAAAATCCTGTTTGTGGAATGAGTGATTATATTGAACATACAATTTCCGTACTCACAGTGCCTTGCTCATTGATAAACAGCTGGCTGGCTTACTGTTACTCACAAATCAATAAAAACTAAAATTTTAATTTCCGTTTGGTCTCAGGCTCTATTCAGGTATTTCTGTTCAGGCAACCTTTACAAATGTACATTTAAAAGGCTCTCTGTAATCTGGAGATCTGATCTACCACCCGTCCTGCAGAAAATTTTCTTTTCATAGCATATTCCAGACAGCATGAATTGAAAACAGTCCTTTCCTTAACCATGGCGTTGGCCAATATAAAAATAATCAGTATACCCGCATGTGTAAAGTGTGATAGTATTTCATTAAACATCTAATTTCCGTATTCATACCCTGGTAGCTTTTGGCAAACAGTTGGTTGGATTACTTTTATTCCCAAAGCAAGAAAAACAGAAATGTACACCAATGTACATTTACAAGGTTTATGAAATTTGGAGATCTGATCTAAGAACCGTGCTGCAGGAAATTAACTTCTCATAATATCTAAAAATGTGTTTTGGATACTTTTCATTCGTGAAAGTCCTCATTAATCTGAATATAGACCATACAATGGTTTTCCAGCAGAAATTTAACCGTAGATATTAAACTGACAATGTGAACCCTCAGGCTTGACATTGTAGACAATTTGAATGACAATGTTAATATGGAGCATTTTGGAGATGGAAATATCATGAACAGAGAATTGCCCATGATGGTGGCTGAGATATGATATATTTATTGTGAATACAGCACGGTAGCAGATACAGATGCCTTGTTGGGAGGATTATTCCTTAAGCAACCGCTTCCTGAAATCTAACTCGCCAAATTTGTATGCTCAAAGAGGCTAGAGCTTTCCTACATCTGAGGCACCCATGAAAGAAACATGTGGCCTGTGTGGGGTAGATAACCCTGAATGTCAGGGGGGAGCCTTGATTCTGTTTAGTCTGAAAGCTCTGGGAATGTTCATGATGTTGGTATTGTTCAAGTGCTTTGAGAACATGACCTTATTTCATGATTGGGATGACAATCCCTATGTAAATGTATAGAGAAAGCCATTCCTGACCCATTACACATACATAGGCCTACAAATAATAACTGTAAACCAAATACAGAGTTAAACATGAAAAAGTGACTTCAACAGTTGTTACTGCACTCACTGTGCTGTGTGCAAGACTTAGTATGGCCCTCAGAACTGCTTGTACATTAAAATACTGATATTCCCCAGGATTCAATAGGCATGGGATTGCCAGGGGAATAGATCCAAGGAGGATATTTCTGGGGACACATTTCTATGGAACAAACATATTTATTGAGCCTATAGCGGTCCAGTTCCCACTTAGATTTTCAAGTATGGCAACATTTAAAATTCCACTACAGCATCTCACTACAAGTGGCAGTTACTGGTCTCAGGACTCGTCTCTCCATATTGATGCTTAACCGTTCAAGGGTCACATAGTGCATCATTTACTGAACAGATATCTATCCAGATTTGTTATTGAATTAATGTATTGTGTGGATTAACTTATATCTCAGATTATAAAGAGACAGACTGTTCTCCGGTAATCTGATGACAGTAATTCAGTTAAAACAGTTGCACTATTACACCCTGCGTCAGGCAAACAGAACTACCATACTTTTTTTAATGATAAATCTAAAATCCAAATCTCCTTATTAAGTGCACATGAACATGCAACTAGAGCTGATAGAAGTGTGGACAGGTCATTGTGGACCCAACTAAATCGTTGGATAAGCGATGATGGATATTACCATAATTCTGAAAGAGTACAAATAAATAAACGTACCAAGAAGTTACAATGTCTCAATTTACAGTTTATACGAATATTCAACTCAAACTCAAATACTTGATTTACACAGGCTGTACTGGCATTTTCAGCTCAGTCTCCACCTGACTATAGGGTTAGTATAATGTAAACATCTTACATATTCCATTGCCGCATTTATGTATTCAAAATCATTAAAAGAAACCTTGAGTCACACTGAACACACACGTGGCTGGGTAGAATGTGTATCATGGTTGTATCTGCAGGTGTTACAATATTTATAAGTAAAAGGAATACTAAAACAAAATGCTTTGGTGTATACTGCCCATAGTCAGTTCATTAGGTAACTGTAGAGGGGTGTGATAAGATCTTTCAGATAATGTTTCATATTTAATCTTCATTGCATCTCATATGAGAGCTATTACCTTGGAGTGAGGGTAACCTGAACGTTTAACCTTCAGACTTGATGTTATCATTCTGTCAATGGATCATGTTCTTATTTAACCTTGACTTCATCTTTGTGCATGCTGTATCGTAAGGGGCAAAAAGTCATGACCATGTGAATTAGGAGTGTAACAAGTTACACAAGGCATAGCTTGAAAGAACCATTACAAAAACTGTTTTAATTTGATTATGCATTGTTGCTGATGGCATGTTGTATGTATGCATTTTAAAACATATATTATAATTCACAAACTCTCAGTTGATGTACAATGTCACTAGTAAAATATGAGATTTCAATGTAATTATGTCAAAATTTGAAAAAGAAAAAAAATGCCTACCTACCTTCACATTTGTATTGACCTGATTGATACACTTCACAGTACAGGAAGGTTTAATGTCAGCCAGCACAGTACTGGGTCAGTGGGTGGACACATGCATGGAGGCTATTAGGGATTGAGAATAAAGAGATAGAAACAGGGGTGGTTGAGATAAACTGATATCAGTAGGAGAAGGGTGGAGGAGGATGGCATGTTGAGGAGCTTAACTAGACTCCACCTTTTTACATTGCACTAACCCGTCAGATTGATATGGTCAAAGAGACTAGAGCTTCTCTGGAACTGAGGGGACCATGAAGGAAACATTGGGTCTGAATGGACTAGATTACTTTGGGATAGGAGACTTTTCTGTTTCTTTTTGAAGCATACATCTCTGGGAGTCAATGGATATATATTCATACAGAAACACCCTACAGATGTAAATGTCTACAGAATGCAAACGGAAAACAATCATATTTGTGAAGCTTTACTGCATTTCATTCGACAATAGAGACATGATGATGTTTGTATGTGCTAGCAGAGCATAGTAGACCATACACAATCATTGACGATAGTGAACCCAACAGTTTTAGGTCTATGAATAATTTGTGTCTGTCATCAGGACACATGCGCTTAATGAGCCAAAATATCTATTGACATAACTATACTTCTAGCCTGGGGGAATACACAACTGCATTATTAGCTTCCAGATGTTTATCCAGATGTATCGAGTGGACTAACAGTTCTCTGTTGGTGAGACTAGTTTCATGAAATTAGTTTGTTTTTCTGTTTGTACTGTTAAGTTCAAATTTCAAATTATCTGTGTATCCATTCTGCTGGCAATGTCACACAACACTCTCATTTAAAGGAGGGTTGTCAGCTTCCAGATTCAAGCTATCAGATTTTTTCAAAATGGCATGGATTTTACTGACACTTATTACAATGTATATTTGCCAGCTTCGCTTACTTTGAACTTACACCAATAATCAAACTCCACATGCATGATGGACTTTCATTTAATATGAGGGCAGTCAAACAGCAAATGAATGTAGACATAGTGAGTGCCCCTACACCTCGACGGAGAAAGGTCGCAACTGAATTTCTTTTTTAAACTCAGAGGAGAAAGGTTGGAACTGCTTTGTCATGATATTGTGACCATGGATGCCATTTAATATAATTATTGCAAAATGCCATCTGGCTAGATATGTTCTAGGGGTATGAAACCACTTTGTATATAAAGATGAAATGCCACACCTTTGATATTCTATGTATGAGAGCATTCTAAATAATCAAAAAAACGGAAAAACTTATTTGCAGTTACAACCCTTCTCCATTGAACAATATATTCCCATTTCCACACAGCTTTTGGCTTATACAATAGTAAATTCCATACATCATTATACTAGTGATATCCTTATTTGTTTTTTATATGCTATTGTAGGATAGGGTATAATCCTAAAGAAGGTTCCACGTTGTATCTGAATAATTGTCTGGGTGCATTGTGTCTTTTACAACAAAATGCTCTGTCAATTCAGTTGTACTAATATCGGTCGCATGACCGAAACAGAACCATAGTTTTATGGGAAATCTAATATGACAATCCTCCATTTAAGTGCACATCATCACGCAACTATAATCATGAAACTAGCAGCCACTATTGATTACAGTGTCTGCTGAGACAATAACATTTTAAGTCAATATTCTGGGCAGAATTTCAGTTGCTGACTGGCTTACATCACACGTCATTGTCTGTATCTTTAGCTCTGTCAGACCCGCAGTGCCAAAAAGGACAAAAGATCGGTAGGAAAGACATGGTAGAAGATGTATGAAGAAAAATGACAAGTACCTTGTGCAGGGGTTTCAGAAAATCCCCTACGAAATATGGGTTATAAAGGTTGAACAATTAGGAAGAAATAGACAAAAACAGATTTGCAACACACCCATGAGACAGAGCCATATGATACAATGTACTTAGCATGATAACGTTCATCAAGAAGCCAATTTATAAGTAGAATCAGATATCAGGTATCAGGACTTCTAGAAATGTGTCGCTCCCAGTACAGCAGTACAGGTGTACCTTAAGATGAGAGCCCTGTCCAGTTTCACTGCCTGTTTTAACCCAATCTCATCATAACATGCTCTCCTACAGATGTCTTCTTGATACCGCTCCAATACTTAACCACCTCATTCTGCACACACCTTTCTGCCTGGCCAGGTGCCCACCCTTGTAGAATTGTGTCTGCCCCTACATTTTCCCAGCCAACATTGCTTAGTGGGACCCATATATGTGTTTTTACCTGGGCCAGCTGATTTGGCATTATGTAGGTTATGTTCCATTTCGTCCAGGGCTATAGGTGGGAGCCCAGATGGGTCTGCCCAGATTTAAAGTGCCCAGCTCAAGCCCAGATTTATTTCACTCTATAAATATGTACAATAATTGTTGGTTTGGCCTTGGGAGGTAAACCAGATGTCAGCATGTTTTTGAAATATTACAATGTATTTATGAAAAAAAAAGGTTTCCTGGGCTGGCCCATTCTGGCTCCCACCTTGTCCGCCCTGGACAAAAGGACCATAACCCAGATATGGGCAAGCCCAGCTGGCCCAAGTAAAACATACATGGGCCTCCGGGACCAATGCTGTCTGGTTTAACTCTTCCACTAAGACCTAGGAGACTTCTCTGTAATTTGAAGAAGGATGGTCCTCAGTGAGTGCCTAAACCAGTTTGAACAAGCAGTTTGTATCATCATACTGCTGAATAGTAAGCCTGGGGCTTTTCAAACATAGCCCAAAGTACATCCAGCGTCTTTACACCAACTGAAACATCCAGCTTTAAATGAAGGATTGCACTGCTGGTGGCAAACAGAGCCCCCAGACAAAGAGAAAGAGCCCCCCCCCCCCGCCACAGGTAAGAAACTCCTCAATTTGGAGTTTTGGGATTGTGAGGAGAATTTAGGTGCCAGGACAAGGATTTGAAAACAACTAAAGGGGTGCCCTGGAAATGCAGGATAGCCCATGTGGTAATAGTAGTCCCTAGGTTGCTGTTGGTTACCTCAACTGAAATCTGAGCACACAGAGAAAAGAAAAATATATAAAAGTTTGCTTTCAAAAGCATTTGAAAACCAGAAAAGCAAAAACAGGATAATGAATAATCATTATGCAGACTGCAGCCAACTCTCCACTTGGAGGCTTCTCCCAACTTTCTCTTCCTAAACTGGCTAAAGCCCAGCCTATCTCAAGAAATTACATTCTGCCGGTGTTGAAAGCAGCACAGTGTGGGAAATGAGTACAATCTCTTTGAATCTTGTATACCAATTTCTCCACGCCCCTGGTCCTATGCATTTGGAAAAGGTACAACGCCTGCTGGGATAGATTACCATGCAAACACAAATAAGGTTTGATCGGAGAGAATGACGTCACATTAGGGGTATGATGGGAAGGTTATAACCTATTGATTTCGGCTGTCTGTTGATGACAGGGATGGCACCTCCAGTGGTGACCTGCAGAGTTAGGGTTGGTGATGGGGTTCCTAGTGCAGACAACTGTGTAACTGTGCAATTTAGCCTGTCCCCTCTACTGCCAGTAGGTGTCAGGTTATTCATTAGTTTTATTTTCAGCTCACCCAAAGTTATATCTACCACAATTTTGATAAGGTATTTCAATGACATTTATATATTAACTATTCCTCTGCAACCCTTCTATAATATGGCCTACCACTGTATAGATCTATGCATGTAGTAAATATTCATAAACTTGTTCATGCAGATATGATAGTGAGTAAGGCTTTATCCATCAAATACCACTTAATACATGGTCTTTAGAATTGATTAGGGAACACAGGGAGGGATGGAAAAGCATGTAGGTTGGATAATTATAATACAGATAGCTGTGAAACAAGTTAATTTATAATCAGTAATTACATTTGTGATCTATTATTGCAGTCTTGCAGTTCACTTTGTCATGTCTAACACTAATTTTCATGAGATCAAATTATTATGTTCTGAGTTGTCGTCCTGGCTTTTAGCTAACAAAAGTCATATGTATACTCCCAACAGGCTATGACATTATTTTTCATCCCTGCTTATTGAAACAAGATTATGAATTGTCTTTTTGTTAATGGTGAGTTGTATTGTTATTCCTACACTACTAACACAAATAAGAAAAGGTAAGTAATACCTCGAGGGGATAATGTTTTGGAAATGTTACCATAACCCAATGCAATTTATCATGATGCATCATAAGTACATGTAGTATTATAGATCAATGAATATGTGGCTATCACTCTGTACAAAATGTACTCTCATATAGAACCATCATGAATACGGATTGTATGACAGGTCTGACTTTATTTTGCTCAGCTTAACTGTATCATATCTATATAAATACAGTTGGATTATCATTATCACTACTGTATATATAGAGTCACTTATCTTACACATGATAAACACTTCTTTAATCATACAAAATAGAAAAATGGTGTTACAAGAACTATATCGCTGAATTCCCCAAATACTACCAACAGTATATTTCTATGCCCACAAAGTAAAAAATATCAGTAGGTTTAATCACCATAAAGCAATTCTTGACATCTATTTGTGACTTTAGCAAAGGGATCTTCACTGTTTATTAGGACATTAAATCATTTGAGGCTATATCTATGTGACAGCCAATCCACTATGTAAATCAGTCAGAAATGTTCTTCCAGTATCTAGAAGGATGCAGACCATACTTTAGGGTCGTGTTTAAGTAATGAGTCTTGGTCCCTCCCCTCCAACCCAAAATCTCTCTTTAAGAGGAAACATATAAGTGCAGCTCCCTGTATAAGCACAGATACATGGAATTTATGAGCGGAATTTATAAACGGGCTATTACTGTGAGTGCTAGCAGTGCTGATTAGCCCAAAATGTGATAGACCTAGATGGCTTCTGCATTATGACTGTTGCCAGGAAAAAAAGGTTCTGGCACTACACATATAAATGAGGGATAGCTTGAGTGAATATAACATTTCTAAAGGAGCTTTCCAGAGAAAAACTAGTGTATGGATTGACCATAGACTACCAAGAAAAGTAACAAGTGCTTAATCCTATTTTCAGGATGACAGGTCCACATGGGTTAGAAACTAAACTGGCAGCTCAGTGTCAACATTGGTGCCTGGAAAGGCCCTTACTGATACGGATGTATGATGGTAATACTCTCGGGATACATATTTCTGGCCTAGCTCACAATGAATGTCCAACCAGGGACCTTTAGAGGGGGAAGGTGGAACTGATGAAATACCCCCCCCCCCCCCCCGCTTTGCAAAATATTGGTCATGGCAGAGGTCAAGGTCAAGGTCCAGGGGTCATATTGTCCAAAGTCAAGGTCAAGAAGGTCATTTGGCCAATGGAATGCTGGATGTGGTCTCAGGGGATAGAGGTGTAGAGAATGGTTCCATTCGTTTTGGGATGACCATCTGTCAGGGTTATTGCATTATTCACATACCTCTGTCTAGAAAGGTAGCATTTCCCAGTGGCCAGAGCCTGCTTAAGGAAAATGAATGAAAGCAGTCTCGGATGTGATGGGTCTTTCTGATCATATTGTGCCAAGGACAATTTACTATTTTCACATTGTAATATGACAGACAGATAGGTATTTCATCATACAAAATAGCAAAGATGCATTACAAGAACTATATGGCTGAATTCCCCAAATACTTCCAGTATATTTCTATTCCCACAAATTGGAAAATGTCAGTAAGTGTAATCACCATAAAGCAATATCATTTCAGTATTGGGTTACTTCCACCTCACATGTTGTCTATACATGTGTCAGTGTCTGCTATTATTTCATCATAAGGCAGAACCTGTTATGACAAGTGTTATTACTATAGACAGGCAGTATCTGCGTCTATAAGTTCACATACATTTTGATAACATGAAGAGGAATGCACTAATCCATGCTTATGTACATTACCGAAGGTCAAATTCAATTTTCAAGGTCACACTTTCTGAAAATGTTTGCTATTGCAAAAATGTCTTTTGAATATAACCTTTTATGACCAGGAATTCTAATAGGAAATGTGATATAATGGAAAAAATGTACAGATATCCTGTATGTGTTGGTGGAGGTTTGGCTTCCCATAATTGACCATCCCACATGCGAGAGAGGGAGAAATCACACAGCAGCACCTTACACACACATCTTGTGATTCCAGTGAAATATGTAAGTATTTCCCTGATCATACAAAACCTGCCCTGATAGAATGATGGACAACACGTTCTGTTTATGTAAAGGGATAACCTCTTTCTCCATGTGGCCTGAATGACCTGTATTGCTGATTCTACTGAAAAATATAATCACTGTAGTAGTGAAAGGCAGGGCCTATTTATACTGCTAATTGTAGCTGGTCACACTTCATTGCAGTTCTTGCCAGAGTAGGAGGGCGAGGGTTCATGCAGTTTTGTACCAACCTATGGCAAGCCTTTGTGGTCATAATACAAATATCAAAAATTATACCATGAACTTGGTGGCTTTGCATTAAAATACATAGGTAAGAGTATTGTGAGTAATGATAATCAACGAATGTATAAGCAAAGGGACAAAAGCAGACCTTCTACCCTGCTTAAAGTCACTTGATACTCAGACCCCACAAGATGTGGCTCCAAAAGTAACAGTGAAAATTGTTGATGCAGCTGCCATTGTTCACATGCTCAAACCAAAAATGGCTAAAACGTTTGGAGAGTATGCAGACAGAGAATTTGTTCCATTCATCATAGATCAACTTAAAGATGTGCAGGGTAGATGTTGTTTGGGACCGATATGGAGACAACAGCCTGAAGACTGAGGAAAGGACTTCCCGGGGACAAGGAGATGAGTGCTTAAACAAACAGCCATACCAAATAACTGGCCTGGATTCCTATGTAATGTGGACAACAAAGTGGATCTGTTCAGCTTTCTGTCTACTACAATCGCAGAAGCAAAAATCACAGCTGAAAAGGAGCTATATTCCACTGAGGGGACTCATGTGCTGACATGCCACCAAAGAGAAGTTAAGGACAGACTTGGAATTGATCCATGCCATCATGAAGAGGCTGATGCCAAGCTGATCCTTCATGCCCATCATGCAAGCAGGCAGGGTCATGACAAAGTATTTATCAAAACTGTTGATACAGATGTAGTAGTCATCGCCATTTCCCAGTTTCAAAACCTGGAAGTCTCAGAATTGTGGATTGCATTTGGGGTTGGGAAGCACTTCCACTGGATTGCAGTACACAGTGTTGCATCTGAACTTGGCCCAGACAATGCAAGTGCACTACCATGTATGCATTCAGTAACCGGGCCGATACTGTGTCTGCATTTGCAGGATGAGGGAAAAAGACAGCGTTGGAGATTTGAACAGTCTTCCCGGAAGTGACAAGCACCTTTCAGTACATGTCAAGATGCCCTGGAAGTGTTCCCTCTGAAGTGTTGCAGCAGATACATTGTGTTGTTATACTCAAGAACATCTGCAGCTGCGACCGTGAATGATGCACGTCAAGAGCTCTTCGGAAAAGGCAACAGATCTCTAGAGAACATACCACCCAACTAGTGGGCATTGATACAACACATTAAGAGAGCAGCTTATCAAGCTGGTTATGTGTGGGGTCAGGCACTAATTGCCAGACCAGACCTGCCATCACCTTCAAGCTGGGGATGGGAACACTGCAAAGACGGATGGAGCCCAAACTGGTCAGATCTTCCTCAGGCTAGCAAGATCTGCTATGCTCTAGTACACTGTGGGTGTAAGAAAGCCTGCAGAGGGCTATGCAAGTGCTTTGAGGCAAACTTAAAGTACACAGGACTATGTGCTTGTGCTGGGCACTGTGAACATGAAATTTAAATGGACTAGATTCAGACTGCCAGTATGGTGATCAGGAAAATGAGTGCAGGGGGCACTGAGGTCCCTTCTCTCAGTACATGTCACATATTCTGATACAATCATACCAATTACAGGTACCAATGAGGAAATTAAAAAAAATGCACTATCTATTTGAGTTTTATTTTGCTTGGTGTTTTGATGAAGTTTTATTTTAAATTGCAATATTTTAAATTAGAATATGCAAATTAGGTATAAATAGGTCAACAATAATAAAATAGACATGGAACATATTTTAAAGCCTAAGTGAATGTCAGGAAAAAGAGAATAACCTATTTCAAATATGCATGTAAATGTTTTCAGATTTTAAATTATATCTAATTAGCGTCGTTAAAACTCACATGAAAAATCTAAATTTCACCAGGTTCTTATTTTTCCCTAAAATGCTACATCTCAAAGTATATGTCAACCAAATTTTGTGACTTTAAATTGAATTTTAACATGTGACCTAGATTAGGAGCACAAATATGGAAATTATGCTAATGAGTATCATATTGGTCAGAATATGTTAAACTGATAATTGGATGATGTCAGGCATGTTTGGGGCTACATGCTACTGTAAACATTGATATCATTTGGCAACGATTAGGCTCCTTTAAAGAATTTTGCAAAATGTTGGTCTATTTTATTTGACCTACTTTGTGCCACCAAAAATGACATTTAAATTTAAAATTCCAGGTGCCTCCCATCTTAATCTGATAAAATATCCTATAAAGCATGTCTTACCCAATTTATATGCTTCTATCACAGAACGACGATGGTTTTGCTAAGGTACCCCACTAGATGGCAGGGATGGTACCCCCTGTGGTGACCACACAGCTGTACACTTTAACCTGTCCCCTTTACTGCCTGTATGTGTCTGTTGGTTCATAGAAATGGGAGTAGAACGCTGTCACAATGTATATCAACTATATCACTATAGGCCTGTGTCAACCCAAAAGGTATGTATGGTAAATGAGCAGGAACGGTCCATACATATGCATGGACAAGCCACATACTGAAAACCTTTCAGATTTGACAAAACTGGTGAGTCCTTAGGGAACGACTGCTGTTCCGCACCATACTGAGCTGTACCACATCTCTGCTACAATTACAGGAAGCTTAATGATTTGTCTATGTTCTCATATTACATGCACAGTATGTCCCAGGTCTATATTGTGTCAAGAATGTAAGACACAAATGTCCACCTAATCTGGTATATGCTTGTTCTTTGAGGACAAACCAGCTGCGACATATTTAATGATTTCTTATGCAGCTTTGTTCCCAGCAACGCTAATCTTGTCTTACTTGCATGAAGATAAACTACACAGTAAGATTAAAGCTAATAAAGCCAATCATAATAAAAGTGGACCAGACCATCCAAGTTAATCCTATTAATGATCCACAGCATGAATAGTCAACAGCCAGACTGGCACCTTCTTCTAACCTTGTGCGCTTGTTGTTAGAAGAAGGTGCCAGACTGGCTGTTATAAAGATGATTGTTAAACCCCAAATGAGCCTCCTTCTTTAAGGTTGCAATTGAATTGGCATAGTGACATTTTGGCTGGAAACTGTACCAGAGCCGTCCCCACGAAGGCTCAATGCCATCTGTACAGCACGCCTTCTTGTGTGCTACCATTATTGCTGCTAGTGTGGGTTCAGGTCATTAACCACATTAAACTACTTTGACATTTTTCACAGCCCCAGGACTTGCAGAGTGCTTTTCTTGTAGTCACAGATTTTGAAAGGCACTGGTTTGAGGAGGGCTGCAGGTACTTAATTCTCTATTTTTGAGCTGTATTCAGGAGGAAATTAGCTATAGTGAAATCCACACTTCAATATCTGGGGTAGCTGTCATATATTTTTCTTGGAATATAGATATTTTAATCACTACAAGAAGCTAATAATCATTGTGATAGATGTTACTTAGATAAACAACCATAATGTGGAGAGGAAATCCAGTCACCATTGTTGCAAAACAGGCTGTACCTGTTCTTTCCATTAATCAGTTTAGAAAAAGGAATGTGTTTGGAAATGCCTATGCCCGGTTTCTCAGACAAAACAAGGTATGTGTGAATAGCAATACCAGTTGGTGTTCTTCGGTGAAATCAAAGGATCCTTGTAGAGACAGAAGGCTGGCTGATGTTAATCCAGGATGAGAAGCATATCTGGCAGAAAGATCACTGGTTCATGTGCAGTAGGAAAATCACTTAAATATACTGGTCCTGTCTTTATCCTGTTGCCAGTCATGTTTAATTGCTAAACGCCATCCCCTTCTAATAAAGTTCCCTTTACAGGACCTCTTTGGTCACACAGCTCAGAGCAGCCCTGTATTACCTCGTTAGGCCTGTCTGTACCTACTGGAGGACCCGGGTGGGAGAGGCTGAGAGAGGGTCTCAAAGAGCCTCCCAGATAAGGTCTGCCATTCAACCCAGACTGAGGCTGCCTCATGTTCTCTGTATGTAGGTGGTGATGAGGAGCTCACATTAACCAGCCATGCTTTGATCCAGCTGCTCAGAACAGTTTCCATCCACCCAGGGTCCTGTTCCCCATGGTGCCATTAGGATGTTTGCTGAGAGAAGCAGAACCACAGACACCCAGTCACAGATACATACAGGTGGCTGTAAAAAAAAAAAAAAAAGGGAAATGATATACAGAACATCAACAATATTATTTGTTAAACATTTTGGCAGGTTATTTCAATGGGGAAAGGCTCGCGTCTGCATTTTATCTTCAGTTTAATTGTGCATATATTTGTCAGACTGTATTGGTGTAATTTTCCGCACTGGGGTATAACCCACACTTTCCAATACACAGATCAATAAGCTAGACAGGTGGTCTACAGCAGGTGTCCATGTCAGATTTACAGGACTTAAATTGTCACAATGGGACACCTGTGCAGCTTCTTGAGGATATTCTGAAAGTCTAGGTGGGGCTAAAATACAAGTTAGGTTGATACACTCGTGAGAATTTAGGGTAATGAAATTGACCAATATCCTTGCAATTCATGACCAAACCTCCTGTTATGGTTGGAGCTGAATAGCCTCCCCCTTTTTGAACTATATTCAAATTAATGATCCTTAAAAACTGCTTAATACTATGCATTTATCCAAGGGACTTCCAGCCCATCTCATCAAAGGATATTTTGCTGCCGATGTAACCAGGACCGTTTGGGAATTGAGACCAATCTCTTTGAATTTCCCCCAATTATGGCCATCACCATACGCCATAAAGATGGACGCCATAAACCAATTTCCCCACGAACCTCATTCTGGGCATCCTTAAGAGATACAAAGCATGCTGAGATGGACTGTCATGGAAACAGAAATGGGGTTTGATTGGAAAATGATGTCTTATTTAGGGTTTGATGGGATGGTTATACTGTATAGATTTCCACTGTCTCCTGGTGATAGGGATGGGACCTCCTGTGGTGAGCTGCACAGTTTTGTTTTATATCAAGAAGTGAAGCGTGAATCATGAAATCAATCATCTTAGGACTGCAGACTATTTATTTATATGCCCAGACAGAGGAATTATCAGTTGGTACAACTACCATGAATTAACCCTAAACTTCTATATTGGTGTTTGTGACCAAAGCAGGCAAGTAATTAAGTAAACCAAATCATGTAAGGCTAATAGATTCATGTGACAGTCAGACCACTATGTATGTCAATGAGGAATCTACTTCCAGGGTCCTTCTGACAAAATTAGATCTAAAGCCATTGGCCCACCATGTTATGTTAGAAATCCAGATGTTGTATTATGTTTCCAGGAAACAGGTGCTGCTTGATGAAAAATAGTATGAAACAGGAGTGCATACACTACAAATCTTCCTTATTCATCTTTTAGAGGATGAGAAAGACAGAGGATGAGTTGAAACAGTCTAAAGTTTTATGATAGTAATTACTCTTTGGGAAATTCTATTTCAAGGTCTCACCTCTTTGCCATTATGTAATTTTCATAGCCAAGATAATGCCAATTTTCCAGTGAAATAAGAAACTATTAATTACCCACATTCTCACCCACACCACTCCATACTCCTTTACACTAGTTTGAGCATGCCTCTTTGAGGAATAATGAAGGGGATTTATAGTACTAATGATGACATATAGACTACAGGGACTTACCTACTGTAGTGTTAGATGCAGGATCAACAGGACAGGTATAATTAATGTTGGAATATACATGAAGCAGAGCTAACAGAGAAATATCTCATCTGATAGATTTTCCCTGCTATGTTTAAAGCATTGAGACAGATAGGGCTGCTATGTATGAAGCATTGATGCAGATAGGCCTGCTATGTATAAAGCATTGATGCAGATAGGACAAGAAAATACAACAGAGCTGACAGTCTGTCTTGTGTCTATCTTTAGCTTGGAATCAAATAACAATAACCTCCACAGCCCACCTCCTCTTCATGTCTCTCAAAAAGTCTCATGGACACATAGTGTTTGTTTGTCACACGTGTCCATACCTACCTGTAATTTTTAAGAGGTCATCCCAAATGCTACCATGCGGATCCATAAGGTACTCTGTTCACTATGGTAATCTAGGGTTGGTTTTAAAGTGCAATTTCAGTATGGGAAATGACCTATTACAATAGCTTTCTAGGTGCATAGTTCAATGAATTGCAATCTACATGATCCTAGGACTGTACTCTTAGTTCATAACCCACACAACAGTTGGACAAAACACAATATTTCATAAATATAACAAACATTGTTGACTACGGATAGACACATAGTATAGATAGGGCAGGGTAACATGAATAAACCAAGCACTGATTAACCAGTTGCAACATATTTCAACTATTCCAAATGAAGAAAGGCAAAAGTATTTAACTAGGGAAACTAGTGTCAAGAGCCAGAGAAAGTCCTGAAGTCTTTTCAAGTAAAATGGTCAATCCAATCACAGGACTAAAGAAGCAAATTGTATTAATATCTACTCTCACCAAAGTACTTTTGATGCTCACTAAACACTGCCAATTGAACTCATAATTGGGTAGTCTGCTGAAGTACTTGGCTGCAGCAAGATATTTAAGGCCCCTTTAACCACCACATTGATGAATCTCATTTAATAAGGCAGTAATTGGGTTGGCTGGAAACTGACCCCCCCCCCTTCATTGATCATCTGCAGTTAATGGGATCATGTCATCAAAGAAATCAAAATATTTTAACTTCTCTTTGGTCTTTGGAGGTCCTGCTGTTATTGTTTTTGCATGTTTCAAAGGGGCCAGAGTAAATTGGGCTGCAGTTACTTTAAGTATAAGAGAGTCTGTTGCATATCTCTGAATTTGAGCCTAACTTATCAAATGATTACGCATCTGTGGAGGCTCATTCACAAAGAAACTCTGATTGGGCAGGTCTTACTAGAGATATCTGCTAAAAATGTATTAGAAAATCTAAAAAAGTATTTTTTTATTTTTTATACTGAAATATGTTAGGGGATAAAAAAATATCATGGTGGTTGTTATATACTCCCCCTGCAGTTTGTGGGGTTGTTTGAATGTTAACCTTTGCCTACTCCTTGCTCGCCGGTCATAGACGGCACCCGGTCATAGATGGCACTTGGTCATAGAAGAAAACATTGGCCCAAGTTTGTGAGACACAGCCATATATGGCACCCAGACACTGTGGGTTCTATTGCTAGTATTAGAGAGCAGCAGACACATCAGTCAAGGGAAAACATATCAGGAAATACCTAGAAGAAAAAAGAAACACAATATCTACTGCATTTCCGTTTTACCCAGAATGATATAGGACATTTCATGAATGTCAGCCGCAGCAATGTGGGGGTGGGAAGAGCCACAGTAACATGAACTGGGATAAATAAGATATCGGCTTACCAGTAGTTATGAATAAGGGAGTTTCTACTGCTCCAAGCCCATTGCTGCCATGGAGAGCTGGGGACCATCTAAATCAATCTTTTTATTTGCTTTGAGAAACACTTTAGATCATATGAATAACAAACAGCAATAAGAAGATCTGCTCCCTCTTATCAAATGAAAATGATGAGGTTCAATATACTTTTCCTGTGATTTCAATCTACAATGATGTTTCAAAACTCGGCATTAAAGGACCTTTACATACAAGCTGTACGCCAATAGATAGGTAGGCAATACTGGTAATGTGGGAGCTTTTAGGATTGACAATATCCAACCCAAGTTTACACAACACCATATAGATTATTCTTTAAATGTTCATTTCTTAGAATTTGAACATATGAGTATGTTTTGAAGTATGTGCAATCTGTTAACAAAATAAAAAAGTGACCATCTTGACTCCCTCCACCCCAGGTATACAAGATATGGGTTGCATTAAGCAGCGCTGGCTGGGAAGATTATAGAGAATGCAAATCAGAGAGGTCCATTTCTAAAGACATAAAAAGTCCTTTATGTAAAGCTTCCGGAAAGGAGTGATAAAAAGTGCAGGTGGCCTGTCTGTCTTATTGTTATTTAGATCTGAAACAATGATAGATACAGGATGCTGATGATTCTTCTCACAAGAGGGCAATCATGAGCAAGAATCACAATAAGTCACATGCAGAACACCATTATAGAGGCACAAGGAGAGAGGCTCGTTGTAAAAAACTGATCACTAAGGGTCTGAGTTATATGGTGAGGCTTTTTTAAAGGGGACTGTGTGAGTTATTGTTATTTGATTTCGAGTTAAAGATAGACACAAGACAGACTGCCAGCTCCATCTGTTGGCTGCTGCAGTAATTACAGCTGTTGAAAAGCTAGATGGGTGAGTCAAATTGTGTCAACTCAGTCTCCCTCAGTCTCTCTCAGTCTCCTTTACCTTGAGATGTCTGGTTTTATCTGCTTTGATGCTGTCTACAGCAGGAATAATTTATAGCACTGTCTTTTTGCCCTCCAGGTCCTGACGACATCTGGGTGAGATCCTTCTCTCTTAGTTCCTCTCTATAGCCAGCTTCTATCGTTGGATGAGACAAGCTGCCCAGGTTTATACCACATTTTAAGGTAATAGAAGAGCTTACGTTTATCTACGGGATCAAGACTAACATAACTATATAAAAAAAGTAGTCAAATAAGATTGAGCAACCTTTTCTTATGCCGGATGGATTGTGGCAGCTACCATGAGGTAATTTATAAGCAGTTTCAGATGATCAATTATGAATCCCATGATGGGTTTGTGACAGATTGGGCAGTGGTGGTAGTGGACACTGATTGATGATGGTCCCTACTATAGTAACAATCAAAGTATGCCTATCCTTATTCAATGCATCTTTGTACAGTGTAGCAATGGGGTAGAATATAGGCATGGTATGCATAGGTTTGGGTTTTGATCACCATAAAATATCATGTCAACTCATTTTTTGGACATTCCTCATGTTGAATATGGAAAACACAACATCAAAACTTGTGGTATCAGACTACAAGTAGAGAGGAGACATTAAATAGTGCACTCCCTTTGGTTAACATGTGCTTCTAAGATGTAGGCCTCTATCCGGTTATTGTTTCCATACTTCAAGCCCAGTTGGTGAAATGGTGTACTTTGCACATATCTAAAATCCTACATGGTTCTATCAAGTGAAAATTGAGTATGTACCAATGTAAAACATACCAACGTCTCGGGGGTGACCTCAGCTTTTCATACATGGGCTTACATTTGCTATCTGAGAGATTTTCACAATTTTAGAGCAAGTTAAGTAGGAAAATAGTAAAATCTTCAATTTCAATCTTGCTCACTGAGTTTTCGCCCACATGATAATATCACCATTTCTTATCTTAGTTATCATCACATTCTTTTAATGCAGAATGGAAGATCTACATCAAACTATGTACCTGATCTCAATAGCTTGTATGTCATTCACATGTTAGGGATATGATACACAAATACCACTGTTGCCATGGCAACAGAGTAGAAGGTTCCTGTAGCCCAAAGTGCAGCCAATCTGGTGCAAAGTTTGATAAATTTAATGAATGGAATGTTTCTGGATGTTATGGTTTCCGAAATTCTCATACATATATCCTGAAAAACGGTATTGCAACAGCCTTCAGAAAATGTAACATAAACCCTATGTAAGGACAATAAATTCAACTGTTGCAGATTCACTTATGGTATAGAAATCATGTTATAGATTTTACATTGGTTAACTAGTTCTGGGCCTGTAAGGACTAATGTTTAGAATAAGCATGGACAGGATATGTATGCTGTGCTTCTTGTCCTGATACAAACACGCATTCAGTGCTTTTTATTCAGCCACAAATACGCTGTATGCTTGCTCCTATTTACCATTACAAACATGCATGTTATGCTTTGTGTGCATGGAACAGTGCAGGTCAAAAATGATGTACTCAAATACAATTGCAATTCCTCAGTAGCGGGATACCAGTGCTGCCACAATTGGGGACACTTAGAACTAGCAGTGTGGGTCTCAGGGGGGGCCAAACATCAGGGGGAGAGTGGAGCAATGATTACACTAGGCCTCTACATGTGTATTATGCATCGGTTGTACCTGGACACACCTTTTATTATCTGTCCAATATAGGGTTGTGGTTAGGACAATGGACTCATGACTAGCAGTACCTAAGTTCAAATCCCCTCCAGGCTAGGTGTGGTGACCTTTTTAACCCCATTGGTTGCAAAAGCTTGCACCAAAAGTCTTGGCAAAACGTTTTTGTAAAACATTTTATGAACCTTTGCGAAAGGTTTGGGTATAGTCTTTTGGTAAGCACTTTTGGTAGTTTTGGGAGTTCCAGGCTCTCCTGGTTGAGCTATGGAGACTGCTGGTAGGTCCAGGTACAATAGGTAAACTTTGTTATTGATTATCCGCATTAATGATCAATGCTAAATAATTGGGACCTTTAGCAAACCCGACGTAGCTTACTTAACCCAGACGTATCCTATGCTTTCAGCACTGCTACATCTGCGTTAAATGAGCTTTTACGTGGTTGTTAAAGGTCCCTAATGGTAGGCCTACACTGTAATAGGGACTTTGAACAACCAATGGGGTCAAACCGAAGGTTATAAACTCAAAGGCATGTTCCCTAACAGATCAGGGGCAGACCCACAATATACAAGATTTATTTGTGAATGGTCTACTCTAGACTGTTAGCCTGGGTTCGACCCCATTTGTTGTTCAAGGTCCCTATCACAGTGCACCATTATTTAGGGACCTTTAGCAAACCCGACGTAGCTCATTAAACGCAGGCGTATCCTATCCTTTCAGCACTGCTACATCTGCATTTAATAGGGACCTTTAGCAACCCACGTAAAAGCTCATTAAACGCAGACGTAGCAGTGCTGAAGACATAGGATACGTCTAATGAGCTTTTACGTGGTTGCTAAAGGTCCCTAATGAGCTTTTACGTGGTTGCTAAAGGTCCATAATAGCATTGATCATTAATGAGGATAATCAATAACAAAGTTTATGTTCACCTATTGTACCTTGATCTACCAGCAGCCTCCATAGCTCAACCAGGAGAGCCTGGAACTCCCAATCTAAGGGTCCAGGGTTCGGTCCTTGGTGTGGCTTTTAGTGGAACATAGATGGTTACCAAAAGTGGTTACCAAAAGACTATACCCAAACCTTTTGCAAAGGTTCATAAAATGTTTTACAAAAACGTTTTGCCAAAACTTTTGGTGCAAGCTTTTGCAAACAATGGGATTAAAATGGTCACCACACCTGGCCTGGAGGGGATTTGAACTTAGGTACTGCTAGTCATGAGTCCATTGTCCTAACCACAACCATATATTGGACAGGTAAAAGATGGCAGGTGTCCTAGCATGCAGGGAATGTAGTAGTTCCACTCTCCAAGCAGAGCTTTAGCCCCCTGATCTGGTCCACATAATTTGCTGAAGCTAGTGACTGGAAAGGAGAGAGTGCATACTGGGACCAGTCCAATATGGCGCTGTCCAGTGGACATCCAGCTAGAGGGGAATAGTGCAGTTTGTTCCATTAAAGAATTATGCATTTATTATGGAGCATGTAGCATGCAGTATGTCGCATTACAGATTTGAGGATGCTATGCTCGTGTTTGTGCTAACATTTAGGCAAATTGAATTCCATACATGAGAGCAAAATAACCAATGGATGTGTGTGCAATCAATGTGTAAGAAGCCTAAACAATATGAATGAATTGTAGTAGTGTTAGGTCACAATCATGAAGAGGGGAACATGCATCTTGTCCACTCTGGGTTAGGGAGTAATCATTTTTTCTCAAAGGGGGGGTGGGTGGGGTAAAAAAGCTAGCTATTGAGCTTTTAAAATAGAGAGAATGAACTTCAAAACCTCCATACATTAAGATAAACCAGCTAAATTCAAATTAACCTTCCATATTGTGTTATAAGTACCTGTGCCCACCTCAATCTGGTGCCTTTGTAGTTTGTGACATCAATGAAAGCTCTCAGCATGGCCCAGGTCTGCGAACAAAGTTAAAGTAGTTTGATGCTGTTAACCACCTAAGCTAGACAACGGCAGATCATCAATGATTACGTCCCAAAAGAACACATGACATCTGGCTGTGATGGTGATGGCTTGGCTCCAGTTTCCTACCAAAATATCATCACTCCAACTCAATTAGAACGTTCTTAGATGAGGTTCATTTGATGGTGAATAGGCCTTTCTTCTTACAGACAAGTATGTTAAAGTGACAAAATCTATTTGAGGCAAGATTACAATGATTTTTGCAGGCACACTGAAGGATTTTAGGGCTATAAAACAAAGGACAGGTCAAATTACTTGGTGACGGTTTTGTTACAGATGTCTGCTAAGAATGTGCTAGAAAGATAATATGATGACCATGGTCAGATGCATAAAAGAATACAATAAAATTGATGACTGCAGTTCAAAAGGAAATTACATCACTAGACCCGCAACATTGAGAAAGATACATCCTCCAGACTTGGGTTTGAAATGTCCATGTTTAAATGTCCATGAACTGTGATGTTTAAGCAAAGTGCATGATATGGGGCTTGTGGGATAGCTACTTCCTTTGACTAGTGTGATAACCATTTCTTCCCGTAACTGGGTCATGCAGTTCTTCCTGAATTCCCACGAACCCTGTCTATAGTACATGGTACTGTTAGTCAGGTAGATTTCCATTTCCCCTTGGTAGACTGTGGATTGACAATAGGAGTGGTGGCAGTGGTGGGGCTTGCACCTTTACTGCTGACCATGCATGGTGAGCTGCCGCCGAATGGTGTGCTGAAACGATCAACCACTACAGCTGCCCCCCTCTACATCCATCTGCTTTCTATACTCTGGCTCAAGGGGCCTTGCCATACACCCCAGGAAGTTGTGGTAGCAGGTTGTGTGAACCAAATGGTGCAATAGACCCATGCATCAAGAAAGGGTGACTTTTCATAATAAAGTTGTGTTTACGATTGCTTTGGCAGAATCCTAACTAAATTGTTTGTAATGGCTATGATTGCAAACATTTCATATTAGGAAATTCATAGGGCATGTATTTTTCAAAAAGAATATATTAGGCTGCTGGATTTTGAGGTTATATTTATGTATTTGTTGGTAACGATTCAAATGTTCATTAACAACTTTTCGGAAAAGTCCTCCTTTCTTGCTGCATTGGTCTATAGGCAGGGCATGTGCCAAGCTGATCAGGCTGCAACCCCTCCCTGGACTCAAAATGATCCATACAGTTCCAGGACCTCTGGTTTAGTTCAAAGAGAATGGTGGTTAAAATTTGACCTGTGCCATATGTCGGAGGTTAAGGGGCATCGGGGAGCAGTAGGAATGGGTCAAAGTTCTGATCTTAGTTTAACATGAGAAGCTTGCCTGGACTTTGGGCTATAAGTATAACCTTGATGTTCTTGCTGAATTGTGGTAAATGACTAAAGATGAGATTTATTTGGTTTTATGGAACACACTACAAGACTGTTCATACCAAACATACCATTTTTTTTTTTTTTTAATAATAACGTTTATTGATTGATCCACTGCTGTAGCTGTGATAATAAATACAATCAATTGAGGTGGTCCCAGATAGTTGTTACTATATGTGAAAACCATGATGCCTATAAAGATGATATTTACAATGAGATGAGGATTAAATAAGTGTACCTAACGGCACTGGAGGTAGTCTTGTTGACTACACATTATTTGAAGGTCAAGCCAACGGTTTGTGAAATTTACATAATACGTAATACATACAGTTACACGTTGAATCAATGATAAAAGCAAACAAGTACCAGCACGGAAGTTGAACAAAGTAAATAATATATACACAGATCCGTTGTTCTAAGCAACGATGTAGATGACCTTAAGGCCACTGGGTTATAATGAGATTATTTATTTATTATTGACTGCCATTGTTTAATAGATTTGTTTCCCTATACAATAATTTGAAGAACTCAAGCATACATTTTCCAAGGATGATCAGGACGACCATAGTAAGTTACTAATTACCAGCTTCGAAGACCAGGTTGAAGGACCACCTCAATATTTCAAAAGGCAGAGACCATTTGTCTCAGCCCACATATTGATGTCAGGAGTCATTAAGCGGAGCCAATTACACCAACCTACAATGATCCTTCACAGTGTTATTATTGTGTTAATATGAGGCTAGATTCTCTCAGATCTTCATCACCATCTTCAGGTCCCTCTTCTTCACTATCACTACTGTCACCGGGCCGATGGCTTTTTGTGTGAAGGTTGTCAATGCGCCTGATTCGAGCCTTGAACTTCTGTTTTTGTTCAGTTTCCTGATACCAAACATCAAGAAGATCCCACATATGGGCACCTCGGTAGAGTGGAGATCTCTTGAAGAAATCTCTACGTGGACGTTTGACGTCAAACTTCTTCTTGTTGCTAGTTCTGGTAACCCTGTGGTTCGTCTCAGGCCTCAAGTGGTTGCCATTTGCAGCACACTTGTACATATAAACCAAGTGAAGCTCATCCCTTCTTCTATCTAATTTCTGAACATTACATTCAAAATGTAGGTCATCAACTGATTTATCCCGTACAGCTGTTCTAAGGCAGATGCGCAGGCCTCTGTTTTGGAGGCGTTGAAGTTTAGCTAAGAGATCTTGATTGGCGCCTCCATGGAGGAAGCTGGAGTAATCAAATTGACTGAGAATATTACTTTTGTAAACCAATATGGCGTCATCACGCGATAGATCTTCCCTTTGTTTTGCAAACCGCAAGAGTTTATGGTTAACTTTGCGGATGACATCCTTGACCACTTCCTCCATGGTCATGGTCTCACCCAGCCTGACTCCCAGATAGCAATAGTTCTGGACTCTGCTCAGAGCAGCACCCTCTATTGTTGGGGAGTCCTGAAGGCGAACCCTCATTCTGTCCTTACTACCACTCATCATAAATTTGGTCTTGTCCCGGTTTATAGTGAGACGTAATTCATGACACTTAGAAACTACCTTATTTAAGTCAACCTGTAGCTTTGAAACAGCCTGTTGTGGGTACATATCTGCACAGTAGAAAACTAGGTCATCCGCGTACATCAGACTACGACAATTGACAAGATCAGAGGCTAGGTCATCAATGTAGTAAATGAAGAGCAAGGGGCCAAGCACAGAGCCTTGAGGGACTCCAAACCTCACATCACACATTTCAGACTCGAACTCACCAATTTGTGTATACTGTTTGCGGCCCGTAAGATAACTCACCAACCAACTGAATTCACAGCCTCTTAGATTTAGCCTTTTTAGCTTGTCCAAGAGGTACAGGTGGTCTACTGAGTCAAAGGCTTTTTTTAGGTCTACATAACACATGGCAGTAGTAAGGCCCAAGTCCCGGTTCTTGTACAGGTCAGTGGATAGCTCAAAGATTGCATCACCTGTCCCAAGTCCACTTCTATAGCCATATTGGCGATCAGAGATGGACCCATGCTGGTCCATACACTCTACTAAGTGACAGTGCATGCACTTTTCTGCTATTTTAGATACCACAGAGAGGAGTGAAATTGGCCTCCAATTGTTGACATTTTTAAGGTCACCAGTTTTGGGGATTGGGGATACTCTAGCCTCCTTCCAAATGTCCGGGACAATGCCAGAAGAAAACGATTGGTTCAGGACATGAGTTAGCTGGTCAATCATTAGAAGCAAGGCCTCTTTCAAGAACTTACTCCTGATATCCCTGATACCTGAGGTTTTGTGGTCCTTGATATCTCTAACTAGTATTTCAACCAATTCAGGAGCCACCCTCAAAGGCTTGAAGGTGTCTGCTGGGTTTGGCTCATACTCAGTTGTGAGCACCTTTCTTTGATGACCCGCTGCTGTCAATTTTTCCGAAAGGATTTCACCAATCCCGGCAAAGAAGGTATTGAGATAGTCCACTGAATCTTGGTTGCCTTTCAAGTCCCCATCCTCACTAAGCAGTTGTGGAGGTAGGACTGCCCCTTTGGGTTTCAAAATGCCATTGAGAACGCTCCAGAATTTTTTGGGGTTACCCCTGTTTTCTTCTAAGGCAGCCTTTACCTCAGCTGATTTTGCACTCCTAACCTTCTTAGAAATTCTATTACGCAACCTCTTAGCTTTATGCAAATGGTGATATTGTTTGGTCCTAAAGAAGGCATCCATACAATCAGCTCTCTCCTCACAGAGATTGAGGATCTCCTTAGTCATCCATGATTTACCAGTATCTCTGTAGGATTTCTCCTCAAGAGGACAATAGTTATCTAGGTACTCAGTTATGCAGTCCTGGACTATGCTCCAGGTGATATTAACATCATCACACGCCCAGAATTCCTCCCAGTCCCAGAACAGGATCCAGTCAATTAGGTTTTCAGTGTTGTGGTTTTTGTAATTTCTGGACCAAAACTTGGTTACAACTGGTTCAGGTAAGTCAGACTGTAGTACAACATATACCGGTAGATGATCTGAGACCAGATTGTTCAAAACACCACTTTTCAGGGTCTTCGTGGAATTAGTCATGATATGGTCTATACAACTACCCCTGTTTTCAAACGGCCTAGTGCAGTAATGGATTAAGTTCCTCAGACCGAAGTCTCGACACTTATCCACCAACTTCTCAGTTTTGGTGCTATCCTCTTCGAGGGTATTTATATTGGTATCACCTAGAACCCAAAGTTCTAGGTTGGGGTCTGAGAAGTTGGTGTACAGCGAGTCAAGACCAGTGATGAACTCATCAACCACCCCGCTAGGCGGCCGGTAGACACAAGAGATTACCATACTTTTCCTCCTTGGCTGCTCAATTTTGAGCGTGAGGATTTCAATATTCGGAGTAGTCTTGGTTGACGTCTCCATTCTAGTAACATACTGAGCTATGTGGTTCCTAATATAGATGGCCACACCACCCCCCTTCTTGATATCTCTATCCTGACGAAACAGCTGATAGCCATCCCACATAATGATATCATCATCGTGTAGTTCTGTGAGCCATGACTCACTAATACACAGGATATCTACATCTTTAAAAGCCTCAAAAAGCTCTACACGTTTCAAATAGAAACTTCTAGTATTGTAGTGTACAATCTTCAGACCTTTCAATGCAGCAAATTCATGCAAACGTGTGGTACCCATCTTGTTTTTTTGAACAATCAAATACAATAAAGACAATACAATTCAACGATAAAACGATAAAAGAACGAAACAATGTACAGGGTCTTAATCTAACCAAAGCGGTGTAGAAAAGAGAAAAGTACTAGGACGTAGCTCCTTTAATGAGGAACCCTTGTTCTAGTACCCGGAACTTAAACCTACAAAAGTAAAAACAGGTGACGTCTAATTTGTTTCAAGGAACAAGATCAGACAGCGCATAATAAAAAACACGGAGCTTAAGATCGTAACATTCTTCCTACCTTCCACTTGAAGTATTGAGACTTTCAAAATAGGTTGTAACAGGTAGCTTACCTGAATGGGTAGGAGAGAAGAGGTATGAAGTTCAGTTACAAGGTTGTGATGATATTAGAGTACCCACAAGAAGGGCTGCATATTGATCAATTAGCGGTGATAGTTTGATACTCATAATACATGAAATAAAATAAAACACACACAAAAAAAGGAAAAAAAAAAGAACAACAACACAGGAGCACCAGAGAAATAATAAAAATTAAAATGGGGGAATAATGCTAATGAAAAGCATTGTAACCCTAACAAAACAAAATAGATGAAAAATGGCTATGTGATGCGCTAAGTGAGAGTCATGTACATAATACAGGGCTAGGTAGTTATTTAGATCTCTGGGTTAGTGATATATTTGGGGTGAATAATCCCAATATGCCAATCTAGCGAATCAAGGGAATCAGTATATCAAGGAATATTGCAGGAAGATAATACAAAGAAGACACATTTCAATTGATTTTGATTTCTTGAGAAACAATGATGACTGATTTATTGATAGAGTGTCACTGCTACATATATTGATACAGTGTCCAAGGTGGTACGGTATTCACTAGTGTAGTTTGATATGGGTCAGCAATTTACTGTCACCATGCAAGACAAGTTTTGGAAAAAAGAAAAAAAAAAAAAAAAAAAAAAAAAGAACAGTAAAAAGATTTAAAAAGAAGAAGAAGAGAAATACATAGAAAATTGGTAGGATTGTGTCAAATGATGTTTGTTCTGCATCCTAGTTAGACAAGAGCAATACACATGTGTATGTACAGGTAGAGGTTGCTTAGTTGCGACAACTCCAACATGTATTTTAAGCTAATTACTATATGCTAGGACAGACTGTGTGTAGCATGATGATACCAGTTACACATAATAAAGGATGAAAGCGCACTACATCAATACTTATGTGGTGTTGTTTTTTTGGGTTGTTTTTTTTCCTCCTTGTCTTGATTTTTTGGATATATTTTTTTTTTTTTCCCTTTTTTTTTTTGTGGCAAGAAGAGGGCCTCGTATTTTTGAGAAAATGATAACATGAAACTTAATCTAAATAAATATGTTTGTTTTTGTGTAGCTACAAACAAGACTACATTTGATAATGGTATGTGTTGCATGCCATAAGATTCAATACTAGTCTACACAATCATCATCATTATCATAAGTATATACATAGATACCACAGTACCGGTTTAGTATTTGTCTCAGACATGGAGTCAGCTAATTGCCGTCTACCATGAAAAATGAACAGATTGTTAGTAAGTTTTCACGACCCATAACTTACATTAATGTAGGTATGCAATGCGATAATTTACATGGTCGACCAATTGTCGTCACTCTTGAGATTATCATCAGGTATTATCAGAGAAAGATCCAGATTATGGGAACCAACAACTATAATTGTGGTCATTGTACATGGTCGACAAATTGTCGTCACTCATGAAGTGAGGCTACAAATGAATATGCATCTTTAGTTACAAAGCTAGATCTAGATTTTGGTAACCGGGATATGAACCAGGGATCTGGTGTCTTTCACTATAACTTTGCGGTGTTTGCGGTTGGAAGAAATGGGGACAACCAAGATATTGCCATGATTTGAGTCGTTTTCTTTACCATTTGGGGTGGAAATTTGGTTCTCACCCACTACAGCTGCTGTGGGCTCGTTCCTTTCAGATGGAAGAATTCGAGTGACAGTGGTGGCGATATAACCTGCACAGCGTATCAGATTGTCTAGGTCTGGGTGACAGCCATCCTCGAGCTTTTCATAATAAGGGGTGTACTTTCGTGTATGCTCCTTGGGATTGCCTGACTTGGTCCTTCTGACCAAGTTCGAGTGAAAAATGTAGTCCAGGCGGCTAGTGGCTATCCTATCATTCAGAATATTTATCATGACAATATCACCGTTGATAAACTTTATAACATTGTCAATGATGTCCTGATTTTCATCCCTAGGCCAGTAGATGTCAGGGTGGAACTTGGCATTGAAAGTCGCCAGTTCTATGCCATATATGGTGGCTAGACTGAAGAGAGTTTCATTGTGATTTCTTTCCAGATCTCTGATCATGTTGGTATAGCTAATGTTCAAAGTTGCACGACATGTCTCCAGACTAGAATGTGGAAAATAGAAATAGGGTTTACCTCTGTATTTTGCTTTTGTAGTCACATTACAAATTCCGCATACCAGAATTACCAAATCGTACGCCTCACTGTTCAAACGGTGGTCCACTCGTACTTGTATTTCCTCTATAGTGCCTCCTGTCACAACCAACTCATCGACGGCATACTCGTCCCCAACTGTGGACTGCACGTAGCCTTTAAGGTCTCTCACCCTGCTATCACCAGCAAGGAGGACTGCCATGGCTATTTAGATGTGTAGGAGTAAAAAAATAGAGTTTATTACCACAGAGTTTAGTCTTTCATACGACATGTAAACGGTCATTTTATTGATTTATTTCAAAAGTAAATCAATAGGGTAGAAAGGTACCTGTGGCGTTCACCACACTTCTAGTAAGATCACCTCTCTTCTGGTGGAATATTTAGTTGTTGTCGCACCCTCATGAGGAGTTTCCCATGGAGGTTATTCCCCCTAAGGACCGTAACGGTGTCGTAACGTTTGTCCCCGAAAGGGTAGCCCCCTCCCCATTTTTTCGAACCCGTTGCCTCGATCAAAACCTGGTCACCACTCGCCTTTAGGAAGTCTCTACACTCCTTATCCTGGTCATGTTTTTCAGTTAATAATGTTAGCATGACTGTATCCTCCCGTGTTTCCCATTCATGACCAACAGGGGTCTTAAACTTAGACCCTTCAAGTTTGACTCTGGAAGCACTCGAAAATGTGAGGATCTCTTCTGCTTTTTCATGATGGCCTAGTGCATGTAATCGTTGGTGGAAGAAACCATGCTCCACACTGTTGTAAACAGTTTGCTTACCTTCAAAAAGGGATGTGAATTTTACAGGGTACCAGTTAGAAAACCTGGCCTTTTCCCCACAATAGAGTGTGCCGTGCTTGCACGTTTTTATCTTTGCCGGTCTGTCCACGTCCGGCTGACCTTCACCTTGGTGCCTGTTGTTTTGGTTTAGGGCTCCGTCAGGGGGTTTGGTAACTGGGAGGGGCTGGCGTCTCACAGGTCGGCAGTCCTCAGGCAGTGTGTCAAAGTCGGCAAACTTATACAGCTTGCCTCCCAAAATCACTCCCTGCCTGTCCATTTTTGCTTCCTTCCCGGCCGTTTTGGCTTTGGTAATAGCCTCCCGTGCTAGTGCCTTGTTCACTCTCAGTTCCTGAGGTTCATCTGGAACGATCCAGATTCTATCCTTGTGATCCTTTTTTTTCTCCTCTTCCGTATTCAGCCCCCACTTTTTGCTCATCCACACATTGTAGATCAGCTGGTTATTGCACTGTATCACAATGGGAATCTTCTCCTTCTTGTCTTGGTCCACCCCCTCCATGGAGGTCGGGGTCCTTCTCATCCTTGCCGTTTTGAGGTAGTCTGCAGGGTTGTAACGGATAGTTAGCTTGGTTGCTAGATCCCTTACAAGTGTGACAGGGTCGTCCTTGTATGACGACTCAATACCATAGATGACTATGTTTCTCTCTGGTGCTGGTTTAACATGACCAACAGTTTTGAAGGCAGCCTCCAGTCTGGCTATCTTGTTTTTGTCACTCTCACTGCCACCACTCCGTGGCTTATCTATTAGGATCCTGTGTTCCGTGAGAATGCCATGGATGGTATCTATCTTCTTCAGGGTTTCTTGATGTTTTTGCTCAGCCTCGACCTTGTACTCTTCAAACTCCGTCCTGAGCTCTCCCAGGTCAATTTCATGGGCACCCACAGTATCGTACAGAGTATTTAGTCTCCCCTGGTTTGTGTTATGTGACACTCTCAGGGTGGTTATTTCCGACATTAACTTGTTGTTATAGTCAGTCATAACGGTGTCTAGAAGCTGTTTCATCTCATTTCGAGTAAGGGGGCCCTCAGCCCCCTCAGCCCCCCCACCTCGGGGATCAGGTGGATCTCCCATGGTTTGTGAATTTACACTATTTACATGTTGTAAAGATGCTGGGGTGGTGCTCCCCTTTGATGTCGGGTCAGTGCCCCAAGATGTGTTTAACACTGGAGGAGCAGGATCAGTCGACATGGTTTTTTTGGATGTGGATGGACTCGGAATTGAGTCAGCCATAATATTTATTATGAGCTAAATATAACATTATCACCATACTGGTCAGTATGTATGCCAGAGTATGTGTCATTGACAATATGACAACACTGATGAAATAAAAGCCAGCTGCAAAGGGAATGATTCCTAGCAATTCGATTTAGCTGATTAGCCGTTATGTATGGCACCAAGCAACCATGAGATCCACTGGAAGTCAGTCCAAACTTTGACTGTACGGCTAATTAAGCTTCAGGATGGTGCTCCATCCGGCTAGTAAAAATGTATCTGGAAATGCCTAGAAGAGAGAAAAATCACAAAAGCTACTGGATTTCCGCTGAAGAATGATATTTAACGCTTCATGGGTGTCTGCTGTAGCACATATGGGTTGGAAGAGCAGCGGTAACAGTAACTAGTATGGATTCTAAGTTAAAGATTGACAAAAGACAGACTGCCAGACCCATCTGTCAGCTGCTGCAGTAATTACAGCTGTAAAAAGGCTTGATGAGTGAGTCAAATCTAGTCAACTCGGTTTCCCTAAGTCTCTCTAGTCTTTCCCATTGTTGTCTTCCTTGAGTTGCCTTGATGTTGTCAACAGCAGGAATGCTTTATAGAACTGCCTGTCCTAGAGCGTTTGCTTGAGACCCCAGTTATGCTCTATAGACACATTTCATCACTGCATAAGCCAACCTGACCAACTTGATACTACCTGTAAGGTCCTAGAGCAGCATACATTTTGAAGATTATCTATTCAATGAAGCTAAAATCAATTGATGACAACTAGTAGTCAAATAAAACTGAATGGATGGATCGGGGATCAGTACCTGAAGGTCACTTATATATATATACATACAGGTAATCAATTATGTATTGTGGCTAATTGCGCAGTGATGGAACTGCACACTGATACATGATAAACCCTACCTAACCATAACTTAATAGATACATGCCTAACCCACCACTCTTCATACAGTGCAATAGGTAAATAAACATGTATGTGTACTACCCAATACAAAGACAGAAATAAAATAACCAGGTATTTTAAGTATCTCAAAGGTGTCCTATAGTATACAGTGAAGCAGATGTCAACAGAGAATGTTATTTACTACCTGAGCAATGAGAACAGTGGAAGAGAGGATAACTTTGATCATGAAATATAGTCACCTGTGTCCTACAGATGAAAGGTTATCAGGTAAGGGTGTATTTTTTCTCAAAGACACAACATTAGACCTTTTATCCAAGCCTCAAAGAAACATGGTGGCATATCATATTCTATGATAATGTATGCAAGGTATGTAAAAACTGGCATGAACAGGTGTTACTTACCATTCTAATAATACGAGATGACAATGTCACCTCTAATACCTAAAGTATTAGATATCACAAATGACTACTATGCGATGGCTTCTCGTAGATCTATGTGTTAATGGAAGTTTATACAGATCTATTAACTGAAGGATTATTATTTGTATCGCTAAGATCAGTAAAAGAGACCATAGTGAATTTACTTGTACACTATCACTTCTCTTTGTATGCTGAAAAAATCAATTCATCAATATTCAAATACACTAAAACATTTGTAAAATCGGGGGTCATGTCAAATATATTGTATACACAAGTGTGCGGCTGGCAGGGGTAGGTTTGGGCATGTTCTTTCTCACCAAGGGTCCCCGTTTCACCAACATCCCTCTCCCCAAGGTCCACATTTCACCAAAATACACTACACATATGCAAACATACAGAATGAATCATAGGTATTACATAGGGTCTACACTATCCTGTATTAGGTAAATAGTGACACATTATTCTTGTGAGGTGAGAACAAGTTAACATGACAAACAGACAGTCACCTACAGCAAGCATATGTATTGGCTTATTATACATTTTGCTGTCAGCCTCAAAAAAGCTAATGCTAATATCCAATAAAGAAGATACTAACTTGGGAAATATGATTGTATAGGCTACATGTTCATGGGAAGGACCACTCAATGAGTATCCATTCTAACTACCGGTACATTTAACATTTGTAGATCTGGAACATTTTGCAAATTCAGATTCAGAAATATAGCGTAAAGTACAGCCTAAACATAAAGCTAACTGTATTGAATATATCAATTTTCTTCATCGGAGCCTAGCATCTATTATCTATACCCATTAATTATGTGACTATAATCATCCAACACCTTCTGCAGAGAACACTTCAGTGGTAGCAATTTATGACTTCTGCACTTTCTTGGTGCCCATTTTGTTGTCTAAACGCATCACAGCCCTGGCACCCAAATCCTCTTTGCAAACCCAAAATTCTGAATTTAGGATTTATTGGGTCTGTCTGTGCCTGGGAGAATTGTTCCAGCGGTGGGTGGCTTCAGACTGTGTCAGGCAATGAAATCTGTGAATTTCAGTTGGTGTTTAGAATAAGTGTAGAGATAATTATGAGCTATAGTGTGGCCCCATGATAATCCCAATTGTATCTCACAGCCCGTGCTGTAACCAGTTTCAGGGAATCAACATACATCATTTGAATGCTACTTTGAACTAACTATCAATGCTGCAGGTAAGGTGTGGCCTGACTAACTGCAGCTCCTATTTATCTATTAACTAATAAAATGCTTTCCAAGAAGACATTTTACTTCATACATGTAGGTTGATAAAAGACATAGCCCCCAATGTTGCTGTTTACCTGGCAGAGGTAACAAGAGCGAACATGGCATGACAAGCTTGGGTAAATAAGGCATTGAAAGAATGTCATGTTGTCCAAGTATTGACTGAGTAAAGCCTTGCCTATAAGAAATCTGTAGGTCTGGCATGCACACCTCTGCAGTGGCAGACACACATTAAAGATACAATACCAGTTACTTTTAGGTTGATGTCATGCTATGTATAATTGCATACCCATTTTAAAAGTTTGAAGGCTCTCATTCATCATTTGATATAACAAAAATACAATATGCTGTCACAAATGAATAGCTGCCTGCCGACACTAATAAGAATCAGCAAGGGGTGCATTATGAACAATCAAAACACGTTTGAAGAGTTTGATGCAAAACAACATATCTCTATTCCAGAATTGAAGCATGTAGTGCTTTTTGGAAACGCACACTGAGGTCAATTATTGTAGGTTGGTAACAGAGTGTATACTAAGTAGATTCTTATGAGATGAAAAATAATAATCTTGGAAAAATAGTTTGAGAATTATATTTCACTATCCCTAATCTATATTCTTGTCCGATCTTTTTCCCCATTTTTAAAAATGGCGCTTATGTCGTTTTGCATCCAAACTCTTCATATATATATGCTCTCACAGTGAATTCATAGGTCTACCAAAGGGCCCTCAATTCAGTATTTCATTTAGATTTCATAGCAAATGGCTTTCCTATGGTAAAAGGGCCTCTCGATTGAGAAGGGAATGACTAATGGAGTTCTATATTGGTTTAATTGCATAACTTGATTTTTGGTTGATTGAGGTGGCAATGTATATCTAAAGCATTCTCCCAATGCCTTGATTGTATATTCATCTATATCAATACACCACTTGTGCACATCCAAAGAATCATTTGTTTCTGTCACATCCATCTGTCTTGGTGTAGTTTCCTGAATATCTAATTGTGTTAGAATCTATACACATTATCATTTATATATACATGCTTATTTTCACCTTCAGGTCGTTATTAGTGTTATTAGATGGAGTTGTCCTTATTATGTCAATGTCACAATTTTAGAAAGTGCTTTCTGTCTGTTGCTAGCAAATATTGAGTTCCCTCGGGTCCTTCAGAAAATTTTGACTAAGCCTGAAAGAGTTATTCAGGTGCACTACACTCTATTGGACTTTGTGTTATAGGCTAGTCATTGTAGGTTACTATCTGAAAAAACAGAAAATATTGATAAAAGATTGTCCACCATAGAATTACTAAACCAAGCATAAAGATGATAAAACCGGAGTTTTGCAGTCTATGTAGTCCTTTTTCCTACAGTCAGCTGTGACCATAATGATTGGCCGACACTGTTCCCAGCATACGCAACCTAACTACACACTTGAAGATGTGAGCCTGAGTGGTTGGGAGCTGTTCTGAGCAGCTCGCTCAAAGCCTGGTTGATTAATCTGAGCTCCACAGCACCAGCTACAGACAACCGGTTGAATGGCAGACCTGATCTGGGAGGCTCTTTGGTCAGATCTCTATAGCCGCTTCCACCCAGGGTCCTCCAGTAGGTACAGACAGGCCTAACGAGGTAATATGGGCCTGCCATCAGCTATGGAATCAAAGCGTTACTCTATGGGGATCAGTATAAGAAGAGGAGTATAAAGGGCAGGAGCAGGCTGCCAGAGACAGAGGTTCCCTCTTTGATGTATGAATTTATGAAGGTAATTGTGTAAGGCATGCATTTTTGTATTCTACTGAGAAATGGCTCATGTATCATGAACCGATTCTAAAATACAATACATTTTGTTAAGGCCTAACATTGAATATATTTAAAGCCATGTCAGGCCTAGCTTTGCCTATAGTTGAAGTCATGGCAGATCTATTTTTGACTATAGTTGATGCCATTTTCAAAGGAATACTACAGGAATTGATACAAGGTCCGTTCTTCTCCAAACTAATAGCTCTCAGAGGTCGTCCCCACAGCATTGCAAGTATTTTTTGGCTCAGGAATTAAAGGGTTTATACATTTTCAAACTTATTACCTCAGTTCTCATGCATTACCGCTGCTATGATATATTATATATAGACCAGTATCAGTGTATACATACAAGATATTTTTCAAGACTCATCTACCACTTGTGTTTATGCAAGACCATTAGATGTACAAAACCATATGTTAGTCAAAAGAGGTCTTTCAAGACCTCTCCCAATCACCCTGACATTTATAGAAGACTAGATCATTATTATTAAAGTCTGGTACTTGAATGCAATGGTGGGGTTGCAAACGTGAAATATGAGGCCAACTTAGGGTGAACCTAACCTTTCAAGTTTCAGTAGTTCAGGTAGACACCTCAGAGCTCTGCTGAATTGGGGAACAGCTGGTGAGGGCACTCTTAATAATCACTAATCCATAGTAAATATGACAAGGGTGCTTTTTTGCCCTACTTTTCGCTGAAGACCTACAAATAGGTAGGGGGATCTAGGCTCTCACCAAACTTGACATTAACATTTTAATGATTAAGAAATAAATAGTCTACAAACGTTTTGAATGGGTATATTTCCTCTAGCCCATTATATTCACACCACTGTATGCTTCAATTTTATACCAAATATGCCCATATTTGTCTATTATTATCAAATTTTCCATGAAATTTGCAACAGAACACGATTCTGATGCCGATTTTGATGATGCACATGGTGATGAGAAACAAGGATATTATTTGGAGTGGCCTAACCAGGTCTATCCAGCACTAAAATAGTGGCTATAAACCTGCTTTATGCCCCCCTCAGCACCTGCCCCTTCTGCTGACCTTTAACAAGTATCCACCTCCCTGCACCCCTACCTCCAACCTTAGTGGGCTGACCTATAAAGCAGTCTTTGACCTGTGTCCAGCCCCTGGGTGAGGTCATTGTGTGGAGCTTGGAGGGGGTAACAACCTGACTAGCAGGGACTGGCAGCTGGTTCCCACAACCTACAGTTCCCACGCAGAGCCCCAGCTAGAAAGGCAATCGGTGTAATAGGACGGAGGGCTGTAGGGGTCGATCCTCCCAACATGCCGTTCGGCACAAGAGGTTCACCGCTAAGACTAGTAATAAGCCAAGGCCTACCAATGTAGCCACACTATCCATTTACATATTCCTAGGACCAAGGGGGAAAAGTTAATACCATTGTGACCAGCAGAATAGATCTGCATGTCTATCTAAGTGACCAGCCCCTTCATTAGTGGATGACTAAGGAAAATTCCTTACCAAAGGTCATTTGGCTCCACAGAAAGAATCCAAGGGTCTATGGAATGAATTTGAATACGTTCATACATGAAGTTAGATCAGCTCAGATCCATGTAACTTACCCTCTCATAGCTTATTCTAATTAACGTACCTGCTGTCCACCTCAATCTGGTGCTTTCAAAATCGTTGTCTACAAGAAAAGCATTTGCATGTCCCCAGGCTTTGAACAAAGTTAAAGTAGTTTGATGTCATTAACCACCTGAGCCTGACAATGGCAGACCATCAATGAATACGGCGCACAAGAAGACATGCCGTGCAGATGACATCCGGCCTTGGTAGGGGTGGCTCAGGTTCAGTTTCCCATGAAAATGTCATCACGCCAACCCAATTACTGCCTATGGAAGGAGTGTTTTGGTAGAGAATGGGCCTTTATTTTATTACAGCCAAGTACATTAAGAGAATATTCATTCATGGGTTCAACAGGCAATTTTACAAAGCTCTATGCAATGAGCACTGAGGGATATTTGGAATATAATATCTAGTGTGATTGGTGGGAAAAACTTTGCTTTTTGTTCAGATTTCACCCTTTGTACACTGAAAACACACCTGCTGCCACAATTTAATAACAATATATGCCATTCTGCCTGGTTTTATCTTAACCAAATCTGTATAGAAACTTTCATTTTACCAATTTTAATAACCCCACCTTTGTGTCTTTGCTTCTTTTCACTGTTGGTATATGTCTAAGTCAGGTTTGGACCATATGCAATCCCAAGGTGTGAGGAGAGCAATAGGGGGGGGGAGGGGCGTAAATGACCAGTTAAACTATAAAATGGGATTTCCACTCTTTCATCTGCCAACACCCAACAATCCATCTACTTCCCAGCAGCACCACCAGGTGGCCACCACCACTTCCTACTCCTGCCCGAAGTCAGACTGGAGGGCACACCATGAAGGGAAGGCTGGTCACATGACCAAGGTGGAGTACTATGTGTCAGAGGATTGCACTATCAGAAACAGCATAGAATGGAGAAGGGGCAGCTGAGAGGGCATACAAGGCATGAAGGACAGAGATACCAGAAATAAAAGGGACAAAGGAGGCCTGAATGGGACAAAAGGTACCCCCAGTGACAAAGTGTCACATAGACATGTGAGGATACTGGGCCAAAGGGTTTCATTTGTAATTTGCATTCTACAGAAGCTTCCTCATGAAGAGCCTATGCCCAGTGAGAGGCTAGGAGCTTCTAAGAAACCTGGCAGATTTATACACCAGTTTTATTCAGCTGAAAAGCGGTATACTATCCAAGACTAATTTGGGTGCCTTCTTGCAAAATGACTTGCCTTTGTGAGAAGGTCTGTGTTTGTGTTTATTTTAGACTATACTTACCTCCATACAGCACGGCAGCATTACTGTTCAGTGTAGGACATACAATGTAGAACATGGACGCAGAGGAAAACCCGAGGTGGAGTATGAGAGGCAGGATTTGATAAGACAATAGACGGGTAGACAAGCAGGGATGGACATATGCCGGCAGGTGTACGGATACTATAGGAAATAGGAACAGCATCAACAGGTAGGCCCATGACACTCACAATGATTTGTGTCCTTACATCCTAATGAAGCCCCACAGTAGCACGGAGACACTCCCCTCATGCTCCAATGTGACTCAGTAAATCTGAGCAGGCCTTGCCTACTCTGATGTTCCTAATGGAGACAACTGGAGGAGGGCCCTTTGTCTCGGGGGAGGTTTGTGATAAGGCACCATGTCTCCTCTGTATGTACAACAACACTGTGCCAGAACTCCACAGGGAGGCTAAGATTGCCTCTGCCTGTTGGTATGAGTCTGACCAAGTGGGAGGGCTAAAGGAAAAGGAATATATATTTCTGTTGAGTAGAGGTAGGTATATAATTATGTTGCACATATTTTAATACTTTGTCAAGCCACATTCTATTGGAATGTCAGTACATAGTGAATTCCATATTTATAGAATATCAATTCTAATCTTTTAAGTTCTGTATTTACAACATGTCCCATGCAAGGAGCATTGTAGAGTAGAGAATACATGTTGTAATACAGAACATTAATTGTATTTCTGAGTGCACAGGAAGTAGTACCCTGTCATCTGTGGGCCATAAAGATGCCTCACTGGACAAAGTGGTCATAGATTGTCTTTATGGAGTCTACCTAGGACTACTTCAAAGTAGGCCTGCTCAGTGGGCATCATTACCATGGTCCTTTGCACATGGTTTACTCAGACATGTATGTTAGAAGGAGGTTGAGATTAAATACAAACATCAACCTTTGAATGACACAGTTCCCTTCTGTTTCCATGTTGCATGAATAAAGGCCAAGATTTCATTTCACGTCAAAAGATTCAGACAGTGTACTTATAGGCATGGAAGCCTTCTGGATATACATGTACATTTATGGGACAGGAATTTTAGTTAGCACTCCTTGTTATCCCCCACATAAGCCTTTAGTTTAATGGTTTCTATCAAACTCCAGGGGCCTGCTTTTAAATAAAGTTGTCCGATTCATATAGAAATCCCGTTTGTGGAATGAGTGATTTCGTTGGATATACAATTTCCATACTCACAGTGCCTTGCTCATTGATAAACAGCTGGCTGGCTTACTGTAACTCACAAATCGATAAAAACGAAAATTTTAATCCGTTTGGTCTCAGGCTCTATTCAGGTATTTCTGCGCAGGCAACCTTTACTAATGTACATTTAAAAGGCTCTCTGTAATCTGGAGATCTGATCTACCAACCGTCCTGCAGAAAATTTTCTTTTCATAGCATATTCCAGACAGTATGAATTGAAAACAGTCCTTTCCTTAACCATAGCGTCGGCCAATATCAAAATAATCAGTATACCCGCATGTGTAAAGCGTGATAGTATTTCATTAAACATCTAATTTCCGTATTCATACCCTGGTAGCTATTGGCAAACAGTTGGTTGGATTACTTTTATTCCCTAAGCAAGAAAAACAGAAATGCATTAATTTCCGTTTGGTCTCAGTCTCTGTACATGTTCAGGTATTTCCGCTGAGGCAAACTTTACCAATGTACATTTAAAAGGCTTTATGAAATCTGGAGATCTGATCTAAGAACCGCGCTGCAGGAAATTAACTTCTCATGATATCTAAAAATGTGTTTTGGATACTTTTCATTTGTGAAAGTCCTCATAAATCTGAATATAGACCATACAATGGTTTTCCAGCAGAAATTTAACCGTAGATATTAAACTGACAATGTGAACCCTCAGGCTTGACATTGTAGACAATTTGAATGACAATGTCAATATGGAGCATTTGGGAGATAGAAATATCATGAACAGAGAATTGCCCATGATGGTGGCTGAGATATGATATATTGATTGTCAATACAGCACAGTAGCATATACAGATGCCTTGTTGGAAGGATTATTCCTAAAGCAACCGCTTACTGAAATCTAGCCCGCCAAATTTGTATGCTCAAAGAGGCTAGAGCTTTCCTACATCTGAGGCACCCATGAAAGAAACATGTGGCCTGTGTGGGGTAGATTACCCCGAATGTCAGGGGGAGCCTTGATTCTATTTAGTCTGAAAGCTCTGGGGATGTTCATGATTTTGGTATTGTTCAAGTGCTTTGAGAACATGACCTTATTTCATGATTGGGATGACAATCCCTATGTAAATGTATAGAGAAAGCCATCCCTGACCCATTACACATACATAGGCCTACAAATAATAACCAAATACAGAGTTAAACATGAAAAAGTGACTTCAACAATCGTTACTGCACTCACTGTGCTGTGTCCCAAAGTAAGCCCGGAGCACTGGGCCATGGCCCTCAGCACTGCTTGTACACTAAAATGCCCGAGGATTTGATAGGCATGGGATTGCCAGGGGAATAGATCCAAGGACGATATTTCTTGGGACACATTTCCATGGAACAAACATAATTATTGAGCCTATAGCGGTCCAGTTCCCACTTAGATTCTCAAGTATGGCAACATTTGAAATTCCACTACAGCATCTCACTACAAGTGGCAGTTACTGGTCTCAGGACTCTTCTCTTTATATTGATGCTAAACCGTTCAAGGGTCACATAGTGCATCATTTACTGAACAGTCAACTATCCAGATTTGTTATTGAATTAATGTATTGTGTGGATTAAGTTATATCTCAGATTATAATGAGACAGAATGTTCTCCTGTAATCTGATGACAGTAATTCAGTTGAAACAATTGCACTATTACACTCTGCGTGAGGCAAACAGAACTACCATACTTGTTTTTAATGATAAATCTAAAATCCAAATCTCCATGTTAAGTGCACATGAACATGCAACTAAAGCTGATAGAAGTGTGGACAGGTCATTGTGGACCCAACTAAATCGCTTGATAACCCTTTAAGGCCGACCAAAAAAAGTATTTGCTGGTGATAGGGGCGAGACATTTTCACAGGAACTCTCTCAGGGCCGAGCCTTTGCTGATTCTCATAGAGTTATGTTTACTATAGTCGATGCTCGGCCAGCCATGGCATCGACAATAGTCGATGCTCGGCCAGCCATGGCATCGACTATAGTCGACACTCGGCCTCAAAGGGATAAGCGATGATGGATTTCACCATAATTCTGAAAGAGTACAAATAAATAAACGTACCCAGAAGTTACAATGTCTCAATTTACAGTTTATACATGTATTCAACTCAAACTCAAATACTTGATTTACACAGGCTGTACTGGCATTTTCAGCTCAGTCTCCACCTGACTATAGGATTAGTATAATGTAAACATCTTACATATGCCATTGCTGCATTTATGTATTCAAAATCATTAAAAGAAACCTTGAGTCACACTGAACACACACGTGGCTGGGTAGAATGTGTATCATGGTTGTATCTGCAGGAGTTACAATATTTATAAGTAAAAAGGAATACTAAAACAAAATGCTTTGGTGTTACTGCCCATAATCAGTTTATGAGGTAACTGTAGAGGGGTGTGATAAGATCGTTCAGATAATGTTTCATATTTAATCTTCATTGCATCTCATATGAGAGCAATTACCTTGGAGTTTAACCTTCAGACTTGATGTTATCATTCTGTCAATGGATCATGTTCTGATTTAACCTTGACTTCATCTCTGTGCATGCTGTATTGTAAGGGGCAAAAATTCATGACCATGTCAATTAGGAGTTTAACAAGTTTAAACAGGCATAGCTTGAAAGAACCATTATAAAAACTGTTGATAATTTGATACTACATTGTTGCTGATGGCATGCTGTATACAGTATGCATTTCAAAACATATATTATAACTCACAAACTCTCAGTTGATGTACAATGTCACTAGTAAAATATTAGATTTCACTGTAATTATGTCAAAATTTGAAAAAGAAAAAAAAAGCCTACCTACCTTTACATTTGTATTGACCTGATTGATACACTTCAAAGTACAGGAACGTTAACGGTCAGCTAGCACAGTACTGGGTCAGTGGGTGGACACATGCATGAAGGCTATTAGGGATTGAGAACAAAGAGATAGAAACAGGGGTGGTTGAGATAAACTGATATCAGTAGGAGAGGGGAGGATGAGGATGGCATGTTGAGGAGCTTATCTAGACTCCACCTTTTTACATTGCACTAACCTGTCAGATTGATATGGTGTAGGAGACTAGAGCTTCTCTGGAACTGAGGGGACCATGAAGGAAACATTGGGTCTGTAGGGATTAGATTACTTTGGGATGGAAGACTTTTCTGTTTCTCTTTTAGATGTGTACATCTCTGGGAGTCAATGGATATATATTCATACAGAAACACCCTAAAGATGTAAATGTCTACAGAATGCAAACTAAAAACAATCATATTTGTGAAGCTTTACTACATTTCATTCAACAATAGAGACATGAGGATGTTTGTATGTGCTAGCAGAGCATAGTAGACCATGCACAATCATTGATGATAGTGAACCCAACAGTTTTAGGTCTAAGAATAATTTGTGTCATCATGCACATAATGAGCCAAAATATTTAATGACATAATTATACTTCTAGCCTGGGGAATACACAACGGCATTATTTGCTTCCAGATGTTTATCCAGATGTATCGAGTGGACCAACAGTTCTTTGTTGGTGAGACTAGTTTCATGAAATAAGTTTGTTTTTCTGTTTGTACTATAAAGTTCAATTTCAAATTATCTGTGTATCCATTCTGCTGGCAATGTCAGACAACACTCTCATTTAAAGGAGGGTTCTCAGCTTCCACATTCAAGCTTTCTGATTCATTCAAAATGTCATGGATCCCACTGACACTTATTTCAATGTTTATTTGCCAGCTTCACTTACTTTAAGCTTACACCAATAATCAGACTCCACATGCATGATGGACTTTCATTTAATAGGAGGGCAGCGAATGGCAAATAAATGTGTACATGGTGAGTTACCCGTCACCTCAACGGAGAAATGTCGCAACTGAATTTTTTTTAAACTTAGGGGAGAAAGGTTGTAACTGCTTTGTCACGATCATCTGACCATGTATGCCATTTAATATAATTATTGGAAAATGCCATCTGGTTAGATATGATCTAGGGTTATGAAACGACTTTGTACATAAAGATAAAATGTCACACCTTTGATATTACATGTATGAGAGCATTCTAAATAATCAAAAAATCTAAGAAATCTAAAAAACAACAACGGAAAAACTGATTTGCCGTTACAACCTTTCTCCATTGAACAATATATTCCCATTTCCACAATGCTTTTGGCTTATTCAATAGTAAATTCCATACATCATCATACTACAGTGATATCCTTATTTGTTTTTTATATGTTATTGTAGGATAGGGTATAATACTAAAGAAGGTTCCACATGGTATCTGAATAGTTCTCTGGGTGCATTGTGTGTTGACTCTTATATCCAACATTCTCTAATACTGTCTCTTCAATCAGGGATGATCTGTAGTTTTACCGACAAAATGCTCTGTCAATTCAGTTGTACTAATAACGCTTGCATGACCGAAATAGAAGCATGGTTTTATGGGAAATCTGATATTACAACCTTCCATTTAAGTGCACATCATCACGCAACTATAGTCATGAAACTAGCAGCTACCATTGATTGCAGTGTCTGCTGAGACAATAGCATTTTACGTCAATATTCTAGGCAGAATTTCAGTTGCTGCCTGGCTAACATCACACATCAGTATACAGGATTTGTTTAAGTTCCGTATTTCCCCGACAGATTGACCTCGAAAGGGTCCGTATTTCGTTGAGACTTGATATTTCCTCAAACCATTTAAAAATAATTACCTGTATCCTTAGCTCTGTCGTACTAGCAGTACCAAAAAAGCCAAAAGATGGGAAGGAAAGACATGGTAGAAGATGTATGAAGAAATATTACAGATACCTTGTGCAGGGGGTTCAGAAGAACCCCTGTGAATATAGGGTAAAAGGGTTGAACAATAAGTAGAAATGGGAAACAAAAAAGTTTTTCTAAAATGTCAGTAGAAGATGTTGGATGAAATGACATGTGCCAAATGGCAAGGCTGGGATCAGAGTTGTTAGTTGGTATCGAGTATATTTATATATAATTCAAATGTATTCAACATAATTATATTGGATTCATCCTTTAGTAAATGATGTAAAAGAAAAACATATAAAAGATTACTTTGGAAAACCACAATAGGTAAGGAGGGGCTAATATGGGAAAATGATAAGTTTAATTTGAAAACCAGAACAGGAAAAACAAATAATCATTAATCATCATATAGACTGCGGCCAACTATCTGAGTTGGAAGACACATATCAATGTCACCATTGATGAATCAAACTGTCTAACTTCCACTTGGAGTCTTCTCCCAACTTTCTTTCCCTAAACTGGCTGAAGCCCAGCCTATCTCACGAAATTACATTCTGCCGGTGATGAAAGCGGCACAGTGTGGGAAATGAGTACAATCTCTTTGAATCTTGCATACCAATTTCTCCACGCCCCTGGTCCTATGCATTTGGAAAAGGTACAACGCTTACTGGGATAGTTTACCATGCAAACACAAATAAGGTTCGATCGGAGAGAATGACGTCACATTAGGGGTATGATGGGAAAGTTATGACCTATTGATTTTGGCTGTCTGTTGAAGACAGGGCGGGCACTTCTGGTGCTGACCTGCAGAGTTAGGGTTGGTGACAGGGTCCCTAGTGCAGACAACTGTGTAACTGTGCAATTTAGTCTGTCCCCTCTACTGCCAGTAGGTGTCAATTTGTTCATTAGTTTTATTTTCAGCTCACCCCAAGTTATATCTACCACAATTTTGATAAGGTATTTCAGTGACATTTATATATTAACTATTCTTCTGCGATCCTTCTATAATATGGCCTACCACTGTATGGATCTATGCATGTAGTAAATATTCATAAGTTAACTCGTTCATGTAGATATGATGGTGAGTAAGGCTTTATCTATCAAATACCACTTGTTGCATGGTCTTTAAAATTGGGAAAACAGGGAGGGATGGAAAAGCATGTAGGTTGGATAATTATGATACAGATAGCTGTGAAACAAGGTTAATATATGATCAGTAGTTACATTTGTAATCTACCATTGCAATCTTGCAGCTAACTTTGTCATGATTAACACTGATATTCATGATTGTCAAATTATTATGTTCTGAGTTGTCATTCTGGTCATCAATATTCCCTGTATTAGCTTACAAAAGTCATATGTATACTCCCAACAGGTTATGGCATTATTTTCATCCCTGCTTATTGATATTAGATGATAAATTTGCCCTTTTGTTACAGGTGAGTTGTATTGTCACTCCTGTACTTCTAACACAAATAACAAAAAAGGTAAGTAATACCTCCAGGGAATAATGTTTAGGAAATGTTACCATAACCCAATGCTAATTGTCATGATACATCATAAGTAGCATTATAGATCAAAGAATGTGTCGCTATTACTCTGTACAAAATGCATCTCACATAGAACCTTCATGCATATGGATTGTATGGCAGGTCTGCCTTTTTTTTTTTTTTAATGAACAAATTTGACTTTATTGACCACAAGTTCTTAGAATTTAACATTGCCCAACTTAACTGTATTATATCTACAGAGATATGGATTACTATTTTCATTACCCTACATATACATAGCCACGCATCTTATACACAATAAAAAAGGTTTAATCATACAAAATATCAAAGATGCATTACTAGAACAATGTTGCTGTATTCCTCAAATACTACCAATAGTGTATTTTTATACACACAAAATTGGAAAATATCAGTAGGTGTAATCACCATGAAGCAATTCTTGACGTCTATATAAATATTTGTAACTGTAGCAAGCGAGGTCTTCATTATTTATTAGGACATCAGATCATATAAGGCTCTACCTATGTGACAGTCTGTCTACCAAGTAAATCAAGCAGAAATGTGCCTCCAGTATCTTAAAGGATGGACAGACCATACTGTAATGGCCCGTTTAAGTACAGAGTCTGTCTAGGGCCCTCCCCTCCAACCCAAACCTCTCTTTAAGAGGATTCATATAAGTGCAGGTCCCTGTATAAGCACATGAGATAACAGGTACATGGAATTTATGAACATAGGTGTGCATAAGAGGGACATTACAGTGTGCTAGCACTACTAATTAGTCCAACATGTGATAGACCTAGGCCTGTGTGGCTTATGCATTATGACTGTTGTCAGGAAACAAGGTGCTGGCACTATACTTATAAATGAGCAATAGCTTGAGTGAATTGAAAATAGCATTACTGAAGGAGCTTTTCCACAGAAAACTATTATCCAGATAAACCATAAGCTATGAAGAAAAATAACAAGTGCTTAATCCTATTTTTGGTATGACAGGTCCACATGGGTTTGAAACTAAACCGGCAGCTCGGCGTCAACTTTGGTGCCTGGAAAGGCCCCTTACTGATATGAATGTATGATGGTAACACTCTCGGGATACATATTTCTGGCCTAGCTCACAATGAATGTCCAACCAGGGACCTTTAGAGGGAGAAGGTGGAACTGATGAAATACCCCCCCCCCTTGCAAAATATTGGTCTTGGCAGAGGTCAGGGTCAAGGTCCAGGGGTCATATCTTCCAAGGTCAAGGTCAAGGTCAAGAAGGTCATTTGGCCAATGGAATGCTGGATATGGTCTCAGGGGATAGAGGTGTAGAAACTGATGAATGGTTCCATTCGTTTTGGGATGACCATCTGTCAGGGTTATTGCATTATTCACATACCTCTGTCTAGAAAGGTAGCATTTCCCAGTGGCCAGAGCCTGCCTAAGGAAAATGAATGAAAGCAGTCTCGGATGTGATGGGTCTTTCTGATCATATTGTGCCAAGGACAATTTACTATTTTCACATTATAATATGACAGACAGATAGGTATTTCATCATACAAAATAGCAAAGATGCATTACAAGAACTATATGGCTGAATTCCCCAAATACTTCCAGTATATTTCTATTCCCACAAATTGGAAAATGTCAGTAAGTGTAATCACCATAAAGCAATATCATTTCAGTATTGGGTTACTTCCACCTCACATGTTGTCTATACATGTGTCAGTGTCTGCTATTATTTCATCATTTCAGCATGGATTAGCCCTACCTAGAATGTTGATTGAATGTCAAGTAATGTAACACACTAACAACTCATCATAGATGCTAAGTTTCAGTGAATGCATGGTAACTGGAATTTCTGTTTTGTTGAAATGGAGTTGGATTCTTTATGGCATACCTCTCTGCTGAAGAGGCCTTGGGTATTTGCTATGAATCCTTAACATCTCAAGGGCTGAAACCAGACTGGTTCAATAATTGAATTCAACATTGTTTCAAAAGGCACTTTTCAAAATATTAATACAGTTTTATACATTAATAATATTCTTAACCGTATAACAAGTCAAGCTGTGATGCAAACTTAATGAAGAATAATATAAATGATGGTAGTAGATCTAAAATTAGAAACAGTCATCCGAATGCTATGTTATTAACTTTTGCTAATTGCTAATTTTGGTTCTTAGAATGAGTCTGGTCCAGGGGAATCTACAGTTCAAATAAAATTTTCTTTGATATAAGAGTGTCATTAAGTTTAGCTAATATGATGATAGATATAGACCTTGTCGGGACATTTGGTTGACACTTAGTGAACTCAAGAATTTTTTTTTATTTGACCATGGCTGGGGAGTCACATGGCACCCAGTTTCCTATGGTGGATAGAATCACCTATTGCCTATCTGAGCTTTTGCAGCTTAATCAGTAAAACGGAAACAGCACCTTTTAATATGAGATTATTCAAGCAGGGACCTTAATCCTATGGCAGATTATCAATAACACAACTGCATGCACTGTTCACTAACCTTATGGGATTCATCACTTTCCATTTTCTCATTATAGCAAACTGTTCAGTATTTCATCACCTCAGATAGCTTGTCAATACAAATACTACAATACACTATTGTGTGTGTGGCCTTTTCGCCCCTCAGTTAACAATAGCACCCTTTGCTGAAGGTTGTGTGATAAAATTAAATGGTGTGTCTCAATGATACAACTGGAATACATTCCAGATTGCAATAAAACAAAAGATCATCTCACATTACCATGGTGCCTTTTGGCAGACCTTTCAGAGTGAAACAAAACACACCCATAACTGTCAACATTGATGCAACCCGTATTCTACTACTATTGAATTCAGGATGCCTGTGGTATTGTTGTCTGTGTCTTTGTGTTTGCCTTCCATTAGTTTTTGTTTTCTATTCTTCTTAGTCGGCAATGGCCTTTGTTGCTGTAATACAAAGGGTATACTTCTCCTTGCTGGTAAGGCATCCTTCATTTGATGATGCAATATCCGCCTCAGTGCTTTTGTATTTGATCTTCATAATATACTCATTTAAAAAAAAATCATACATTCTTTATTCAAAGTTCTAATTCCTTTTCAGTAGCAGTCTATAAAACAGAATCACTTAAGGGCACAATTACACTGATGTGTTCCACAATAAGTACAACTGTACAAAAGTATCCATATCTGTTGCCCAAGCCATGCGTACAACAAAAGGGTATAACAGAAAATAACATGAGAGGGATTCTGTTAGTTCTTGACATGTGTTGACATTGAAACCTGAGCTGCTCTTGGTCCCTGTGTCATCTGGTAGACCTTGTGTTGTACTACATACACTGCAGCTCACATAACCTGATAAGGTGCAGGTTTATCATATTTCAGTCATAACATGGGGCCCATCTCCCTATTGTGACTGGGTATTCCTGGGTTAATGTGATAGACATGCAGGCCAGAAAACCTTCTTTGTAGAACAGAGGATGTAGATCTGCTGTAAACATCTTCCCTTTTCTCCTGCACCAGGTTTGAGGGTAGTGTAGTACGGTATGAAACCACTTTGTATACAAAGGTTTGTGTTTGATACCCTTTACTGTGTGTTCACTTTGCAATTGGTAGCATCTACTACTACCAGCCAGGTAGTGCTGCTTTGTCAGTATCCCAATAGTCTAGTTAGTTTACCTTGTTCCCCGCTACCGCTTTAGGTCACTCAACATCCTTTGACCCCTTTATTAATATAATGACATGACTTAGTCCCTTTTTTAATCAGTGCTGAAGGAGACCTTGAAAGCCATTAGGTGGATGATTTTCCCTAGCCCTCCTGTGTAGACCTCTATTGTTTATTCCTAGCTGCCAGGTTAGATGTTATCAATTTTATATCATAGTGAGACACAAATCCTTTATTAGTATAATTCTGCCATGGGCTCCATAATCCATGCCTCCCAGTGCATACATTTATAAAGGGATTAAAGTTTGCAGAGCTGGATCGCCAACTCTTGTCCCTGTACTAACTTCACAGGCAGATGTTTCTAAATCACTCTTGGGAAAGCGGCTGGTTTCAACTGCTAAATCATTCATAGTTTTCACAGTGAACACAGTCTATTGAAGGCCATGTAGATACCAATCCATCATTTGATCCATTGCAAGACATACAAGATGGGTGTGGCTATGAAAAATGAAACAAAATACTCTTGTCATGATACAGGATTTCCTGGGGTGTGGTGTTCCTTTATAATAGTCTGGAAAAGAAGATCGAGGCTTTGAAAGAAGGTCTTAACCCCTTAAAGCCAAACTCTCTTGATCTAAAGCATGCATGCCGCCCTGGAAAATCTCCTTCTTACAACGTGTTGGTACATTACTTTTCTGTAAGTGGAAGAAAGATGGCCCTCAGTCAGTCAGTGCCAAGTCAGTTTTTGATAACCAGTCTATAGAGAGTTGGGTCCAATGCACTGACTAGTCAGCCCAGGGGTCGTCAAACATAGCCCCACCCATCAATTTTCAAACGTATCTCAGACACTGCGCCCAAAGTACAGTCCCCATCTTTACATTATCTGAAATACCTGGACAACTTGAGTGAAAGATTGCCTCTTCCAACTAGATGCCACCCACAGACAGTGCTGGAGCTAGTCTGACAGGTAGAAACTAGAGTTCTAATAATATGGACTCAATTGAGGTGCAGGACTGGAATTTGCCAATGACAGAAGGATCTCCCAGAAAGTGCAGGGCCACAAAATTGCCTCTCAGATATCACGTGTTGCTGCCACAAAGCTGTTGTCTGAAAAAGGAGTTTGAAATTGGTATATTATATGTGTCAGGGCGGCAAAAGCAGACATCAGATGGCACTTGGTGAACATTATGAACTATATTCTTATATTATATGGATTAGAACCAGCTGTATTAATTAGTACTTAAGAACATACTAGCAGTTATTATAGATACATACACATGATCATTTTGATTTAATACAAATCATTAAATCCCTTAAACACTCAACTAGACTAAAAAAGGAAAAAGAAATCAAATAATGTGCTGTTCACTCATGGCTCATTTACTCCTATCATTGAAAATACAACCCCTCCCCCCTAGAATTAATAAGCTGTGTATTCAAAGAACCTATCTATAAATCTATTTTTGGTCCAGATGACACACAAGGTGTTTTATGAATTCTTAATAAATATAATACATATTATGTCACTTGAACAATACAAGAAAATAATGGTTCTAAAACTTCTTGATAGTATGCAGTTATCTACGGGGCATGTAGCCTATCTCACTAAAGGACATTTGGCTGCCGATATAACTAAGACCATCTGAGAAATGAGACCAATCTCTTTGAATTTCCTCCAATTATGGCCATCACTACACACCACAGAGATGGCCGCCATAAACCAATTTTTTAAGGCACCTCATTCTGGTCATCCTGAAGAGCTACAAAGTAGGCTGGGATGTATTGTCATGGAGACAGAAATGGGGTTTTATTGGAACGTCACATTAGGGGTATGATGGGAAGGTTATGGCCTATTGATTTCCACTGTCTGTGGATGACAAGGGCCGTGCCCCCTGTGGTGACCTGCAGAGTTAGGGTTGGTGAAGGGGTCCCTAGTCCACAAACAGTGTACAATTTAACATGTCACCTTTACTGCCTGTAGGTGTCTGTCGGTTCATCATCTTCATTCTCACCTATCCCAAAGTTATTTTATATATATATGTGCCTCTACATGGGTATGCATATTTTTGACCGTGTCACTGTGTCGATTTTTAGCATAAGGGCTGTGTTGCCATGTCGATTTTTATCCTCTATCATTAGTATACATTCTACTTCATGTGTCCATGTCCATCGATTTTTAAAGGGGCCGTGTCGCCCGTGTCGACTTTTAAAGGGGCCGTGTCGCTGTGTCGCCCGTGTCGATTTTTACCCATGTAGAGGCACATATATAGACATACACATATGTACAAAAGGGGAGGGGGTGGAGGGTCAGTGTCACCAGACCTATGCTATTTATTGCTCTGCTAGGTTATATACATATAACTGTCTGCATGTAAAATGATTATGCTAGTGTAGGGGCTAGGGTTATACGGGGTTTTATATGACGGGTTCTGTTGGATGCTGTGTTGCGAGCTCAGTCCGAACCCTTCAGTCCGACGGCAGGTGGCGACACCTGCTTCGGGCTTGGGGTGTGGACAGAGGTCGCTATAGGCTTCCGGTCTGCGTGTGCGCGCGCAGGCTGGCTGCCTATATATACCCAGCATCCGATGGGACTCGTCGGTTACTCTGAGCCACGCTAGGTGAAGAGACCCCTAGATCACTGCGGCTGATTAGCCTACTGACCCGTTCCGAACTCTATAGGGAGTTCGCATGCTTAGAGCTTTGCCTGTCTAGGTTACTGAATAAACCTATTGATTCGCAACCTGTAACACTTGATCCGAACTGTGTTGACTTTGTTCTTTTACTTGATACTATAACAATATCATAGAGGAGCAAAGTATCGTTTATTACACTTGTATAACTTCTTTCCTAAATACAAAATATAAAGGCAAATCGACAAAATCGAATACATTCATACATATATTTGTGACTGTAGCAGGCAAGGGATACATTATTTATCAGGAAGGGAAATCATTTAAGACTATATCACATCTAACAACCAGACCACTATGTACTTCAATGATGAATGTACCTCCAGTATCTTTCAGTTAAGTAATAAAGATGATTCTAGAACTACAAGCCAGCCATATCATGTCATATATCTAAATGTTTTATATTGTGACTTTTTAGTAACCAGGTGCTGTATATTTTTTCTTATGAAGGCAGAGAAAATGTTGAAACTAGAGCCATTCAATAAACCTTCCTACAGAGGAATTGAGACATTGGAGCACCCTTTTGAAAGAAATGCTTTTCCAAGTTGATTATTTTCATTATAATTCATCATGATTTATCGTTGAAAAAAGTGTCTTTTACAATTGTCCAACTCTCTTGATGACAAGTCTATAAATTATGGGCCCTTGTAGGATATTGTCCATAGCAAAACAGGCAGCTTTGTGTCACCACTGATGCCCTGCCAGCCTCCTTACTGATATGAATGTATGACGGCAGTGCCAGCGGGAGACCTGTCTCTGGTCTAGCTCAGAATGAATGTCTACTTCAGGACCTCTAGAGGGGGCAGGTGAAACTAAAGCAATACTGGGTGTTGTCAGGGTTCAGTTTCAAGGCTGTGGGGTCATGCCTTCCAAGGTCCTGGTGAGGAAATGTCATGGAGCCGATGTTTTTTTCTTGGGAGGATAGAGGTGTAGGTACCATTCATTTTGGAATAGAAGTCTGTCAAGGTTATTACATTATTCACATACCTCTGTCTAGAAAGGTAGCATTGCCCAGTCAGAACTTGCATGAAGAGAATACATGAAGGCACTTTGAGTTGTGACATTATTCCAAAGTGAATATCATATCCCTGAAGTGAAGTCCTCTACAGAAGAAAGGAGTTCATCCACTTCATGTCTGCAATGTAGAATGACCAATGATAGCTAATCATCTCCCGATTACAATTACTTTATCTGTTTTATCTTGTTCAGAGTATTGGATGCGTTTTAGTCTGAAGGGAGATGACCAATGATGCCTTTAACCTTCACATGATCTGTCATAAGATTTTAGTAATCAAACTATCTAATTGCTACACATTGTTATTCAACAGTTGACTAGACTTCTCATGAACTGAAAGGAGGCTTATAATGAGTGACATTGTTAATATGATCGTAATTCCGATTCAATTATGTGCCATTTAATCTCACAGAGTTGGTAATGTGTTTGGAGAAAACAATTTCTGTTTACTTTATCCTCTGGAAAAAATTTCTTTTATTGCAGATGCCATTAAATAACCCCATCATAGTCTTTATTTTTCAAATGTGCCAAGTTAGTTATCCCTGGTGGATTTGGACTGTGTACCGTTATATGCTCATTGTTTTTCCCCTCCTAATTTCCTGCCACCTTTCCCCGAGGTCAGATATAGTGAGTAGTATAGAAATGGGAGTAGAACGCTGTCACAATGTATATCAACTTTCTCATTTATGGGTTGCTTACTCTGCCCGCAGGATGGCTCTAGGGTGAAACACATTCATTTTATTGTACGGTCATATCATGGAGTAAACTGTGGAGTGGGAAGTGGGTAAAACCTTAACTATTCACCACTATACTCACTTTAGCCTGTGCCAACCCAAAAGGTATGTATGGAAAATGAGTAGGAACGGTCCATACATATGCACGGACAAGCCACATACTGAAAACCTTTCAGATTCCTGAGAGAATGACTGCTGTTCCACACCATACTGAGCTGTACCACACCTCTGCTACAATTTCAAGATGCCTAAATTACTTCCATGCACAGTATGTCCCTGGTTTATATTGTGTCAAGAATATAAGACATACAACTCCACCTAATCTGGTATATGCTTGTTCTTTTATTACTTTGTCACAACTGCAATGGACCACCTCCCCAGACATCCTCATCAAGTTCCGCCAATTAATTCATGATTCTACTTAACTGTCAAATGAATGCTTACCAACCAGCTGATACATACATCATCAGCCAATGCTTACTCCTGTAATGTTTTCTCACTGATTCATTAATTTTATCAAACTGATTTGTCACTCTCCACTCTCCACTCTTACGAGGATTGATTCAGTCATTTGCATCTGTGGATGCATGAATAAAACTGCATATTGCTGTGAGACACTAATGCTTGAGGATTAAGTTGAAAGGTAAACCAAAATGTTTTCTGATTTAATGTAATGAGATTACCTCATGCGCTTGTTGTTAAAAGGAGGTGGCAGTCTGGCTGTTGACTATTCATGCTGTGGATCATTACAAGGATTAACTTGGATGGTCTGATCCACTTTTATTATGATTAGCTTGATTAGCTTTAATCTTACTATGTAGTTTATCTTCATGCAAGTAAGACAAGATTAGTGTTGCTGGGAAAAAAAGCTGCATAAGAAATCATTAAATATGTCCCAGCTGGCTTGTCTTCACGTTTCAGTGTTAAAAGAAGCCATGCCTTTAACAATCATCTCTATAACACTACAATGAAGTAATATCCTTATTTACCCTAGTGTCCTTCAACACTCACTGCACAGACTTTTGTAACCATGCCTATTGAACTCATGAATGAATGTTCTTGTAACTTACTTGGCTGCAACAAGATGAAGGGCCGTACAACACCCCAAATGAACCTCCTTCTTTAAGGTTGCAATTGAGTTGGCATGGTGACATTTTGGCAGGAAACTGGACCAGAGCAGTCCCCACAAAGGCTCAATGCCATCTGTACAGCACGCCTTCTTGTGTGCTTCCATCATTGCTGCCAGTGTCGGTTCAGGTTGTTAACCACATTAAACTAGTTTGACGTTGTTCACAGCCCCAGGACTTGCAGAGTGCTTTTATTGTAGTCACAGATTTCAAAGGCACTGGCATAAGGAGGGCTGCAGGTACTTACAAATGAGAGGGTAGGTTGTATGGATCTCAGTTGACTTAATTAATGCATTCTCTTTATTTGAATAGCTCCAAAGTTATCTTCAAGCAGTATTCAGTAAGAAATAACTATAATGAAATCCATACTTTGATATCTGTGGTAGCTGTCATATATCTTTCCAGAAATATAGATATTTTAATTACTATAAGAAGCTTATAATCATCGCAGTAGATGTTACTTAGATAAATAACCATAATTTGGAGAGGAAATCCTACTGAGTCACCATTGAGCACAACAGGCTGTAGCTGTGCATTAATCAGTTTTGAAAGAGGAATGTGTTTGGAAATATCTATGCCCAGTTTCTCAGACAAAACAAGATTTGTGTGAATAGCAATACCAGTTGGTGTTCATCAGTGAAACCAAAGGATCTTTGTGGAGACAGAAGGCTGGCTAATGTTAATCCAGGATGAGAAGCATATCTGGCAGAAAGATGACTGGTATACGTGGAGTAGGAAAATCACTTATATATACTGGTCCTGTCTTTTATCCTGCTACCGGTCATGTTTAATTGCTAAATGCCATCCCCTTCTAACACAGTTCCATTTTAAAAGGGACGTCTTTGATCCCACAGCTAATGGGAGCCCTGTATTACCTCGTTAGGCCTGTCTGTACCTACTGCAGGACCCGGTCGGGAGGGGCTCATAGAGGTGCTCAAAGAGCCTCCCAGATCAGGTCTGCCATTCAACTCAGACTTGGGCTGCCTCATGTTCTCTGTATGTATGTGGTGATTAGGAGCTCACCTTAACCAGCCAGGCTTTGATCCAGTTGCTCAGAGTAGCTTCCATCCACCCAGGGTCCTGTTCCCCATGGTGCCATTAGGATGTTTGCTGAGAGCAGTAGAACCAAAGAAACTCAGTCACAGATACATAGAGGTGGCTGTAAAAAAGGGGAATGATATGCTGAGCATCAACAATATTACTTTGTAAAACATTTTGGCAGGTTATTTCTATGGGGAAGGCACATGTCTGCATTTTATCTTCAGTTTAATTGTGCATATATTTGTCAACAGATTTAGCTTGTTTCACAATCATAAACCTGTTGCATTTCTGCTTTACCTTTATCCTTTAGTTTTTAAGCTTGTATTGTCAGACTGTATTGGTGTAACTTTCTGAACTGGTGTATAACCAAGGCCTTCCAATACACAGACCAATACGCTAGACAGCTGGTTTACAGCAGGTGGTTATGTCAGATAATCTTTTACCTGAATGTGTTATCATAAAAGCGGAGGGTCATATGTACGTTTTTAGATGTATACTGTGTCTGAAAGTTTAGGTGGCGCTAAGATACAAGTTAGGTTGATACACTCGTGACAATTTAAGGTAATGAAAATGACTAATATCCTTGCAATTCATGACCACACCTCCTGATATGGTTGGAGCTGAGTAGCCTCCCCCTTTTTGAACTATATTCAAAATAATGATCCTTAAAAACTGCTCAATACTATGCATTTATCCAAGGGACTTCCAGCCTATGTCATCATAGGATATTTGGTTGCCGATATAACCAGTACCGTTTGGGAAATGAGACCAATCTCCTTGAATTTCCTCCATTTATGGCCATCACCATAAACCAATTTCCTCATGAACCTCATTCTGGGCATCCTCAAGAGGTACAAAGCATGCTGGGATGGACTGTCATGGAAACAGAAATGGGTGTGATTGGAAAGAATGATGTCATATTAGGGGTTTGATGGGAAGGTTATACTGTATAGATTTCCACTGCCTATTGATGATAGGGATGGCACCTCCTGTGGTGAGCTGCACAGTTTTTTTTATATGAAGAAGCGAAGCATGAATCATGAAATCGATCATCTCAAGACTACAGATTATTCATTTATATGCCCAGACAGGGGAATTATCAGTTAGTACAACTACCATGAATGAACCCTAAACCTCTGGATTGGCATTTGTGACCAAAGTAGGCAAGGAATAAAGTTAATCAAATCATGTATGTAAGGCTAATAGATTAATGTGACAGTCAGACCACTATGTATGTCAATGAGGAATGTACTTCCAGGGTCTTTCAGACAAAATTAGATATAGAGAAATTGGCCCACCATGTTATGCTAGAAATCCAGATGTTGTATAATGTTTTTCAGGAAACGGGTGCTGCTGGATGAAAAATAGCATGAAACAGGAGTGCATACACCACACACCTTTTAACCCTTTAGAGCCGACCAGTAACTTTCCCTGGGCCGAGTCTGTGCTAAATCCCATTGAGTTATGCTGACTCTAGTCGATGCTCGGCCAGCCATGGGATCGACTATAGTTGATGCTTGGCCTTATAGGGTTAATGTTCCCTATTCATCTATTGTTTTTTAGAGGATGAGAAAGACAGAGGATGAGTTGAAACAGTCTAAAGCTACTCAATGAACCTTCCCACAGATAAATTGTTTTATTTGGGCACCCTTTGAGGAGAATGACCATAGGCCCCTCTGAAATGCTTTTCAAAGTGAATTATTTTCATCATATTCATCATAATCTATCACGAGTAAAGTAATTCTTACAAGTGTTTGCCTGCCTCCTTACTGATATGTCACCAATACTCGTCATAGGGGTATTGGGATATGAATGTATGACAGCAGTACCAGCGGGAGACTTATCTCTGGTCTAGCTCAGAATGAATGTCTACTTCAGGACCTATAGAGGGGGCAGGTGGAACTGATGCAACCCTGCCTTGAATATGGGTGTTGGCAGGGTTCGGTTTCAAGGCTGTGGGGTCATGCATTCCAAGGTCAAGGTGAGAAAATGTCATGGAGCCGATGGCATGTCGTTTTTTTCTTGGGGGGATAGAGGAGTAGTGACCGATGAATTGTAACATTCATTTTGGAATAGAAGTCTGTCAAGATTATTGCATTATTCACATACCTCTTTCGAGAAAGGTAGCATTGCCCAGTGGTCAGAACTTGCATGAAGAGAACACACGAAGGCAGTCTGAGTTGTAATGGGAACCAAACGTTATTGTGTCTTGTGCCAATAATATATTTAAGTTGGATTACAGAAAGTGAAGTCCTCAACATGAATTTTATTGCAATCTAGGATTACTGTTAACAGCTAATCCTCTTTCAATTACAACTGTACATTGTCACATTTGAAGCGTTTTCAGTCTGATGGAAGAAGATCAATGATGCTTCCTACATTTATTTTAATCTTCTTTTAAGATATTAATGCAGTAATCCGACTTTGCTACACATAGTAGTTAAAAAGTTAGCAGTTGACTGTTTAATTTACTCACTTACTCAATGGAGGTTTCTTATTTTCCATCTCATTTTTACAATGCTTTGTCCTTTGAAGAGGCAAGATTATTGCCTTTTTTGTCTACCGTTCATTCTTTAATCTTCCACTTCATAAGTTGCTATTTAGTTTTCATATTTTACTTTCTCAATATGTCAAGTTAGTTTATCCCCCAGAGATGCCAACTCTGTTACTGCATATTTCAGTATTGTCTATCCTAGTTATTCTCATTGATTTTCTCTCCTAATCTACTGTCACCTTTCCCAAAGGTCACGTATAGTGAGTAGTATATAGAAATGGGAGTTGATTGATGGCAGACACAATCGATTTCAACTTTCTCATTATTAAGTGCTCACTCTGCCTGGGGGGAATCTACAGGCAGAAGAAATCTGTGTGTGTGCGCATACCATAGGGGATTCTGAGGAGTGGAACATGGGTGGAAGCTGACCTATGCACCACTTGACTCACTAAAGGTCTGTGTCAAAGCTTGGGTCTGTATGGCAAACTAGCAAGAGCAGTCCAGGTTGAGTACACACAGAAAAGACATATTGATGAATGTCTCGCAGTGTCGTATCAGGATTCTGTTACATCATCTGGGATATCTGCAGAGTGTGTATGTCATGAGGTATAGACAACCTTACTTGGTCATTCTTTACCATATGCCCCTTTTTTGGAATGGCATGTTCAAATCATAGCAGGTTTAAGTCCTTATGGATAATGTGTGTGCTGCTTTTGTTCCTACTGATATTAACTCAGGTGCTCATATTGGACAGGACTTATCTATAGATACAAAGACAAAGGTGCACGAGTTTTAGTCTGTTGGCTGGGTAATTTCACGAGTTAGATGTCAGGCCGTATTTCACGAGGCCAGAGGCAGGCTCTGGCCACTGGGAAATGCTAACAAGTGAAATAACCCAATCAACAGATTAAAACGAGTGTGCCTTTGTATATATATTTTTCGATCCAAATTGCCAAAATTATGATAGGGGAAGCCTAAAATGGCTTATTTCTACGCCATACAAATGTAAACAAACCGCCATTGATGACGTCATTGATGACGTCACAGGGCCATGAAATACGGTCATGGGTTATTTCACTGGGTGTGTGCAATACGGCGTTATTTGGTTAAGTCTATGGGACTGCTGTATATCATAAAAAATAAAAGACAAGATGTTAGCGCAGGAACTTATTTTGATATATCTTTGACCCGTACACTCCTTTTTTGCAGACCTGCACATTATATTCAAAGACTCAACATTAGTACTTTGGTACTATGACTTTGATATGGTAAGGCTAATTTTTCAGTGAAATAAGAAATTAATTACCCACATTCTCACCCACACCACTCCATACTCCTTTACACTAATTTGAGCATGTCAGAATAATTAAAGGAATTTAAAGTACCAATGATGACACAATTATAGACTACAGGGACCTACCTACTGTAGTAGATGCAAGAGCAACAGGACAGGTATAGTTAATATTGGAATAAACATGGAGGAGAGTTAACCGAGAAAGATCTTAACCAGACAGTGCTAACACCTGATAGATGTATAAAGCATTAAGACAGATAGGCCTGCTATGTATGAAGCATTGAGGCAGAGAGGCCTGCTATGTATAAAGCTAAAGGAGACTGAGAATAATTGAATGAAAGAATCAGATGGCATTTGACTAACCCTTCTCTGGAGCCTTTTAACAACTGGAAATACTGCATCACCCAAGAGATGGAGCTGACAGTCTGTTTTGTGTCTATCTTTAACTTAGAATAGTGTTTTTTTTAAAGCAACAGCCTTCTCTGCCTCTGTCTCTATAATGATGTTCCCACTTATGTTCCCACTTTGCACATATTCTGTTTTCTAACATGGGACATCCTTAGTACCTACTATCATAGCCAATTTTTGAGGGGTCATTCCAATACTATCATTTGGATCCATAAGGTATTTTCGCCCAAAGGGCCGGTACATTTGCCGCCTTAGCCAAATCGCAAAGGATGAATAGCACCATCAAATGTCTATATTTTCACTGGAAAGATTCATTATTTTGTAAAACTGATTTGTGGTGATTAAAGCTAGCCAATTACCCGCCTGGCTGGCCACGGGTTAGCCTTAACTGCTGTTATATCAGCTACAAACAACGTTCCCATAAATCTCCACTGAGTGTTACAACTCTAATCTGATTGGATTATTCACTACTGAATGCTATGCTTAATTATGATGCTATAGTTTATAATGACATACATCACAGTTATGGGGTTCATCCACTTCATAAGAGGTGGAAGAATTCTGCTGTTGATTAATCATGATGCCACTTATTGCTAGGGTTCATATGAGTTTTCATGTCTGCATTTATTCCAAGAATAGCTCATTTTGATGCTTACTAAGCACTTCCAATTGAACTCATAATTGGGTAGTCTGCTGACGTACTTGGCTGCAACACGATAAAGGCCCTTTAACCTTCACATTAATGAACCTCATTTGATAAGGCAGTAATTGGGTTGGAATAATGATATTTTGGCTGGAAACTGAACCCAGGCCACCACAGCTGGGGCTTATATTATCTGTGTGCTGTGTCTTCTCATGCCCCCTTCATTGATCATCTGCGGTTAATGGGATAATGTCATTAACTTTTCCTATACCAGAGTCATTTTTGGCGAAAAGGTATCCTTGGCCCAATGATGTTGTTTCAAGCCAGCATGAGATTCAGTTGGCATTAAGGAGAACTCTACCGGGCTATAGTACTATGTCCACAACATACTCAATCTGATATTGTCACCACACTGGTTGGTATGTAAGCCAGAGTATGTGTCATTGATAATAATTATGTTATGTTGTGATAAATACTAACTGCAATGACACTGCCATCCTAGCAATTTGTTCAAGCTAATTAGCCATTATATATGGCACCCAGACACAGGATTCTATTACTAGTATTAGAGGGCAGCACACACATTTTGTCAATACTTTTACTGTGTTGTTGTATTCATGAGCTTCAGGATAGTGCTCCATCAGCTAAAGGAAAACATATCAGGAAATACCTACAAGAAAAAAGAAACACAAAAGCTACTGCATTTCCGTTTTACCCAGAATGATAGAGGACACTTCATGAATGTCAGCCGCAGCAGTGTGGTGGGAAGAGCCACAGTAACATGAACTGGGATAAATAAGATATAGGTTTACCGGTAGTTATGAATAAGGGAGTTTCTACTGCTCTAAGCCCATTGCTGCCATGGAGAGCTGGGGACTATTTGAATTAATCTTTTTATTTGCTGTTGAGAAACAACAAACAGCAATAAGAAGATCTACTCTCTCTCATCAAATGAACACTATGAGGTTCAATATACTTTTCCTGTAATTTCAATGTACAATGATATTTCAAAACTCTACATTAAAGGTCCTTTACATACAAGCTGTGCGTCAATAGGTGGACAATACGGGTTATACATAGATAAACTTACTCTCGCTTCTTGACAGCATACTTTAACGGGTCTAATATTGGCCCCAGATGGACTGCCATATTACGCTCCTATTGCTTTTTCCTGACCTGCAAGTGGGAGCTTCGGGCTTGCCAATATCCAACCCAAGTTTGCACAACACCATATAAATTAATCTTTAAATGTTCATTTCTTATAAACTTAAACAGATGAGTATGTTTTGAAGTATGTGCAATCTATTAACAAAAAAGAACAATGACCATCTGGACCCCCCAGGTATACAATATACCGGTTGCATTAACCAGTGCTGGCTGGGGAAATTATAGAGAGTAGAAATCAGAGAGGTGCATTGATAAAGACAAAAACAAGTCCTTTAGCTAAAGCTTCCGGAAAGGAGTGATAAAAAGTGCGGGTGGCCTATCTGTGTTATCGTTATTTAGTTCTGAGGCGATGATAGATACAAGATGCTCACAAGAGAGCAAATCTGAGCTAGAAATCACAATAAGTCACATGCAGAACACCATTATAAAGGAGAGAGGCTTGTTCTAAAAACTGAACACTAAGGGTCCGGGTTATATGGTGAGGCTTTTTGAAAGGGGAGGTGGGCTGTGTGAGTTACTGTTATTTGATTCCAAGTTAAAGATAGACACAAGACAGACTGCCAGCTCCATCTGTCAGCTGCTGCAGTAATTACGGCTGTTGAAAGGCTGGATGGGTGAGTCAAATCGAGTCTACTCAGTCTCCCTTAGTCTCCTTTACCTTGGGACCTGCTTTGATGCTGTCTACAGCAGGAATAATTTATAGGACTGTCTTTTTGCCCTCCAGGTCCTAACGACATCAGTGTGCGATCTTTCTCTCTTAGTCCCTATCTATATCCAGCTTCCATCGTTGGATGAGACAAGCCTCCCAGGTTCATACTGCATTTAAGGTAATAGAAGAGCATACGTTTAGCTACTGGACCAAGACTAACATAACTATATGAAAAAAGTAGTCAAATAAAATTGAGCAACCTTTTCTTATGCGGGATGGATTGTGGCAGCTACCATAAGGTCATTTATAAGCAGTTTCTGATAATCAATTATGAATCCCATGATGGGTTTGTGACAGATTGGGCAGTGGTGGTAGTGGACAATGATTGATGATGGTCCCTACTATAGGAACAATAAAAATATGCCTATCCTCATTCCATGCACCTGTACAGTGTAGCGATGGGGTAGAATATAGGCATGGTATGCATAGGTTTGGGTTTTGATCACCATAAAATATCATGTCAACTCATTCTTTGGACATTCCTCATGTTGAATATGGAAAACACAACATCAAAACTTGTGGTATCAGACTACTAGTAGAGAGGAGACCCATTAAATAGTGCACTCCCTTTGGTTAACATGTGCTTCTAAGATGTAGGCCTCTATCCGGTTATTGTTTCCATACTTCCAGCCCAGATGGTGAAATGGTGTACTCTGCACATATCTAAAATCCTACAAGGTTCTATCAAGTGAAAATTGAGTGTGTACCAATGTAAGACATACCAACGTCTCGGGGCTTTTCTTACATGGGCTTACATTTGCTATCTGAGAGATTTTCACAATTTTAGAGCAAGTTAAGTAGAAAATCGTAAAATCTTCAATTTCAATCTTGCTCACTGAGTTTTCCCCCACATGATAATATCACCTTTCTTTATCCTAGTTATCATCACATTCTTTTAATGCAGAATGGAAGATCTACATCAAACTATGTACCTGATCCCAATAGCTTACAGTATGTCATTCAAATGTTGGGGATATGATACAAAAATACCACTGTTGCCATGACAACAGAGTAGAAGGTTCCTGTAGCCCAAAGTGCAGCCAATCTAGTGCACAGTTTGATAAATTTAACGAATGGAATGTTTCTGGATGCTATGGTTTCCGAAATTCTCATACATATATCTTAACAAGAATTGCGGTTGTTGCCGCGTAAAAAAATGCCTCAGGCATTTTTATACGCGGCAACAACCGCAATTCTTGCATTTGAAGGAACATAATGTCAACATGGTTGGTATATTTGTGAGGGACCCATTCAAGACACCATATAAAGGATGATATAACTGACAGATGTGACACAACAGGGGAAAATGTGTCATTACAGGGATTTAGTGTAATATACAGCCACTAGGTGACCACCAGTGCAGCAGCACTAATAGAGCCATTGAATCCCTCTGATCCATGTAAGGGGGGTAGGTAGGATTATAATCAACCTTAGGAGTATAGAAATGGGTGTTGCTAGGCAAATAAACAATTAGAAAAGCTGTTGCTAGGCAACCAGCTGGCTTAGCAACAAACCAATAGCACCATTGAATTCCTTGGGTCCATGTTAGGGGGGATAGGTAGGATAATAATCAACCTCAGGAGCATGGGAAGGGGTGTTTCTAGGCAGATAAACAATTAGAATAGCTGTTGCTAGGCAACCAGCTGTTTTAGCAACTAACTAATAGAACCATTGAAAGGGGTAAAGGTCTGCTTATGATCAACCTCAGGATAGAAGGTTGATTAATATTAATTTTATCATTATATGTATAAATTTGTGTTGTGACACCTTAAAACAAAATGGCGGCACCCCTTAAAACAAAATGGCGGCACCCGTACTGACTTCCTGTCAAATGAAAACAATATAATGCCTCAACCTGGTAGTTCGCAAGCTCACCACCAGGGCCCCTCTGGGGCCTTTCGGCCTTAAAAAAACGGTATTGCAACAGCCTTCAGAAAATGTAACATAAACCCTATGTAAGGACAATAAATTCAACTGTTGCAGATTCACTTATGGTATATAAATCATGTTTTAGATTTTAAGTTGGTGAACTAGTTCTGGGCCTGTAAGGACTAATGTTTAGCATAAGCATGGACAGGATATGTATGCTGTGCTTCTTGTCCTGATACAAACACGCATTCAGTGCTTTTTATTCAGCCACAAATACGTTGTATGCTTGCTCCTTTTTGTGCATGGAACGGTGCAGGTCAAAATTGCTGTACTCAAATACAAATGCAATAGTGCAGTTTGTTCCATCAAAGACTTATGCATTTATTATGGAGCATGTAGTATGCAGTATGTTGCATTACAGATTTGAGGATGCTATGCTCGTGTTTGTGCTAACATGTAGGCAAATTGAATTCCATACATGAGAGCAAAATAACTAATGGATGTGTGTGCAATCAATTTGTAAGAAACCTAAACAATATGAAGGAATTGTTCTAGTGTTAGGTCACAATCATGAAGAGGGGAACATGAATCTTGTCCATTCTGGGTAAGGGAGTGATAATTTTCTCAAAGGGGGGTGGGCGGGGTCAAAAAAACTTAACCGGGATAGGTGTCCAACCCAAAAATGAATGAAACCTTTCATCAGTCCCTACACCTCTACTACCCCCCCCCCCCCCGATACCAAACCTAGCATTCCATTGGCCCAATGACCTTCTCTCAACTTGACCTTAGGAGGCATGACCCCATGGCCTTCTACCTAACCCCTTCCAACAGCAATATTTTTCAATAGCAGGATTTCATCAGTTCTGTCTGTCCTCCCCCCCCCTACAGGTCCCTAGGCAGGTATTCACTCTAAGTAAGAGCAGATATAGGTATGCCACCAGTGATGGCTACTAATACATCCTTCATACATAGGCTTACAGGGCACCAGTGCTGACACAGAGCTGCCAGTTTCAATTCCCAACATCCATATTGAAATGAAGTTAAAGAAGTTGCCTCGTAAACACCTCAAAGGAGAATTAAATTGAATTGAAACTTCTTTTTATTTATACCGTATAACATAGGCCCAGTGCCTGTTTTCTACGATGTAAATGAATAACATTATAGATGGATAAGGAAAGTTATAAGTGTCTAAAGTTTCTATAGCACCTTCTATAATCTTTAACGAGCAGCTTCCTCCCTGCAGCGCTACCTCCAACGCTACCCTAGGACGGTGGACACAACTTCATGAGCCCTGTGTCGGATATGCATAACAACCAGTACAGTAATATATCATAATAGTTAGAGAAAATACATTCCTAAAGCCTTTAGTCTAGGCTGGCTTCTCATCTAAAACTAAGCTGTACATTTTGACCCCATACCTAAATTTCCCAAATGCCTCTTAAGCTTCCACTTATGGCACAGATTCAATCAACCTGTGCCTACTCTCTGGGTAAGGGCATTGTATTGAGATTATTATCTAGTTTCCTCTGCCTACAGTTCCCACAAAGAGCCCCAAGGGTCTTGTTATTTGCACAAATCTTGGATTGCCTGAGAAACTGACTTCCTCCATATACATCACTTTTTAAAAACTGAATATTATAAATATGCAGCAACAGTCCATTTTGCAGCGATGGTGACTCAGTTGTTTTGTACTTATAAGTCATAATCATAATATAATATTTCCTCTCCAAATTATGGCCGTTCTTCTGGTAATATCTATCACAGTGATTGTTAATTTCATTCCATGATTGACTTATTCATATTTCTGCAGCTACCACAGAAATGAAGATAGCTATGGAGCAACTGCAATAGAGAATCACTCAACACTCAAGACAAGCACAGAAAGAATCATTGAGTCATTTATATGCCTTTAGCTACCACAGAGAGGTAGCTACCTTTTTTTTTTTTTAATGTTTTATTAGGTTGAATAAATACAGATACATCGAAATAAATAAATGCAAATGTATCTAAACCCAGCACGGGCGCATTGCCCTACTCCCGCTAGGACCTCTCATATTCCTTCCATTGTCAATCGTACATGTATAGTTGGATATGACTAACATCATAGTGTATTACCATATATACCGTATGATTAACTTTGTATTACAACCACTGATACATAATTAGAACGATGAGATGAGATGAGATGTGATAATAAATGACGAGAACATAAGATGAAGTTAATTTACATTCATAAAACATGTAGGGTAATTCTTCTTAATAGCAATTTTAAATTTGTTAAGGCCTTCAATTTCCGTATATTCTGGCTTCAACTCGTTCCACCTCTGAATGCCCCTATACAAGGCACTTCTTAGCACTATTGGTTTCAGGGATCTGGGGAGGAGCAGTCTCATACCTTGACCTCGTCGAGTGGGCAGATTCCTATTATCCTTATATTTTTCTAATGTTTTTAAAGTATACGCATAGAAAAGAAGATGAATATCTCTTCTCTGCATTAGCATCATACATTTAGATTTATTATGTAATTCTATTGTATTAAAAAGCGGATTTTTTTCTAATTTAACTTTATGAACAGTACGTAAGGCTTTGTTTTGCAGTCCCTGCAGCTCAAGTGACTCTCCTCTCAGATCTCTGTCCCATATAAAATCAACGTAATCAAAGCTTGGAATAACCATTGACTTGTACATAATTAAGGCTGCGTCCTGGTCAATATGATCCCTCACTTTTGCAGATTGGTGAATTTTATGTCTAATATTAGCTACCGTTTGCTTTCTATGCTCCACAAATTTTAAAGCCGGATCTAAAGTTAGGCCTAAATATTCAAATGTCTCAACCTGCTCAAGTGACACACCATTTAAGGATAATTGAGGACAATCATTTATATTACCATTATACAACATCCATTTTGTTTTTTTCTCGTTAACTGTTAAACTATTAATCCTACACCAATGCGCTAATTTATCCAAAAGGGGCTGCATTGATACATAATCATGCACAGAAATTACAGCGTCATCTGCGTATAATGTAATATCAAAATTTCCTATTCTAGGTAAAGAGTTAATATACATAGAAAAAAGCACAGGACCACAAACAGAACCCTGTGGAATGCCATAGGGGGTAGGTTTAAAGGACGAGGTATGATTATTAGCGACTGTACATTGACTCCTGAGGGTCAAGTAGCTCGTGAACCACTTTTGTGTATTTTCACTAAGTCCAAACATGGATAATTTTTTCATTAAAATCAAGTGAGAAACAGTATCGAACGCCTTCTTATAATCGAGATATAGGGCTATTGTTGGCTTATTATTAATTATATTTTCAATTATATTCCTGAGATGATCATTTATAGCAGTGACTGTCGAGTGACCCGACCTATAGCCATGTTGATAAGGGGTCAAAAGGTGATGATTTTTCATGTAATTTTGAAGCCGAATGCATACTATTTTTTCTAGTAATTTGCCTGGAAGGGGTAATAAACTTATGGGTCTTAAATCATTTACATCCTGGGAATTTGGCTTTTTAGGTAGTGGCACAACAGTCGCTGGTTTCCAACAATCTGGAAAAACACATTTTCTTAAACACAAATTATACAAACACATGATTACATCTGGGACACTTATAAAGGCATCCTTTATGACATAGGATTTCATATGCTTAATTGATGAGGGCTTATCAATTTTTATCGTATTTAACATTTTAACCACCTCAACATATGACATTGGTTGTAACAAATCAGTAGTGTAAGCTGGTACATTCAAAGGGGGTTCATATACCGTATCTGGCGGTATTGGTGGTAAAGCATTAACTAAATTCTCACCTACTGTAGCAAAAAAATTGTTTATATACTCAGCACCCTTCTCTGGAGGGACAGGCTCTCGAGTGATGTTATTTCTTAGCTTAATATATGTGGCATTAGTTTTAACCGGTAATAATTTCCTAATAGCTAGCCAGAATTTTTTTGGATCTTCCTTTTTCATACGTAAAAGTTCATTAATTTTATCTTTTCGACTATTAAATATCATTGCTTCTACTTTATTTCTATAAAAATCAGCTATTCTCCTGTCATCCTCTGAGCCTGTCCGCCTGGAGACACGATAAAGGTAGTCCCTGTTGTTCATTTCCCTAGAGATGACTGGGGTCAGCCATTCAGGGGTAAATTCAGGTATCACAAGTGTTCTGACGGGGCACATAATACTTAATTTAGTCTGCATAATGTCAATTATTGACGTCCACATTATATCTGGGTCATCAATAGCAACAATTTCATCCCACTTAACATCATTGAGCATATGTTTGTAGGCTTGGAAATCGTAATTCTTATACGACCTAGCTTTGACCGTTTTCTTCTTTATCTTAGTTCTAATACATTTAACTCTTAAATAGGTAGGCACATGATCAGAAATATGAAAATCTATCAAACCCGCTTCCGCCACATTGTGTACATTAGTATACATATGATCCAATAAAGTACCAGACTCAGGGCGTGTTATTCCCTCTATATATTGAAAAACTTCATTATCAGTACAAAAGGTGTCTACCTCAGCATCTTCTATATCCTTACGTGATAACAAGTCAACGTTGAAGTCACCCATAAATATAATTTTGCGATTTTTTGTAACAGGCTGTTTTATTTTGGTTAACTGCTTAAATATAGCTTTCTTGTCAACATCTTTATCAGGCGGACGATAACAAACATATATCTTATATTTTATCTCACCAATCTCAATATCTACACATAGAATCTCATATTCTCTATCAATTATAGACGAATCATTATCAATAGTTGCCATAATTGTGTCTTTAAAATATAACATTAAGCCACCAGATTTTTTATTTCTAAGAGGATAACGATCCAGTCTTATAAACTGATAGCCCGGTACATGCATCATGGTATTACTAATTGTCGGGGTGAGCCACGATTCAACCACTCCTGCTATGTCACAAGATGATATGATTTTCGCAGCGTTGACGCGCTTGGGATAAACTGACCGCGCATTAAAACATACAAAAAGAAGGCCTTTTTTCTCCTTTAATTCAGATAAATATACCATTTAATACACTACTAAAGCTGAATGATGCTGGGTGAGGGTGATAATGGCTGATACCTAATATGGGGTGATCGAATTGGTTGTCAATATACATCTGCATGGATATGGCTGAGATAGGCTACACACTCCGGTAGATTCATATAACAGATACATTTACATTTAGCGAGGTCGATACATTGTATAGTGGCATGATATATGTATTGCAAACTATAACATAGTCCAGTTATAACTCAGGACATATAAATTTAATTTTAATTAACTCCAAAGTGTTATGCATTTATACAGTAGATCTACTCATCACAGTGGTATAAGCTGAGTACCGGTAACACTTTTAATCATTCTAATACTTATAGCAAATGTACATAGAGAGCTACCCTTTATCCTTATGCTTGGACCTGGTCATATATGTACAATTTATCATCCGCGTGCCCCCTACTGTGGGTCAATATAATCACAACAATACCGTAAACCATTATATGTGCTAGCAGGTTAGTGGGTCACGAGCACTGTACCTCGTAATACCCTAGGGGGACAGGTGGAGCTTTTAAAATAGAGAGAACGAACTTTAAAACCTCCATACATTAAGATAAACCAGCTTAAATCCATTTAACCTTCCATATTGTATTATAAGTACCTGTGCCCACCTCAATCTGGTGCCTTTGTAATTTGTGACATCAATGAAAGCTCTCAGCATGGCCCAGGTTTGCGAACAAAGTTAAAGTAGTTTGATGTCGTTAACCACCTAAGCTTGACAACGGCAGATCATCAATGAATACGTTGCAAAATAACGAGGGAGAGCAACATGGCCGACTGAGAGGACGCGTGAACGAAGGGCTCCGTGGGTAACTGCTACGTAACAAGGGGAAACAGCAGCAAACTTACCAAAACCCACCACCACAGGAGTATGATATTGTTCTGACCTACTGGAGCAACTTTTAAGAACCCAATGGATGAGGAATGTACCAGGCTGACGAGAAGTAGAGCCAGGAAACGACTACCATTGGATCTTGTATACACCACCGGCACCCTCACCTCTCCACCCACCTGTAGTACTACTACTACAAGCGCACACGTCTCAAACATGGCAGGCAAGGCTCCCTCACCTGAATCTACCTCTGTTACATTAACCCTTCCTCAGCAACCAGGTATGATCACAACAGCATTAAATAGAATAAGTTTATTTTCTGGCACCCCTGAAAAGGCAACTGAAGTACCTGAATGTAAAAGTATAGTGGAGTTAGAATTATCTTTCATGCGCAAAATGGAGTCTGTAGCCACCCAACTGCAAGGTATTACTACCACCATTGACAACAACTCGAAAATTAGTAGTAAAAATACCGAGGATCTCAATAGAATTCTGGGAACTGTTAAGACACATACTGACACCATCTCGAATCTGGAGGCCCGCATAAAGCAGTTGGAGGCCCGACTGGAGGTCCCGGAGGACCTGGGAACCAGACTGTGGGATCTTGAAAAGGGGCAGGCTATGTGTAATGTTAAATTGAACGCGGTGTCAGCACATACAGAATCTCTAGATAAAACATCCAGAAAGTGCGCCATGATACTTAGGAATGTGAAGGAGGATGAACACCCAGCACCCAGAACTGCTATAATACAACTCCTGGCAGATTTAGGCACAGGCCTGACGGGTAGTGACATAGCCTCTGTTCAGCGTTTGGGACCAAAACCTAAAAATGGATCGAAATTCCATAGGCCTATCAAAGTAGTGTTCACTCAAGCCAATGCAAAAGGGACAATTTTCACTAACATCCATAAAATGGGCCAATTGCAGACATGGAAATGGGTACAGGTCACAGATGACCTTACCGACCTAGAAGCGAGTCAACAAAGGGATCTTAGAATTATAACTTCCAGAGCTAAATCCCTAAACTACGAGGCCAAAATGAAGGGTAAAAGCATAGTTGTGCAGGGTCAGTAGTACACCCACAAAGACATTGACAGGTTGCCACTTGAAATTCAGCCCGCAAACGCTAAGACACTTCACCTAGACTGTGGAATAGTGTTTCAGTCCCACCATAGTTTTCGCAGCAACATGTTCCAGGTATACTTTGTATATAATGGTACATGGTACCACAGTGCGGAGCAGGCGTTCACACATCAATTGGCCCTAATATGTGAGGCCAAAGGGATTGCTGAGAGGGTTCTACTGGCAGTAGATGGCTATGAGGCGAAAGAGATTGCAAAATCTCTTGAAAAATCTGAAAAATGGCTAGCAAACAGGGACAATGTATTATACAATGTCCAAAAGGCAAAATTTTCGACACATCCCCTACAACAAAGGCTATTTAACACGCTAGATAGCCAATTGATAGAGGCTGGGCCTAACCTACATTTTGCTTCAGGTAGGAATATAACCGAAGGGGAATTAAACGGGGCTCAGGACCGACCAGGTAACAACAAGTGCGGCGAACTACTAATGAGGGTGAGAGGAGAGCTGAGAGGTGACCCTCCACTGCCGGAAGAAATGCCTGCCCTAGAAGGGGATGATCAACCAGCGCCACCAACACCACCACTACAGGACTCACCGACCCACACACCGCCACCCTCTCCTACACGTCAAACGAATTAACCTAGCGTCTCTTCAGAAATATCCTGCCGACAGGTCGTATAACCCTTAGAACCATGCATAACGTATTGATAATAACAGACAGCAGAGGTAAAAACATGCAGGATCCCATTAATAAATACCTTGCGTTTAAGGGTTATGAAGATCGTATACATGTGAAGGTAGAGCCTCAGGGAGGATTGACATGTACTCAGACCGCTGGGCGCATTGATGAACTTCTCCACACTAGTACCTACAATATGCTGGTCATCTCTGTGGGTGTGTGTGATCTGTCGACCATAAAGTGGCTGCCGAACAATGAATCTATTATAACACCGGTCTTCCTGGAGGTGGGCAATCTAGTTGAGGTTCTGACGGAAAAACTGGAACATATAAAGCAACATGTGCATTCCCTACACCAACCAATGGTCTTCGCCGAACTAGTGGGGTTATCATATGCTATGTATAACCAGCATCAGGGACAATAGTTCATAAGTATAAAAAGATCCCTGATGGGATCCACCCGGACACATATACCAAGAACGAATGGGCTCGAGTGTTTGCCACTAATGCCATAACTGGATACAAGATCCTACATACTCCCACTGTCTAGTGTAATCATATCAAGGTGCTCGGCCAGCGTCGGGCACACAGACGCGGGCGCGCGGCCGCGAGCCAAGGTGTGGTTATACCTCAGTGCATTTTCAATAGCGTCCAATTCAGAACCTACCTTTTGAACTCCCATGTTAAACCAATACAACCCCGCGTCCGCGCCAGCATTTTGGGCGCTACTCCCGCCAGTCACTTGATCACGATATAAATACTTTTGGAAAAAATGACCCCTACCTCATGGTAAGGGCACATAGACGCTTAACCTGACAAACTATCTTTAAATCTTTAAAACTAGACAATGCTCCTTTAACTAAGACACATACGTATAGATATTTAGGCATCACAATAGATAGTAACCTAGATTTTAAGTCACATACAAAAGGTCTATCTAGAAATATCAACCATAAGGTTAGGCTGCTCAGAAGGGTAAGAAGGAAAATGGCTGAAAAAACCAGTGCAAAAGTACTCACCTCAATGATTTTACCAGCTATTGATTATGGAGATGTACTTTATTGTATATCTACCATGAATTCCTTGGAAAATTTACAATATGCTTTTAATAGAGGCCTAAAAACTACTTATAATAAGGATGAATTTCATGTTGATGCATGCCTCAAAAAGTGTAGTGTAAATAAGCTTGAGGACAGGAGGAAAATGCACCTGAATACAGCAGCTTTTAATTTTGCCCTTACTGATACTAATGTTGACAGAAGAGACATAAGAACAAGATCTCATGATAATAGACTTGTTAAGGTAATTGGGCCAAAAAATCCCCATTATAGGAAAAGTTATGAATATAGGGTATCCATCCTCTGGAACTCATTTGATGATGAGACAAGGGCTATTGAAGACAAAGAAAAATTCCAGAGGTGGAACAAGAAAAGGTTCAAGGACATATTGCACCCCCCAGAAAACTAAAATTGTGTCTGGCATTTCATACAAATGGTATCTAGGTACTCCACTCAATCTCTCATTACCTCCTCTTCTTATAAAAGATCTGTTTTTATTTCTCGAAAATGTTGCTCTCAAGTGAACATATCATCCGTTCACCATGTTGGTATAACATCTCCAACTATATTTATTTTATTTTGTTTTTGGCAAAAAGATCAGCCATAGGCTAACCTCATCAGCCTCTTATAATACCTATCTATATATGTTACGTATATATAGAATTTTTTTATAATGTAACAAGGTAACCTAAGTGTATAATGGTCTCATCCATAAACATCTTGGATGGAGACTCCCATTTTCTCTGTGAGGATGCGTAAGCATCACCACAGAGAATATATATATATATATATGTGTTATATTATTACTATATGAATCCATATGAAACATCATAATATTATTTTTCTAGTATAATGATTCCCTTAACCCTTACGTGCCCAGAACTCCAAAAGTGCGCGCATTTACACCTATACATCTTCAACAGAGCACTCTAGGGGCTATAGTGGTCAAATTATGATGATTCTAGGTGCAAATGAAGCGCAATTGCATAAGGTTTGTAACGAGACCAAATACTCTATGGTGACATGAATAGAATATCAATGGTATGCATGAATATAAAATATAATGGGTTAGAAATGGCCTAAAAATCATTAAAAATGCGCGCATTGGCCAAAGGGGGCAAAAGAAATATTGATAAATAAAAGAAATATTGAGAAAATGGCAAAAAAAGTGATAAAAAAACTTTTTTAATGTTTTTTTCTGGAGATTCCGACTAAATTGGTGGTATTCTTTCACTTCCAATATGTATGCCCTCGTTTGGAATAGCAAAAGCATGTTTACCTGGCCAAATGACTCTATTCCAAACTAAAAGGGCCCTTTTTGGAAAAATTAACCGTTTTTTTCAATATTGTTTAATATCAGGAAAATAATTTTTTTGGTTGCCATGGTAACCCAAATTATGACGTTTGCAGACATTCTTTCATACATTATACAAAAGTGTGTTCCATTGGCTTTCAGAATATATGATATAAAACATATCTCAGCACAAAATATTGAACTTTTACACAATCCACAAATGAAATAGTGAAAACTCACTTTTGTCAAAATAGTTCTGGGCACGAAAGGGTTAAGGGTAATTCTGTATATCCTATATGAACTACATCTCTATTGGATATGCACCTGAGTTGCAGAACGCAAACACGGCCTGGCTCTACGTTTTTGCAAGTAAAATAAAAGAATTAACAACAACAACAACAACAACAACACATGACATCAGGCTGCGATGGTGATGGCTTGGCTCCAGCTTGCTACCAAAATATCATCACGCCAACCCAATTAGAACCTTGTTAGGCCTAAATAGGCCTATCTTCTTAGAGACAAGTATGTTAAAGTGACAAAATCTATTTGAGGCAAGATTTGGTTTACTGAAGGCACACTGAAGGACATTAGGGCTAGAATACAAAGGATTGGTCAAATTACTTAGTGATGCTTTTACTACAGATGTCTGCTAAGAATGTGATGACCATGGTCAGATGCATAAAAGAGTACAATAAAATTGATGACTGCAGTTCAAAAGGAAATAACATCGCTAGACCTTCAACATTGAGAAATGTACTTCCTCCAATCATATAAATATCTAGGTGTAATGTTAGATTCCCATTTGAAATATGACCTACATGTTAAACAACAACTCAAGTCTATAAATCACAAGACATTTGTAATAGCCAACCTTAGATCAGCAATGACCACGGTATAGCCTTCAAAATCTATAGGTCCAAAGTTCTACCATATTTTGATTATGGAGACCAGCTCTTTTGCTCTGCGGCTAATTATATCCTGGATGACTTGCAATTTGCCCAGAATAGATGTCTGAAGATATGCCTAAAAGTAGACCACCTCACTGATACCAATGTGGTACATGCTAAGTCAAAATTCCCATTGCTAGTTCATAGAAGGAAAGTACACTTAGGAAATTTTATGTATAAAAGAGCGCAAAATCCTGAATATACTGTAAATGGAAATCTTCCAACACGAGCACATGTAAGACCTATTTTATTCAGACATACACCCCATACTGATGTATATTATAGGTCAGTCAAACATTATGGAACCATGCTATGGAATGCGTTACCCCCACCTGTACGCCTCCTACCAACCCACACTAGTTTTAAAAGTGATAGAAAATTATGGTTGGAGGGAGAGGTACCTATAATTGTTCATTAAAATCTTTCTGGTTTTATCCAGTCTATGTACATATGATTAACTAAGGTGTTCAACCTGAACTTATGTTAAGAGTGGCTTGGTCTAAACAGGACCAAGACTTATTTTATAGTTGTTACTGTTCTTTTTCCTGTAAAGGAAAGGGTTCCCTGAGAAGATCCTCCACACACCTAATTTGCGTGGGAGGAGGGGAACCTTTCTATTCTGAGTTTCCTAGAATATAAATGCTTACTTGATATTGAAATACTGGGATTTTTCCATATAGGAGTGCCCCTACAGCACAATTGCGATCAATACTTTGATGTACGGGAACTGTATAAACTCAGAAATAAAGATAAATGTTTGTAAAAAAAGACATGGGATCGAAATGTCCATGTAAAATGTCCATGAACTGTGATGTTTAAGCAAAGTCTATAATATAGGGCTTGTAAGATAATTACTTCCTTTGACTAGTGTGATAAGCATTTCTTCCTGTAACTGGGCCATACAGCTCCTCTCTGAATTCCTACTAACCCTGTCTGTAGTACATGCTACTGGGGGAAATATTTTAGTCTGTTAGTCAAGTAGATTTCCCTTTCCCCTTGGGAGGATGTGGATTGACAATAGGAGTGGGGGCAGTGGTGGGGCTTGCACCTTTCCTGCTGACCATTCGTAGTGAGCTGCTGCTTAGTGGTGTGCTGAAACGATCAACCACTACAGCTGCCCCTTTACATCCATCGGCTTTCTATACTCGGGTTTAGAGGCCCTAGCCATACACCCTAGGAGGTAGTGGTAGTAGCTTTGTGTGAACCACATGCCTTTAGGCAGGGCAGGTACCCTGCTGGTCAGGCTGCAACCCCTCCCTGGACTCAAAATGATCGATACAGCTCCAGGACCTCTGGTTTAGTTCAAAGAGAATGGTGGTTAATATTTGACCTGTGCCATAAGTGGGAGGTTAAGGGGCATCGGTGAGCAGTAGGCATGGGCCAAAGTTCTGATCTTAATTTTGCATGAGAAGCTTGCCTGGACACTTCGCTATAAGTATGTACTTAATGTTTTTGCTGAGTCGTGGTAAATCACTAAAGATGAGATTTCATGGAACACACTACAAGATTGTTCATAACAAACATACCATAATATGTATTATGAGCTTAATAAAACATTATCACCATACTGGTCATTATGAATGCCAGAGCATGTGTCATTGACAATATGCCGATGCTATGTTGCGATGAATACCAGCTGCAAACGGAATGAGTTGCCAGCAATTTGATTTTGCTGATCAGCCATTATGTATGGAACCAAGACACTATGAGTTTCACTAGTAGTCAGTGCAGACTCCTAACCTTCACTGTACAATTATATAAGCTCCAGGATGATAAAATACGCTGCAGGGGTGTCGGTCATGGCACCATATTGGTTGGAAGAGTTGCAGTAACAGTAACTGGTATGAATAAGATATTCTAGGAGTGATATTGTCATTATTTGAGATGAGATTCTGATTATTTGGCGGCCATATTGGATTTGGCCCGTTTTTCAATGGAAGCCCACATAGGACACTCCAGGACTTTTAAGAGGTGAAACCTAATATGACGAGCCATTCCTGAAATTTTCAGCTTTATGGTATTTAATTCCAGGTTTGGGTTAGAATTCATCTAAAGTTCCTGTACTATTTCTGCTTCTGCTGGAAGTGGATCTGCAGGGCACAGCATGAAGGAAAGGCTGGTCACGTGACCAGGTTGGGGGTAGCATATTACCTGTGTCAGAGAATTACATGGAATACAGCAGAATGGAGAGGGGGCCTCTGGACAGGCATAGAATATTTGGAGGAGAAAGGTAGCAGGGCAAAGCAGGCCTTCAGGGGACAAAAGGTGGATCCATCGGGTAAACAGACTACCTTCAGGGACAAAATACTGGCCCCCACATGCTAGCAGACTGAACTACTGGGTTTAGGTTGCACATACATATAGAAGGCTTATCAAACAGATATGTGCCTAATGACAGGTGCTAAGAAACATTATTTAACCAGTATCATTCAGCTGGGGCATATTACATAACACTTATTAAAAATCACACCCTGCACTTCCAATATGATACAAGATAATACAGAGATCTTGAAAGCTGTTAGATATTCAACAATCATGGATGATATATATAATGTATACATATAATATGAATATTGTGTGCACACACACACTCCAATGAATTTCTTGTTTGAATGGATTATGTTTGCAAGGAGCTAGTTGTTTCATATGTGATGTGTCTACTCAGTCTTGTAAAAATTAAGACAGAAGGCATCATTAATCTCTATGTAGTGGTACTGTTGCTGTACTGACTTCCTTGTGAAGGTAGTTTAATACCAAATGACTATTCTATAACAATCATGCTGACTGTAATGTTGAAGGATCTGTGAAAACATACAAATAACTTTACCATATTCTACTGACTCCCTGAGAAAGTAGAGGACACCTATGAGATATGACAGTTCAAACCATTATACTGACTCCCCGAGAAAGTATTATAGCAAAGTGACAAGATGGTCCAGAAGACGTGAAGTGGTGTGATATAAAACGTGATGAATTACTGACTCGCTGAGAAAGTAGAACGAAGAAGAAGAGATGTTACAAGCACCAACTCATAGAACCCCCAACTGACTCTCTGAGAAAGTTGATGTACTCCTATTACATGGAACCCCCAGCTGAGTCTCTGAGAAAGTTGATGAACTCCTAATATAAAATGTGATGTACTACTGACTCGCTGAGAAAGTAGAATGAAGAAGGAAAAAAGAAAAAAGAAAAAAACAAGTTACAAGCACCGACTCCTACCACATAGAACCCCCAACTAACTCTCTGAGAAAGATGATGAATTCCTAACACATAGAACTCCCAACTGACTCTCTGAGAAAGTTAATGAACAAAAGTATAAACTGTACTCTGCTGACTCTCTGAGAAAGCACGCAGGACGGTATATCTACAAAAACATACATTTTTTGCATTACCCTGATTGAAGATTTCTTGTATGAGTTTAAAGCCCAGGTCAAGCGTGCTATACTGCATTACATATGCCTCTACCAGTATAACCCGGCAAAAGGTATAACTTCTCCTGGACTAAATGCTGACTCTCTGAGAAAGTGCTTACTCCCACTATTTCATCTTTATGTATCTAAGCCCTAATAGTACTAAATAAAGTCATGTACTTTCTCAAACTGTCTTTAGTTTGGGACTCTACATCAAAAAAGGTCGCTCTAACGTTACACTAGTTGACTGGTAACCACTTATTTCAGGACATCATGGTCGCAACGATGCCTCTAGCATTTATTAAAATGCTAATATTCTCCCTGTATATATCTCTGCCGATGTGTGTTGCAAGGTCCCAGATTATTGAGAGGATCTCCACCATGCATTTTTCATCCACTCCTCTATATAACTTAGAGGAATGACCAACTGTAAATTTACATATTCCATTTTTTGTATCTACCTCAGTACTTCAACGCCTAGAAAAACGCCAACATTTTCAATTTGTAAAAGCCCTCTTGTGGGCTAGGCATAACACATCTGAACTGTAGAAGCTTGTATAAAAAGAAAAGACAGGTACAAATACTTTTTGAGGACTGGGAAATTGTCACCCTGTCGGAGACGTTGTTTAATTATAAGCATGATGATAGTATGAGCTACTGACCAGGTTTCTATTGTTACAGGCTAGATAGGAAAACTAAACGTGGTGGAGGGCTTGCCTGTTATATTAAAAATACGCTTGCTCCATAAACCAGTCTTAATAAGGCATACACTGTCTCAAATGCCAACATAGAATGTTTAGCAGTAAATGTCAATAAGCCGGGGAACAAAAGAATGCTGATTTGTACAATTTACAGACCCCCAAATGCCAGCATGGAAGATTTTTGTTCTGATCTACAAAAAATAGGAGAAAACTGTGAAGTTGAGCTCTGGCTCCCAGGGGACTATAATATAGACTTCAGAAAAAAAATTCAAAAAGTTTCAAGAAAATGAACGCACTATGTCGTGGTTTTGGATGGACATATCACATAAAATCCTATACTAGATTAAATGACAATGGTGGTACAACTATTGACAATATTATAACAAATTCCAACTTTGTCCTCCACTCTGGCACGCATTCTCACCTACTTAGTGACCACCTCCCTGTGTACTGCATACGTAAAAAAGCCAAAGAACACTATGTCAGTAAAAAAGTAAGAGGAAGGACGTACAAAGATTATGACTGTGAGAAGTTTCAAGAATATTTGATAATGCTGGACTGGGAACCTTTTTTCCAACTTACTGAACCAGCGGACATGTGGTTGTTCATCATTTCAGTTATTGAAAAATATCTAGATGAGGTCTGTCCAATACGTGAATTCACATTCAAAGACTTTGAAAAAGATTGGTTCAATAATGAGATACTTGACCTAATATATCAGAGAAGGGAAGCGGTTGATTCCTTCAAAAACACGGGTGATGCTGACCACTTTCAACATGCTAAAAGGCTACGTGACAGAATTAACATCATGACAAATGATGCCAAGGCCCAAACAGTACTTGATAAACTGGAGGAACACAGAAATAACCCAAACAAATTTTGGAAATGTATCATTGAATTATTGAAGGTGAAAAACTCTGTACACAACATAGAGCTAACAGACGAAGAAAGTGGCATTGTAGTGGAAGAGGAAGATACTGCCAACTATATAAACAACTTCTTTACAGGAATTGGTGAGAAACTGTATGATAGAAAATTCATTTTTCCAACAAGACATGCAAAAACCAGAATGTACATGAAAGCCCCCTTCATGAGAGGAGTCAAATTATGGGACTCACTATCAGCAGATGTGCAGACCCTAAAGTCTAAGGAAGCTTTTAAAGTCGCGGTAAAAAAGATTTTCGGAACTAACACTAAGGGCAAGAGAAAGAAGTATTTCCAACAACTCAGAAGAGCTGTATGGGGTAAAAATGCCTGTTTATTTGATCAAAGATGTGTTAACATGCCTAACGTTGCCCTATTGCATAGACAACATAGGCCAATTGTAGTAGATACAAAAATGATTTCTTGACATTATTTTATTATGTGCAATCAACATTGTTAGTGTATATATTGAACTTTTTTATTTCATTGAAACACTGTGATAAACGACTGTACATAACATACCATATTCCATGTATATAAATTTACAAGTCTCGCTTATGATGCTAAGGCATACAATACCTTGTTGTAAAACCGAACGCAGATTAGTGAAACATATATTGTACACCAGTTGGACACGACGGATATTTGTAACTGCTAATCACTTTGTGATGTTATGAATAAACTATTTAAAAAAAAAAAAAAAAATGTGGCTTACTATAGACAATGGACAATAGAATACCCCTCCATCCACTTCCGCCTGCATTTTTGGTTGCTTGCCTGCCTCTTTTTGCAGTATTCACTCTGGATGAACTTGAAGTAAAAAGGGGGTGGAAAAACAGGAAAGAACAATGATAGATACTATTGCAACATATAGCTACAACAGCCCCAAGTTAACTGGCATGGCACATATCTGTTGTAAAAACAAATACAGATGGTATTATTAAGCTGATGTCTGCTATAAATAATGCATAGTAGTATATCCCTCCATCCACTCCAGCCTGCATGTTTGCCTGCCTCCTTTTCCTGTACTATGTTAAATAGATTCCGCTTCAACAAATCAGGTGAGGAACCTCTCAAGCAAATCCAATGTCTTAGAACAGTGGAATGGTACTTTTGTGTCAATCTAATTAGTCTGTCCCTTTGTTATTCTATCTACAAGGGTGCTGCTACATTCTGGGTGTCCCCTCTGTACAGCAGAACTGCATTGCTGTTCAATGAAGGATACTTAAATGAGAGTCCTACACAGTCCTCATTTACCAATGTTGACAACCTAGTTGATTATGTGAAGCTTTGAAATTCAGCTAGGGACACAGTTCTAGAGCAGCTCCCCATAGTTAGATCCATTCCTAGAGGCTGTAATCAGTTAATTCTTGAGTGGGTTTAAAAAAGGTATGGAATAATGTCTCAAAACTGTACAGGATAATATTAGTTCATACATGTCCTATGGGCATAAATGATGGTGTGAGACAATATCACATTTTAATCTGAAAGACAATACTTGCCAATGGAGTTTTGAGTGAGCAGATTAACTTGAAGGCAGAGGGAACCTGGACATAGTTCTAAAATGGCATGGTAAGCAATGTCTAAGCAGGTTACAGACTGGCAGACAAGGAGGGACATAATAAGCGAAAATATGTACAGCGCGAAAATATCTACGTTTACACTATACATTACTACAACACCAGCCCCAGTCCCCACTCACACCCAACACACCCTCATTATAAGATACCTGTCAGAATTATGCCCCATACAGACCAACTAAATCTGAGCAGGCCTCATCTACTCTGGCTGTCTAATGGAGTTGACAGTGGGAGGGCCCTTTGTCTCAGGGGAGGTTTATGATGAGGAACCATGTCTGCTCTATTTGTATAACAACCCTGTGCCAGAACTCCACAGCGAGACTAAGATTGCCTCTGTCTGTTGGTACAACTCTGACATGGAGGGGTCGGGGATGATTACACTTAGGCCAACATAAAATAAAGAAATAGGTCATTGTTTTTGGAGGCACTCTGTCTCTGATAGAATTATGATTTAACATGTTGGCGAGAAATAGGTGTCATAAGCTTTACAAAATGGGAATAGGCAATCAAACAAGTCAAGACCATAATTATAGTAAAGGTTTCCTCATAAAATGAGAACACTCCCACCAAGATGCAAAAGAAGCAAAGCATTATTCTGTAATGCCTGAGACCTTTGCATAACCCAGAACAACAAACACTCAATCTCTTGGCCTATGCATTTGGAAATGATGCATTCATATGTGGAACAGGTTCGCACCTGCCCTCCTCTCCCTGGCACAAATTGCTGGAATCAAGAACAATTTACTCCCATGTGTCCGGACAGGACTGGACAAGCAGAGGGGTCCTAGTCTCTACAAGGATGTTATTTGCAGCCTGCCTGTGCTTCATGAAAGAAATGCAAGTTCGAAAATCCTAAGTACAATTCAGTGGAAGTATTTTTCTGAAGCCACTATTTCTTCGAGCTGGAGTTTTGGCAGGAAATTAGACAATAATTGTTAAAGTATTATTTCTTAGCATAAATCACAGAGTTAAATGTAAACCTGTGATAAACAAAGAATTGCAATGATATTCTCCATGAAAGGGACTATAATCAATTTGCTATTTTAACCTCTTCTCAGCTCTGATGATGTAGAAAATATGAAATTGATATAGAAGGAGAGACATTGAACTTTTCCTACTGATAAAATGTAAAGATGGAAAATGATCTATCTGAGGATGTCAATGTGAAGCTGAATATTTAATTTTGTCTACAGTAATAACAAGGTCGGATAACTGCTAAGCGATTGCAATCCCATCATAAAGATGTCAGCACAGGCTCTATTTATACTCCGGCTAAGGATTAACACCCTTCCTGAATTATGTTACACCAGATACAATAAAAGATCTTTGCAAGAGACTCCTAGTCATTAGTTATGGGTGATTAGCAAGTAGAGAAGGCACTGAATACGGACAGAAGGTGATGAGCCTTTTAGTACATATGGACTTGGCAGACATATATGAGCATCTGCACAGTCCTTCATCAACACGGGAAAACATACCCTAAATGGCTAGAATAGAAAAGGTGTTACCCATAATGATAGAGAATACTTCATGCACATGCGGGACTGATCTTTTGACTGCAGTGCCCCATTATCAGTGGCAGGAAATATGCTATGGCCTGAATACAATTTGTATTGATGGTGTACCTACTTTGCATCCCAACACCAGATGTTGATAACTCTATAACAAGACAGCAAGCAAATGTGAGAGAGTCACGTGCAGAACATTATTATAGAGACACAAGCTGTCATTAATTTTTTCTTACTAAAAACAAGAGATGTGAATTATATGGTGAGGCTTTTAAAGAATATATAGGGGACCTGTATGATTTATGTTGTTTGATTCTAAGTTAAAGATTATTATACAGAACAGACTGTGTTCTCCATATGTTGAGTGCTACAGTGATTTGCATGTACAGGCTATGATCCCTGAGAGATGATCCCTATCTAGACAGAGGTATGTGAATAATTCAATAACCATGAGAGATGTTTATCCAAAAACCAATGGTCCATACACCTGTTTCCCCTTAGACCACACCTAGTGTTCCAATGGCTCAATGAACTTCCCTCGCTTTAACATTGGGAGCAGTGACCCTATGGCTTTTAACCTAACCCCTGCCAACACCAATATCTTGCAAGAGGAGAATTTCATTAGTTCAGTCTGCCCCCTTTAGAGGTCCCTAGGTGGACATTTATTCTTAGCTAAGCCAGAAATGAGTATCCCACTGGTCATCTGACATAGCCATTGCTGTCATGTATTCATATCAGTAAAGCGCCTGTCCAGGCATCAGTGGTGATGCAAAGCTGCCAGTTTAATAGTTTTAACTCGCCACTGTCAACTTGAAATTGGAAAGAAGATTTTAAGAATGTTCCATCGTGTTAACTTTGTCACCAGATGTAGTGTCCCTGCTCTTGAATTTGCAATTCCACTATTTATATCTACAGACAAAAGAGTGATACCAATCTTGGTTGTTCTTCCTCGAAAGTCAGTGTTCATAGTATTTTTGCATCCTCCATATTTATCAGCAGTATTTACATGCAATTCCAGGAAAAAAGGGATTTCACTTTTTCAAAATGATTTTTGGCAACTTAAATGGATTTAAAAGGGTTAAGAAAGATCTGTAGTATCCACTAGATGTATATTCATAAAGAATGTTGTTTAGTACCTGATTATTTGAAACAGTGGAGGTCAGAATATCTTTGAACATGAAGGCTATATATATAGGTCAGTGTGACAAAAGTTAAGAAGGTGAGGCTGCTTTTCTCAAACATTGAGGCTATACTATAGGTGTGTAGCTGTATATATCATCAACCAATGAAATAAGACCCTGTTTCACTGCAGAGTTCTTAGTGTGCATTATGTATCAGCTGGTACCCATTGTGATGACTGTCATCTGTGCTTCTCTCGCCAGTACCAGATAAAGCAATGGCCACCTGCATAAGACCTCACGCTACCCGCAAATAGCATCTCTTATCCAGGGTCATTTACAATCATTTACCTGTGCCTTCTTGTTAATTTAGTATATGCCATCTCTTATGTGGCATTATACATATGAATCCATGTGTACAATAAACACTTCTTTTACAGTGATAGTAACCAAGGCGTGCTACAGTAGCAAATATGATAAGATGTTTTAATATCATGTTGCACAGATAACTTAACATTGATAGGCACCATGTAATTCTTGGTGATGCCTGCAGTTCTATGCAGATGTTTTGCCTTTTGCTGTCATACACTCTGCGTGAGATTATGTGTATTATCCCCTGTAATTCTGTTAATGAAAATTATATTTTAGTATGATTGAGGGAAGGATCATTATATAATGGTCCCCTAAATTGGCAATCCAATTAGCTGCCACTTTCCTAACTGGTTCATAGCCGACAATTTTGCATTATCTGGTATCCAAGAGTTTCTAACCAGTGAAAGAGCAACCCATACATAGAGTTAGATCCATATAACCTACCCTCTCGTATTCTAATTAAAGTACCTGTTGCATTGTGATATATATTTTATGAGCGTCTCCTAGTAAGCTGTTGACTTCTAGTATGCCTTTGCATGTGAAATTATTTCAAATCCATGTTGTGATGTAAATAGTTTATTAACTGTTCAATACAGACACATTACAGTATTCAGAGTGTGCAGATCTGAAGCTCCTTTTCTACATGTTTATCATGGTGTGTGTGACAATGACTATGATCAAGGTGCACCTCTAATGCTTCACACTAGCAAATATATATATATATATATATATATATATATATATATGATGATTTATGCATTCTAAGTATGAAAGAGTATTGTCCATTAAATGGAACCTCATACTTGTAATTATTAATAGCCAAATCAGGATATATAGTTTACACAGTATATTGTCAAACATATTTTAGCTGTATTATGCTACGTTCATGTACTGCATGAAAACAATGGTCATTGAGCATTGTAACAGAATGCGGCCCTTGTAGCGCTAATACCCGATCTATCCCAGACATATATATTATTATATGTACACTGTAAATTCTCGTGTGGAAGCCAAGGCTAGTACGCAAGTTAGATCTCCAGTGAGGCTAAAGGATCTGTCACAAAGTCAAGGGTTTTTTAGATGTATACTACAGTACTAGTTAAAGTAGCCATAATCAGATGCCATAATCAGCTCATATGGTGTTCCGCAGTTTCCGCGAGTGACCTAAATTTATATGTGAGAGATATCATTGCTAATCAGGCAGTCCTTCTCCTGACCATGATAGCTGTGTAGTACATGGAGACCGTATGCCCCTTCCAGGTCTTCCAGTTCAGGCCAACACCAAACACTGAGCTGCCATATATCCCATTCAGATTGGCCTGATGACATGACCCGTACCACCATGCTCCCACCATGCTTCTGGCACAACTGCTACCCCTGTCCTTGGTTGAGAATACTCTTCCATTGTGATATGTCATGGAGTCACCTACAATGATCGATAAGCAGTGCAGGAATTCAGCACTAAAGAAAGAAATGTTTTCAAATGCATCTTTTGGCGGAATTGTAGGGTCAGTTAAAGCAGACTTTTTGATAATCTAAATCTCGTTTTTACCAGAATCATATGAGGTACATACTCAACATCTTTACCTTTCTCAGTGACCATTTGTTACATATATGCATAAAGTATGTATCAGGTGTAGTTCACAGTTACAATAAAGTGTAATTACCTCAATAATAGATTAGAATACCAAATTGTTCTAATATCCGCGTAATATGGTCTGCAGCTAAAATCAGAGTTGCACTATTTACTACAACTTACCTGCTGTACCCGAGAACTGGCCAATATGAAGCTTGTAGCTCTCTGTTTCATCCCCAATCCAAAACTCGGAATAATCTGCAAAGCGCCTTTCACCATCTAAAACTCCAAGGTGGAACTTGACCTGCTGGTCATGGTTCTTAGTGAGGACATGAATGTTGTCATTACCGAGCCAGAACTCTCCTTCTAGGTCTCCAAACCCTGCCTTGTACTCGGCCAAGGTCAGGTAGAAGTCCACCGAACCATCCTGTCTCCTCTGGAATACCTATAATGAGATATAGAAAGGTTCATCAAGACCATTTTTTCTGTCTTATTAATGAGTTATTCCAATGTGTGATTTGCTTTTTTGTTGGAAATGACAGACACTGCATAGAACATCCTCTTTAACCACCTTTTAGAATGTGTAAAGGTGATTAAAGAAGGACAATAAGCAATAAGAATCTTTAAGCACCTTTAAGCAAACTGTTGGGGTTTACTTAAAGTTGCATATAGTTGACTAAAGAAGGAGGTGGGGTTTACTAAAGGTGCGTATAGCTGATTAAAGAACGAGTTGGGGTTTACTTAAAATTGCGTATAGATGATAAAAGGAGGAGTTGGGGTTTACTTAAAGTTGCATATAGCTGATTAAAGAAGTTGGGATTTGCTTAAAGTTGCATATAGCTGATTAAAGAAGGAGTTGGGGTTTGCTTAAAGTTGCATATAGCTGATTAAAGGAGGAGTTGGGGTTTGCTTAAAGTTGCATATAGCTGATTAAAGGAGGAGTTGGGTGTGATTAAAGTTGCATATAGCTGATTATAGAAGACTTTTGGAGCTGCTTAAAGTGGCTGAAAGCTGCTTAAAGAAGGGCTAATAATTATGGAGGTTGCTTGAAGCTGCTTGGGTATGGAGGCTGGGGCCGGGTGCTGGAGGCTAGGGCCGGGTTCTGGAGGCTGGGGCTGGGTTTTGGAGGCTGGGGCCGGGTTCTGGAGGCTAGGGCCGGGTTCTGGAGACTAGGGCCAGGTTCTGGAGGCTAAGGCCGGGTTCTGGAGGCTGGGCAGTCAGATGGGCAGCTGGGCAGTCAGTCTGGCTGGGGCTCAGCAGGCAGCAGGTAGGTTGTAGCTGCAGGAGGTGTGTTCAGGAATGCAGGCACTGGTGAAGTGAGGGCTCCCTCAGCAGCACTCCCCATTATAAAGGGGGTGCTGTCACAGTCACGTGACTGAACCATCCTGTCTCCTCTGGAGACCTCACTCTGATTGGCTAAGGGAGGTCACGTGACCTCTGATGTGCACTGAAGCGGATCAGTGTAGCTTTGGCCGTCATTGGGTGCGGATTGTGATGCTTCTAGAGGGGCTAGAGAGTCCCAGTGGGACTCATTGAAAAGCCCCAAGGACTCTCAAAATGCCTAATTGTAAACCTCGCTGTGCTCCCACTAGTTCCGACTTTACAGTCCCAGATGTGTATTGTAGCTTCAGGGAAATTAATCAATATAATAACGCAAAATAAAGGGTACAGAGACCGCCACACCTTTCCCCAAGCTACCTGCCCCTCCAGGGCGCGGAAAAGGCATCATATGATCCCTCCAGGCGGCTCTATAGTGTCACAAACACGGCCACACCTCTCCCCAAGCTACCTGCCCCTCCAGGGCGTGGAGAAGGCATAATATGTTCCCCCCAGGCGGCTCTATAGTGTCACAAACACGGCCACACCTCTCCCCAAGCTACTTGCCCCTCCAGGGCGCGGAGAAGGCATCATATGCTCCCTCCAGGCGGCTCTATAGTGTCACAAACACGACCACACCTCTCCCCAAGCTACCTGCCCCTCCAGGGCGCGGACAAGGTGTCATATGCTACCTCCTGGCGGACCTGTAGTGCCACACAGACTGCCACACCTCTCCCCCAGCTACCTGCACCTCCAGGGCGCGGAAAGGGTGTCATATGCTACCTTCTTGCGGACCTGTAGTGCCACACAGACCGCCAAACCTCTCCCCCAGCTACATGCACCTCCAGGGCGCGGACAAAGTGTCATATGCTACCTCCTGGCGGACCTATAGTGCCACAAATACTGCCACACCTCCCCAACAGCTACCTACTTAAAGCAGGATAAAGCTGCTGACAAGCTGCTGGTCCTTCTTTGAGCAGGTTTAAGCAGCTTTTCGGATGCTCAAACTAGGAATTAAAGTTGCTGACAAGGTGCGACTCCTTCTTTAAGCACCTCGACTGCAGCTTTAAGGAACAATAAAAGGGGGATAAATTTGAATCATTATGCAGTGAGAATGCAGCACTGTAGAATATATTTGCCAGGAAAGCAAAAATGTTAAACCTTCTGCAGTGTATCAACCCCTATCAACACATCAAAAGAAAAAAACATCCTATTTTTGAAATGGTTTCAAATATAAAAATATTTAATAAATCATGTGTTGTTATAGGATGAATTACACCACAGCAGGCATGGCGGAGAACAAGGAATTTCACATCTCTTGTATACCAATAAGGCTCCATTCACTGTATTTTGCATAGAGCTTGGTACTCGTCCTATAACAACTACAAAACAGGCTCATTTTATACAGTTCGTGACATCACACATGTATAATAAAGCACACCAGATGTAAAGAGGCTCATGAGGCTCATAAGAGACTTTATATAATAATAATAATAATGGAATATAGAACATCAAGGTATTATGCAGGGCACATTAGTGGTTCTATTTGGTGCTTATTGCCAAAAGAAATCTACAAGGGGAATGTGGGAGTTGATGCTCTACCCCAGTGGGCACAGAATGTTGAATCAACATTGATAATGGTTGTCAATGTTGATTTGATGTTGATCTAGTGATGATTCAATGTTAAAGCGACATGGTTTGATTTTTTTCCATATCTAAAATCTTGTTAGACGTGTTTCAAATGTTAGTAGAATATCAATTTTGGACGATAGGGCACAATACATATTCATCTTTGTGCAACAAAAGCCCAATTAGAGGTTCAGATGTCGCCCAAGTATAGCATTTTACAGTGTATTTTTCAATAGGGGAATTAAAGCTTGCACTCCTAAATTAATTAATTGTAAATAAACTGAGTCATAACCTGAAGAGTAGGCAAATTATAAGCTAAATCCTAGGGAATGACATTAAATAAAGTATGTAGCACATGAAGTATGGCCATAAGGAACATTCTGGTTCATTCTTAACTAAATTGATTTTTGAACCCTAATCATCAGACCTTATCACTTTTAACTATTTCTGTTCCCACTGGGACAGACACCCTACCAGGATGTCGTTCCACCTTCTATCTGAAGGGACCTGCCTCAATATGCTACATACCGTCCAGCCTCCACCATCCAGGTCCTGCTCACAGTACACCTGCAGCAGGGTGTTCCCATCCGGTGAGATTGTGTAGACTCCCGATGTGTGATAACCATGGTTCAAGACATCCAGACAGCTAGTTAGCACTTCTACGCAATGGAAATTTAACAATACATTGTTAGGTGTGAGATCGGGGGGAGGCAATTTCCACTACATAGTACTACAGCTGGCATGGGTCTCAGATTGGTTCATCAGGATTTGCAGTAGTGATAAGAAGTGACCATTTATCTATAGGATTACACATTTTATGATAATTCATTAATGAAAAGAAGCTAAAAAAGAACATTTTTCTTCCATTTACATTCCACAGCCATAGCAACACCTAATAATGGAAGAGATGTGATGAAGACATGTTCTATGGTCATAACCATATATGACATGTCTAGTTTTAACACATTTCTACTGAAATATACATGGTCAACTGTTTTACTGGATCTACCCCATTGTGCCCCCTTAACAGGATAATAGTATGAGCGAGGAGCAAATCTGTCTGGGATTGAAGTATTGAATAACACACTCTAATCTTGATTGGAAGTCTACTATATGTACTACATGAACGCAGTTAGAATTCTGCAACTACTTCATACCTGGTGTGAAGTATCTCTCCTCATAGGGACATAGCGTGTTTGTGCTACCCTCAGTGATGGTAAACCTACGTGCTATATTTGGTGAAGTTCCTGCCCATTCAGTCCACTGCCAGTCTGGTAAACACATAGACAAAGGTTAACGAGTTTTAGTCTCTTGGCTGGATTATTCCATGAGCCTTATTTCACAAGGCCGTAATGCCACCCAATGATATATTAGTCGAATAACCCAGCAAACGGACTGGAACAAGTGCTCCTTTGTGTTTATTTCTTATGTTTTTTATTCAAGATATGCAAATATATAATAGGGGAACCCTAAAATAGCATCTTTCTACCCTGTTCAAATGTAAACAAAAACTAATTTTGATGATGTGACAGGGCTGTGAAATATGGCCTTGGGTCATTTCACAGGGGGAGTGAATTACGGCCTTCCTTAGTTAAATTAATGAAGCAGCCATATTCCATAATAAAATACAAAAAGGTTTTAGTTGATGATATTATCACCAAAATGTTTATTCGTGACCATGAAACCCTAGTCTGATAATTGTAGCTGGTCAGCTGGGTGATCCCAATAACAGTATTACCAATGAATGGACTTATACTGTCTCAAATTATAATTGCAAACATATTTTTAGTTTTTATATTTGAGCCACTTGAAATAATTTACTTTTTAAATGTAAAAGATCATGCAACTTGCAGTTAACTGATTCATGATAAATGTAAGATGACTATCATAATCTAACCATTTTTCATAATGATTAATCCCAAATCTTGGAATAGGGATTATCCAAATGTTATGACATTCAATGAATTTGACATTTTACTGCAGTTTTATCAATTGCGGTAAAACATCATCATGAAGTGCATCAGTTTTACTTTGTTGTTGGTGGCACTTCAGGTGTACAGAAACACAGTCAGCCTCTCCCTCCTCTATCCGCCAGGCACAGATCTTATTTTTGGACACCACCATTTTACGCCTAATGACCTGTGAATGAAAGAAATGCCCTGATATCAAATAATCAATATAATATTCCCTCACAGACAGTTTCAATACAAATAGTTCATAATTATAAGTGCATATTACATATTTTTTCAGAATTATTTTAAGATTATGGTCCCCATTCTTTTTCAAGTTCCCTAAAAAAGCAAAATATCCTCAGAGGGTCCATTTTAGGTTATAGTAATACTGATTTTTGTCACCAAGTTGCTTTGTGTACCCGCCCGCATTTTAGTTTAACTTAAGCACCATGTGGAACTCAGCTCTGTTTTCCTATTGGCATTGTTCTACTATGACACAACATTTTTCATTTGCAGTGCCTGTTGAACATGTACAAATTGGAATAGGAACTGTTTGTTTACAAATTAGTCAAATGTGACATAAAGAAATAACCCAAATACTAAATTGTAAACTGATTGCTTGAAACAGAGTGGGCCCTTCCACTTACTTTGGCTCTCTTTAGGGCAGTCACATCATCATCAGATAGTACCAGACATGGCCGGGTGTGGTTCCTTCCTAATGTGCTGCATGTGGTGTGGAACTCCTCACTGAGTAGCGCCATCATGCAGGCATCCAGGGAGGCTCCATGTCCTACACTGCTGCATAATGCCAATACCAATACCTGCAGTATGACATCCAGCTCCATCCCTGGACTCTTATTCTACTATATATAATATCTGAATACAAGTAGATCTATTTCAGTGAATCTATTCAAGAATGAAATGAAATCCAGGAGATAAAAGAATCTAGGGAAGCAAACGTGAAAATTTTCCTTATGCACACTGGTGCAAAACAAGTTGTTGATGAGTCTGCAGTACTTTGTCCATGGCAACCAGTCTAAGTTAGTCATGAGGCTTCTTTGGCAGCCTCAGCGCCTATAAATTATAAACATTCTGACATTTTTTGCAGTGTAGTTGGAGTCAGGTGTTAGATATTTTATGATGTTGGGGACGTGCATTATTCATAATACCTTAACTACACATAGAGGAGTCAAACCAAAACAGACAAGGGTGTCCATCTCCTATTTGTAAGTGGCATGAGTTGACGATACGTAAAAAAATTATTTATATGTGTATCATAATGTGATTGACTGGATGTCATTGGGCTACTCTGTATTCTATGGTGGGAAGACACATGAAACGGGTAGTAAAAATATCCAAGTTGACGTGAGTGAGTCCAACTAAGCCAGTCCCGGGGTAGGACTATGTGTTTACACATGGGGGTGGAGTGTTGGTCCCCCCACCATCCCACGAGGCCCCCTGGATCGCGCAGCGATCTGGGGGGCGGAGTGGGGTGGTGGGGGGATCCAACACGACACCCCCATGTGTAAACACGGTTCTATTATGGTCTATCATCACATAAAATCAATAAAAACAACATTTACTGACCAGAATCCACACTAGTTGTTGACAGGATGGCCAAACCTTAAGCCACATGAGAAAAGGAATCTGATTGGCTGTTGGCCGGTGAGAGTCTGTGGGGCTGGTAAGGGGTTTCTGTGGGTTTCGGTTCCTAGAGTACATTTAGGCTCATATGACTATTAAATTCGAGAAAGATCTGCCAGGCCTTAATAGAGCTATAAATTCTTAAACAATTCAGTGCAGTTAATTCAGAGAAATCAATGGAAACATGTTTTGTTCCCCCAATCGATCCCTCAAGCCTAAAAATCGAGTTTATGAAAAAATAATGAAGGCACTGGTTTTTTGGACTACGACTTCTCCATGCCAATCCAGGGTTACTGTCTTAAAATATGAAGCAAATTGGCCCAGTAGTTCCCGAGAAATCAATGGAAACTTGAATTGGTACCCCTACTCCCAAGTTTAAAAAATCAAGTTTTTGAAAAAAAATGTGGGCCCTGTTTTAAGAAACTGCGATTTCTCCATGGCTATCCAGGGTTACTGTCTTAAAATATTAAGCAAATCGGCCCAGTAGTTCCCGAGAAATCAATGATGACCTTCATGGGGCCTATCCGATAAAGGCTAAAATATAAAGCATTTTCAAAAAGTCTGAGGCACTGTTTTTTTGGACTACGATTTTTTCCATGCCAATCCAGGGTTACTGTCTTAAAATATGAAGCAAATCGACCCAGTAGTTCCCGAGAAATCAATGGAAACGTGAATTGGTACCCTATACTCCCAAGTTTAAAAAATCAAGTTGTTGAAAAAAAAAGTGGGCCCTGTTTTAAGAAACTGCGATTTCTCCATGGCTATCCAGGGTTACTGTCTTATAATATCAAGCAAATCGGCCCAGTAGTTTCCGACATATTAAAGTTCAGGTGAATTATATAGGCCCAACTCCCAAAACCCCTTACCAACCCCAAAAGTCAAAACTTGTCACGGACGGCAGGGCACTGACAACAGGGGAAAAGTTAACTTTTTTTCATCAACAAACTTGGATATCTGATACAATATCCAAAGGACAGTATGTGTGGAACATATTACCATTATCATCTTGAACTAGGAATGGATATAATGGATAGTTTCAGCATCTTAACCATGTGCTGTGCATGTAAAAGGAGTTTGAAGGGGGACGCCTGGTTGGGAATTTACAACTCAACAAAACTGAAAATTCACCAATGGAGAAATGGTGAGTCTAGGTTTAGCTTTTTATTTCAGGAAACCTTTTTAGGCACTATAGCTTTAAAATCTATAAAACAGTACATTTATTGTTAGTTTGTGAGGTAGGCTTACCTATTCAGTGTTAGGCCTAGGGTTTTCAAGTTTTAGGCCTAGGTTTTCTTGTCAGATCTACTTACCACATAAAAACAGCTAACAGCCCATCGTGTCTGCCTGTCAGTCGTAGCACATTTTGCCTCATCTTTCATCTTAACGATTTCCTCTGGAGAAGGCATCTTTTTGGATTTAGTGGTGGTTAGGGTAATAGGGGAAGTAAGATTACTTGAAGTTGTAGGGGGGACTTCAGCTTTTACTGGAACTTGTTCAAAGCACAGGCTTTCCTCCATTTCCTCCATTTCCTCCAGTAGTAGGGACACAAGTGGCAGATCTTCAATACTCATCTTGTCAAATTTGTACCTTAATAACATTTCTGTGTGCTCAATATTATCAATATCAGACACTTGATACATGTGTGCACCAAAGAATAGAGTGACTATCTTTGTTAAAAGCCATGGTTTGTGTTGGTAAAAAAACCAAATCTCCCACAACAACTTCCTCTATTTTTGTAGCGTCACTGGAGTGTCAGTGACGTCATAGACGTCCGTGACGCACTGGACGTCACTGACGTCCAATGAAAAGTGTTCTTACAAAAAAAGAAATCATGTGTTGGTCCTCTGACCAACACCATGAACGTTGGTCCACTGTTTTCAATGGGACATGCACGGCCAGCTATGATAGAACTGTTTGCCATGTCACTTTTTGGGTCTCAAAGAAATCACCTGATCGCAAATGAGCCCGCCTTCAGAAAGGCAATAATTCCCAAGAATTCACAATATAGAATCAACTTTTTTTTTAAATGTCTTCCCCGGAAGCAGGCTTTTCTGTGACAAAGTCTTAATACTTCCTTCCTGTCAAATGGTCATGACACCAGTGAAGTGATCCCTTCCCTGGAAACAAATTCCGGTGAATTCCCCTGAATTCCCCTAAATAACACGGGCTGAACTGGGGTCAGTCCCGGGAATAACCCGGGTTCTATTCCCGTGATATCATGGGATTTTGTGAGCAAAAATTCCCGTTATATCACGGGATTCTGTTAAAGAGGGGTGCATGGGTTCGAATCCCATACTAGTAGACCTGAATGACTCTAGTGAACCTGTCTAGTGTGATTTATCTAAATATTCTTACAAAAAATATCCACATACATTCCTTTTGACCACTAACATTCTTGCATATGCTTGTCCTGTTCTGGAACCGAACCTGCTACCCTTAGACCCATAGTCCCGTGCTCTAGCGACTGACCTACTGGGACATGTATTGGGAGAGGTACATAATCTGTGACCACTGGTGACTGTACCATAATATTATGTATACATAGAGTTGTTGTTGACAAAGAGAGAAGCAGGATAGACATGAGGGACCTTTAGCAAACCCAATGTAGCCAATTAAACATAAACATATCCTATACTTTTAACACTGAGCTACATCTGCGTATAGTATATGAGTGTTAAATTTACATGAATGTAGATTTTCCCATTATTTCTTTCATGCGAAAAAAAAAAGATCTCTAGGGATTTGAACTATCCACCTTCAGATCTACAGTGCCAGGCTCTACAGACTGAGCTAACCGGGCTTGCTGAATGGTTGATGCATGGAAAGGTAATAGGGACCTGTAGCAATGTTGACGCATCCCATTTAGAGATGTTGTAGCCTATGCCTGTAACATTGCTATGTTTGTGTTTAATGAGATATGTCAGGTTGCTAAAGGTCTCTAATGTTTCATTCTGCACCCTCTCTCTCCAATAAAAGTCAGGAGATTCATTGTCTTGGCTTATTTCTAATTCTAAAGTAATTAGTAATAGAAACAAGCTTTCCAACTACAAATGCAAATAGCAACCACGTAAAAGCTCATTAAACACAGACGTAGCCTATCCCTTAAGCACCACTACGTCTGCGTTTAATGAGCTATGTCTGGTTTGCTAAAGTTCCCTATTATCCCATGCACTAGCATGTGGCCCATTGGGACAGGGAGAGGGTGCAGATTAAACACTACCACTCCATGCATCAACCATTCAGCAAGCCCGGTTAGCTCAGGCTGTAGAGCCTAGCACTCCAGATCTGAAGGTGGAGAGGTCGAATCCCGAGGTATCTCTTTTTTTTGTATCTGTCATTTAGAAAACATTTCTTTCACACCAACATGTGGAAGATACATTTTTTAGGTTTTTAATATCATCAAAATTAATCATGCTTGAATAAGGTAGAAATACGCCTATGCTATGGTGGGCACACTTCTACCCTACTGGTTAAATGAGTCATCTGACACAGGGGTTCGAACACACATCATGCTGATTTGCTAGGGTAAATCCCGTGATTTTACAAGATTCTACATGTAAAATCCCGTCTTTTAATCCCGTGATATCATGGGAAATTTTGCTCACAGAATCCCCAAAACTTCCCCCTCATTTGCATAATAGACCACACCCCCGTGACCGGAAGTGACCTTCTTAAGATGACCGGAAGTGACGTCACGTGACCTACTTAGGGGGGGATTAGCGATGACCGGAAGTGACAGAAGTGACCCAATAAAAAAAAAAAAAGTGGTCAGGTGACTGGAAGTGACCACCTAGTTAACATGTCTGCAGGATGATCACCTGCTGTTTGCTGTATGAAGTTTTTTTGTATACGCTCTCTTTGAACACCCTAATCTCCTAATGACACTTGATCCTCTTATAGATGTAACACACCTCCAGATCAAAAACAATATTTGAATCCAGGGTGGAAGGAAGGAAGGACCCTCCAGCTGGAAAGAGGATTAGCTAGCTCACTCTCTTTTAAGCAGCTTATCTCCAGAGGTGTGTATAAGGGGGGGAAGAAAAAGAAAGTCATTCACTCACACTTTCTCTACAACCCTCACCATGAGTAGTATAATAATAATAATATGTATCAGAGTCTGAATGTACACATCTAAGTGGAATTTTGTCTTCTGAGCGACTTTGCACAGCTAAAATATGTGATAACAGACTCTTTATAGGGTTTAGACAGCAGGCCAACATGTTTTGTACATGTATATACCATTTATATAGGTATTTAAGATGTTTGAGATGTGTGTAAGAGGTTTTGCTAAGTGCTTCCAAATTATGTAATGTCCGTAACGATAACTCTATGAAATAGGGTCAATGTACGGGCCCACCAAGACACATAAGGGTCAGCAGGTACCCACAACTATGCATGATATTTGAAGTAAACATGTTGAGGATAACACACAGCTGTTTTGATACTAAACAGGGCATTTTTGAAGAAATTAGAGTAAAGTTGGGATTCTGATATTAAATTTTCACAAATTCCATGAGTATCGCAATTTTTGTCGAGTCGTAAAAAGAAAAGTTTACGTTGCATGCCTAATCATACATACTGTGGCTACTTGTAAACCAAAGGAGAAGTAACTGTGGTGTTTTAAACTGATTTTATTCAATGTTTAGTTTTTATAATGTAATGTCCGTAACTCCAGGTTCTAGTCGCCGGTGAATAAAAACGGACCCCCTGGGAGTTAAGCTTTCCCTCGAGTTGATTCTGGTAGCCAAGATACATGTCTATCAACCACATGGTGAGATATGCATATCGTATACGAAAGGTAGAACTGAAACCATATGAATGAATGTGTGTAACCTAAAGGCATTATGTATAAGTACCGGTAGTAGTTCTAAGGGTGATTGCCTGCAGACAGGTTCTTTCCTGGTTTCATATCAACCACATGGTGAGATATGCATTCAGGTATACGAAAGGTAGAACTAAAATCATATGAATGAATGTATGGAATCTAAATGTTTTATGTATAAGTTCCGGTAGAAATGCTTACCTATGTTATACTATTGAGTGTGTATAACATTCTAGTATGACAAGACGATGTTGTGTCAAACTCTAGGGATGATAGCCTTTGTGTATCTTTCAGATCTTATTGTTATTTAGCACAAAGTACCGGTAAGAGGCATATTCAAAATATGATTGTGACGTCTGTTAACTCATAAGACGCTCGGTCTCATTACAAATGGTATATAAGGATGATGATGAGGATAATTATGATGATGATGATGATGATGATGATGATGATGATGTGGACAAAGATTTATGATTAATAATCATGGACATTATTTTCTGAAGTTAATTGATAAGGCGTGTATTAATATAAATCTGGTTTGATTCTCTATCCTGATTGACATGCCATTGCTGTGGGGTACATGAGTGTGTAGGGGATCACTCATCTTGTATTTATGTAATATAGTCTGGGGACGTGAAACCTCACCTCCCAATACTAGATTGCACATGGGGAGCCACAAGAGCAGAAACCTCATGGGGGGAAGGGGGGGTCTCCTTTTGGGTTTTATTTACAATTTTGTATGGGCTCAAAAAAGATTTTTGGAAACCCGTAAGGCACACCGTGACATTTGGAACAACTTCAAATATAGGCGAGGGTAACCCAGATTTCAAAAAGGGCTTCTCGGTTGTGCATCTAAACGCTAGGAGAATTCTGCTGTTGATTAATCATGATGCCACTTATTGCTTGGGTTCATTTGAATTTTCATGTCTGCATTTATTCCCAGAATAGCTCATTTTGATACTTACTAAGCACTTCCAATTGAACTCATAATTGGGTAGTCTGCTGAAGTACTTGGCTGCAACAAGATAAAGGCCCTTTAACCTTCACATTAATGAACCTCATTTAATAAGGCAGTAATTGGGTTGGAATAATAATATTTTGGCTGGAAACTGAACCCTGGCCACCACAGCTGGGGCTTATATTATCTCTGTGCTGTGTCTTCTCATGCCCCCTTTATTGATCATCTGCGGTTAATGGGATCATGTCATTAACTTTTCCTATACCAGAGTCATTTTTGGTGATTTTTCGCCCTGTAGGAGATGGCTTGAGCTTTTCAAAACTGTGTTTATCATGCCAATATTCCATCCAGAAGGGAAATAGTGAGGGTTTGAGCTAAGGTTGTTCAAGAAAAGGACAGAAACCTAAATTCCTCTATATATTCTCATAAGGGAGATATAACAATAGTAAAATTGTAATCATAATTTCAAAAATGGTTCTTCAACCAAATTTCAAACTGTAGCATTTCAGGATTGCCTCTATCGATTTTGATGAAATAAATTCTATATTATAGATACTTTTAAGTACTTCTAGAATTTTTGTGTGCAATTCTCATTACTGACAGGTTCTAATTGGTCACCATGGCAACTTCACTTACCTAAAATCGTGATTTTCAGCTGGTTTTTAGTAGAACTGTTGCTATGGCAACCAATATTTTTGTCAATAATACACCAAAATATTTCAAATTTGTAGCGCCCATCTTTCTTAGCATGAAAAACTGCCTGAAGTAAATTTTCACTAAAAAAATCATTTAATCTGTGAAAATTGTACTAATTCTCTCCCAAGTTGAGAAGGCTGCCAAATAAAGGGATTTCAAGGCACATCCAAATGGTTTGGATTCCCTGGAGATGATATAACGAATAGCAAGAATCCAAAGAATTGTAGGTTTAAAACAGTTTTTGAGAAAACTACAGAATGCTCAAAATCCGCCAAAATTCTGCCCCTATTACGCAATACTGCGTAATTGGTATAGGAAAAGTTTATAAAGACATCAAGATATTTCAACTTTGTTTTCTTTGGTCCTTGAAGGTCTTGCTGTTATTGTTTTTGCATATTTCAAAGGGGCCAGAAGAATTTGGGCTGCAGTTACTTCAAGTATGAGAGAGTCTGTTGGATTTGAGCCCATCTAATTAAGTGATTACACATATGTGGAGGCTCGTTCACAAAGAAACTCTGATTGGGCAGGTCTTACTAAAGATATCTTCTTAACCATGTTGAAACAAGACTAATTGGTGAAAGGTATAACCCGTCAAATTGTTAACTACACCTTCAACATGGACAGAGATGCTTTCTTCAGACAGTGGCCCATAGGTCCATTTTAAAATGTCCACATGCTTTGACTATTATAAAAACTATTTCCTTCTGTAACTGAGTGGTACATTTCCTCCTGAATTCCAACTTTTCATAACTACATTATTCATAGAACATCCTATGAGGAACATGCGTTACCAAATTGTCTGCTATAGTCAGGTAGATTTCCTTTACCTTTTAAAAAAAATTCCGACACCATATCCTGTAGGATGGGGGTTGATAATGAAAGTGGTGAGGGTGAAAGGAGTGGTGGGGTGGTGGGGACGATTGCTACTGACCATTAGTGGTTTACTACTGTAACTGAATGGTGTCCTGCTACTTAGATCAATTGGCTTTCTGAGTGTGGTTCAGCACAGTGACAGTCTAATTGCTCCCGGTCTTAGTCTGTAGTGGCTAACCCAGATTAGTCATACGGATATTGGTCAGAATTGGGACCTTATGTTCAAATATGACCAAGTCAAAACAAAAAATGATTAAGGTGTTATGCAGGAAGGAATGGAATGCCTAAGATGGTTTGGCCACAACTGACTATACCTGATAGTAATAACTAACCATGTTTGATCATTTAGGGAGTCAAGAAATGACCAACTAGGTTAGTCAGTATTGACTAGAGTCTAAAGATTACCTGTGTAGGTGGGGGTATACATGTATTAGCAAAATGCCCCTAGGCATGACCTGGACTCCAAAGAGTGTGGTACTCAATATAAGATCTGTGCCCTAAGTGGGAGGTAAAGGGGTATTGGTGAGATGTAGGCATGAGGTCAACAGTCTCATCTTCGCTTTGTATGAGAAATTTGTCTGGACTTTTCTGTATTTATTTTCAAATTCTTGGGATGAAGTACTTCCTCAAGAGTGTTTTGCTTTCTATCCGAGCTTATTTGAATGTGCAAATCAACAAAAGGCGGAAAGTATATCTGAGCATTACTCTCAATAGCGTTTATGTTCTTGCTAAGTTGTGAGAAATCAGAAAAGGTATCCTTGGCCTAATGATGCGTGTTTCAAGCCAGCATGAGATTCAGTTGGCATTAAGGAGAACTCTACCAGGCTATAGTACCATGTCCACAACATACTCAATCTTATATTGTCACCACACTGGTTGGTATGTAAGCCAGAGTATGTGTCATTGATAATAATTATGGCAATGTTATGTTGTGATAAATACTAACTGCAATGACAATGCCATCCTAGCAATTTGTTCAAGCTAATTAGCCATTAACAATGGCACCCAGACACAGGATTCTATTACTAGTATTAGAGGGCAGCACACACATTTTTGTCAATACTTTTACTGTGTCGTTGTATTCATGAGCTTCAGGAAAGTGCTCCATCAGCTAAGGGAAAACATATCAGGAAATACCTACAAGAAAAAAGAAACACAAAAGCTACTGCATTTCCGTTTTACCCAGAATGATAGAGGACACTTCATGAATGTCAGCCGCAGCAGTGTGGTGGGAAGAGCCACAGTAACATGAACTGGGATAAATACGATATAGGCTTACCAGTAGTTATGAATAAGGGAGTTTCTGCTGCTCTAAGCCCATTGCTGCCATGGAGAGCAGGGGACTATTTAAATTAATCTTTTTATTTGCATACTTTAACGGGTCTAATATTGGCCCCAGGTGGACTGCCATATTACGCCCCTATTGCTTTGTCCTGACCTGCAAGTGGGAGCTTCGAGCTTGCCAATATCCAACCCAAGTTTGCACAACACCATATAAATCAATCTTTGAATATTTATTTCCTATAAACTTAAACAGATGAGTATGTTTTGAAGTATGTGCAATCTATTAACAAAAAAGAACAGTGACCATCTGGACCCCCCAGGTATATGATATACAGGTTGCTTTAACCAGTGCTGCCTGGGGAAATTATAGAGAATAGAAATCGGAGAAGTCCATTGATAAAGACAAAAACAAGTCCTTTAGCTAAAGCTTCCGGGAAAGGAGTGATAAAAAGTGCAGGTGGCCTATCTGTGTTATTGTTATTTAGTTCTGAGGCAATGATAGATACAAGAGAGCAAAACTGAGCTAGAAATCACAATAAGTCACATGCAGAACACAATTATAGGGGCACAAGGAGAGAGGCTTGTTGCTAAAAACTGAACACTAAGGGTCTGAGTTATATGGTGAGGCTTTTTGAAAGGGGAGGTGGGCTGTGTGAGTTACTGTTATTTGATTCCAAGTTAAAGATAGACACAAGACAGACTGCCAGCTCCATCTGTCGGCTGCTGCAGTAATTACAGCTGTTGAAAGGCTAGATGAGTGAGTCAAATCGAGTCTACTCAGTCCCCCTAAGTCTCCTTTACCTTAGGATGTCTGGTTTTATCTGCTTTGATGCTGTCTACAGCAGGAATAATTTATAGGACTGTCTTTTTGCCCTCCAGGTCCTGATGACATCAGTGTGTGATCTTTCTCTCTTAGTCCCTCTCTATATCCAGCTTCCATCATTGGATGAAACAAGCTGCCCAGGTTAATACTACATTTAAGGTCTCAGAGCAGCTTAAGTTTATCTATTGGATCAAGACTAACATAACTATAAAATATAGTAGTTAAAAAAACCTGAGCAACCTTTTCTTATGGGGGATAGATCACAGCAAGTATGTTCAGGTAATTTGTATACAGTTTCAGATAATCAATTATGTATCACATAATGGGTTTGTGACAGATTGGGCAGTGGTGGTAGTGGACACTGATTGATGATGGTCCCTACTATAGCAACAATCAAAGTATGCCTATCCTTATTCAATGCATCTTTGTACAGTGTAGCAATGGGGTAGAATATAGGCATGGTATGCAAAGGTTTGGGTTTTGATCACCATAAAATATCATGTCAACTCATTTTTTGGACATTCCTCATGTTGAATATGGAAAACACAACATCAAAACTTGTGGTATCAGACTACAAGTAGAGAGGAGACCCATTAAATAGTGCACTCCCTTTGGTTAACATGTGCTTCTAAGATGTAGGCCTCTATCCGGTAATTGTTTCAATACTTCAAGCCCAGATGGTGAAATGGTGTACTTTGCACATATCTAAAATCCTACATGGTTCTATCAAGTGAAAATTGAGTATGTACCAATGTAAGACATACCAACGTCTCGGAGGTGACCTCAGCTTTACATGGGCTTACATTTGCTATCTGAGTGATTTTCACAATTTTAGAGCAAGTTAAGTAGGAAAATAGTAAACTCTTCAATTTCAATCTTGCCCATTTTTTGGACATTCCTCATGTTGAATATGGAAAACACAACATCAAAACTTGTGGTATCAGACTACAAGTAGAGAGGAGACCCATTAAATAGTGCACTCCCTTTGGTTAACATGTGCTTCTAAGATGTAGGCCTCTATCCGGTAATTGTTTCAATACTTCAAGCCCAGATGGTGAAATGGTGTACTTTGCACATATCTAAAATCCTACATGGTTCTATCAAGTGAAAATTGAGTATGTACCAATGTAAGACATACCAACGTCTCGGGGGTGACCTCAGCTTTTCATACATGGGCTTACATTTGCTGTCTGAGAGATTTTCACAATTTTAGAGCAAGTTAAGTAGGAAAATAATAAACTCTTCAATTTCAATCTTGCTCACTGAGTTTTCCCCCACATGATAATATCACCATTTCTTATCTTAGTTATCATCACATTCTTTTAATGCAGAATGGAAGATCTACATCAAACTATGTACCTGATCTCAATAGCTTGTATGTCATTCACATGTTAGGGATATGATACACAAATACCACTGTTGCCATGGCAACAGAGTAGAAGGTTCCTGTAGCCCAAAGTGCAGCCAATCTAGTGCAAAGTTTGATAAATTTAATGAATGGAATGTTTCTGGATGTTATGGTTTCCGAAATTCTCATACATATATCCTGAAAAACGGTATTGCAACAGCCTTCAGAAAATGTAACATAAACCCTATGTAAGGACAATAAATTCAACTGTTGCAGATTCACTTATGGTATATAAATCATGTTATAGATTTTACATTGGTTAACTAGTTCTGGGCCTGTAAGGACTAATGTTTAGCATAAGCATGGACAGGATATGTATGCTGTGGTTCTTGTCCTGATACAAACACGCATTCAGTGCTTTTTATTCAGCCACAAATACGCTGTATGCTTGCTCCTTTTTACCATTACAAACATGCATGTTATGCTTTGTGTGCATGGAACAGTGCAGATCAAAAATGATGTACTCAAAAACAAATGCAATAGTGCAGTTTGTTCCATTAAAGAATTATGCATTTATTATGGAGCATGTAGCATGCAGTATGTCGCATTACAGATTTGAGGATGCTATGCTCCTGTTTGTGCTAACATTTAGGCAAATTGAATTCCATACATGAGAGCAAAATAACCAATAGATGTGTGTGCAATCAATGTGTAAGAAACCTAAACAATATGAAGGAATTGTAGTAGTGTTAGGTCACAATCATGAAGAGGGGAACATGAATCTTGTCCATTCTGGGTAAGGGAGTAATCATTTTTTCTCAAAGGGGGGGTGGGCGGGGTAAAAAAAGCTAGCTATTGAGCTTTTAAAATAGAGAGAATGAACTTTAAAACCTCCATACATTAAGATAAACCAGCTTAAATCAATTTAACCTTCCATATTGTATTATAAGTACCTGTGCCCACCTCGATCTGGTGCCTTTGTAGTTTGTGACATCAATGAAAGCTCTCAGCATGGCCCAGGTCTGCGAACAAAGTTAAAGTAGTTTGATGTCGTTAACCACCTAAGCTAGACAACGGCAGATCATCATTGATTACGTCCCAAAAGAACACATGACATCTGGCTGTGATGGTGATGGCTTGGCTCCAGTTTCCTATCAAAATATCATCACTCCAACTCAATTAGAACCTTCTTAGATGAGGTTCATTTGATGGTGAATAGGCCTTTCTTCTTACAGACAAGTATGTTAAAGTGACAAAATCTATTTGAGGCAAGATTACAATGGTTTTTGCAGGCACACTAAAGGATTTTAGGGCTATAAAACAAAGGACAGGTCAAATTACTTGGTGATGGTTTTGTTACAAATGTCTGCTAAGAATGTGCTATAAAGATAATATGATGACCCTGGTCAGATGCATAAAAGAATACAATAAAATTGATGACTGCAGTTCAAAAGGAAATTACATCACTAGACCCGCAACATTGAGAAAGATACATCCTCCAGACTTGGGATTGAAATGTCCATGTTTAAATGTCCATGAACTGTGATGTTTAAGCAAAGTGCATGATATGGGGCTTGTAGGATAGCTACTTCCTTTGACTAGTGTGATAACCATTTCTTCCCGTAACTGGGTCATGCAGTTCTTCCTGAATTCCCACGAACCCTGTCTATAGTACATGGTACTGTTAGTCAGGTAGATTTCCATTTCCCCTTGGTAGAATGTGGACTGACAATAGTGGCAGTGGTGGGGCTTGCACCTTTACTGGTGACCATTCATGGTGAGCTGCTGCCGAATGGTGTGCTGAAACGATCAACCACTACAGCTGCCCCCCTCTACATCCATCTGCTTTCTATGCTCTGGCTCAAGGGGCCTTGCCATACACCCCAGTAAGTAGTGGTAGCAGGTTGTGTGAACCAAATGGTGCAATAGACCCATGCATCAAGAAAGGGTGACTTTTCATAATAAAGTTGTGTTTACGATTGCTTTGGCAGAATCCTAACTAAATTGTTTGTAATGGCTATGATTGCAAACATTTCATATTAGGAAATTCATAGGGCAATTATTTTTCAAATAGAATATATTAGGCTGCTGGATTTTGAGGTTATATTTATGTATTCGTTGGTAACAATTCAAATGTTCATTAACAACTTTTCGGAAAAGTCCTCCTTTCTTGCTGCATTGGTCTATAGGCAGGGCATGTGCCAAGCTGATCAGGCGGCAACCCCTCCATGGACTCAAAATGATCCATACAGTTCCAGGACCTCTGGTTTAGTTCAAAGAGAATGGTGGTTAAAATTTGACCTGTGCCATAAGTGGGAGGTTAAGGGGCATCGGGGAGCAGTAGGCATGGGTCAAAGTTCTGATTCCCCTATATATAAAACGGCATTAATTGGCACCAGCGAACCACCCCATTGAAATAAGCTAGAGTACTCAACAGGAACAGATAAACCAAAAGAGGCTATACAAAATTATGTATTTTTTCCAAAGCTAACTCAATTTTTCTTCCTAATTTTATTTCAATTATATTTTGAATCCTTTGCATATCATGAGTGTTCTAGCTATAAGGCTAATTCTAAAAATACATGTGTATTAAAGGAAAGCAATAATAAATATACAAATACTCTCGTACTGTGGGCTTAGCAACAAGAGGCAGAGAATCCCACAAAATTCCGCCATGTTTTGCTGAATTAAAACGGTACAAAAATAACTTTTTTATCAAAGATTGCTGAACAAATATAACAGCAAATGATTGTCACATATCATATAGTCTTCCCATATCAATATAATAGTATAAACCCTTTAGATCATTTAGATACATACCCCTATACTTTCGAATCAGGCCCCTCCGAGAGTATATGCTTGGAGAGTGAGGTGCGGACCCAGTAGTGAGGGACGCACGTCACCATGGTGATGTCACCAGGGCTATCTGGGGCAGTGGGACGCAGCTATGTTCCCGCGCCTGGTAGACCAGCGCCACAGTCCGTTTGGTAGGCCTATGTGTGTGTGGATGGGGGGGGGGGTAGGCCTACTATCACGGACCATAGATTGTATTTAAAACATAATCACCAGCTGCCGAAGGCACTGGTCTTAGTTTAACATGAGAAGCTTGCCTGGACTTTGGGCTATAAGTATAACCTTGATGTTCTTGCTGAGTTGTGGTAAATGACTAAAGATGAGATTTATTTGGTTTTATGGAACACACTACAAGACTGTTCATACCAAACATACCATAATACTTATTATGAGCTAAATATAACATTATCACCATACTGGTCAGTATGTATGCCAGAGTATGTGTCATTGACAATATGGCAACACTGATGAGATAAAAGCCAGCTGCAAAGGGAATGATTCCTAGCAATTCGATTTAGCTGATTAGCCGTTATGTATGGCACCAAGCAACCATGAGATCCACTGGAAGTCAGTCCAAACTTTGACTGTAAGGCTAATTAAGCTTCAGGATGGTGCTCCATCCGGCTAGTAAAAATGTATTTGGAAATGCTTAGAAGAGAGAAAAATTACACAAAAGCTACTGGATTTCCGCTGAAGAATGATATTTAACGCTTCATGGGTGTCTGCTGTAGCACATATGGGTTGGAAGAGCAGCGGTAACAGTAACTAGCATGGATTCTAAGTTAAAGATAGACAAAAGACAGACTGCCAGCCCCATCTGTCAGCTGCTGCAGTAATTACAGCTGTAAAAAGGCTTGATGAATGAGTCAAATCTAGTCAACTCGGTTTCCCTAAGTCTCTTTTAGTCTTTCCCATTGTTGTCTTCCTTGAGTTGCCTTGATGTTGTCAACAGCAGGAATGATTTATAGAACTGCCTGTCCTAGAGCGTTTGCTTGAGACCCCAGTTATGCTCTATAGACACATTTCATCACTGCATAAGACAACCTGACCAACTTGATACTACCTTTAAGGTCCTAGAGCAGCATACATTTTGAAGATTATCTATTCAATGAAGCTAAAATCAATTGATGACAACTAGTAGTCAAATAAAACTGAATGGATGGATCGGGGATCAGTACCTGAAGGTCACTTATATATATATACATACAGGTAATCAATTATGTATTGTGGCTAATTGCGCAGTGATGGAACTGCACACTGATACATGATAAACCCTACCTAACCATAACTTAAATAAATACATGCCTAACCCACCACTCTTCATACAGTGCAATAGGTAAATAAACATGTATGTGTACTACCCAATGCAAAGACAGAAATAAAATAACCAGGTATTTTAAGTATCTCAACGGTGTCCTATAGTATACAGTGAAGCAGATGTCAACAGAGAATGTTATTTACTACCTGAGCAATGAGAACAGTGGAAGAGAGGATAACTTTGATCATGAAATATAGTCACCTGTGTCCTACAGATGAAAGGTTATCAGGTAAGGGTGTTTTTTTTTCTCAAAGACACAACATTAGACCTTTTATCCAAGCCTCAAAGAAACATGGTGGCATATCATATTCTATGATAATGTACGCAAGGTATGTAAAAACTGGAATGAACAGGTGTTACTTACCATTCTAATAATACGAGATGACAATGTCACCTCTAATACCTAAAGTATTAGATATCACAAATGACTACTATGCGATGGCTTCTCGTAGATCTATGTGTTAATGGAAGTTTATACAGATATATTTACTGAAGGATTATTATTTGTATCGCTAAGATCAGTAGGCTCAGGCTCACGAGAATGCCACAGAAAGGTATACCCAGATGTCACAAAGTGAATTTTTTTTTTGACATCCAAGATTTTATTAGAATTATTAAGTTAGCATACCTATTCATTTCTTGGAACAAACTTTATGCTCTACCCATTTCTGGGATGTAATTTTAGAAGTTTTGTGATATTTTTTAGCTTTTCCACGTTTTACAGAAAAAATCCATTAAAATTCAAAGCAATTAAAATGCTCTTATTTTATTTCTTGTATAAACATTAAAAAATATAGAGCATAATAATGCATAATTGAAAATGTTCCAGAGTGATTGGAATTTTTTTCCTGATATTAATAGACACCATTTGCATGCAGATATTCGGATTTTTAAATCTTTTTTCAATGTTTTAAAGTCAATGTCACAAAACGACCGTGTTAAGGTGTCCGTTACACGTCCGTTACGCGTCCGTTACGCCATATGGCGCCATATGGAGCCATATTGACCACAGAAAATATTAACATATGGCAGCTCATAATGTCGTTAATATTTGTCTTATGATAATTCTAAGAGTACCTACCCCAGTAGTATAGTATGTATCGGAACGGGACTATAGTTAAGTACTGTTTATGACTCAATCGACCTGCAGCCAATCAGAAGCCTCCATTTGACCGGAAGTGACGTCACATGCCCATATAAGGGCATACCGGAAGTGACGTCACGTGACCTTGACCTAGTTAGAGGTCAAGGTCATGACTCAGCCAATCAGAGGCTTCCATTTTGACCGGAAGTGACGTCACACGCCCATATAAGGGCATACCGGAAGTGACGGCATGTGACGTCACACGCCCATATAAGGGCATACCGGAAGTGACGTCATGTGACCTTCACATGTACATATAAGGGCATACCGGAAGTGACGTCAAGTGACCTTGACTTAGTTAGAGGCTTCTGATTGGCTGGTACACCGGAAGTGACCCATTTATGCAAATGAGGGGCCTACTTCTGGTCAAATGGAGACCTCTGATTGGTTGGGTCATGAAGAAATGTGTCTCTTAATTTAATTTTGTTTAGGAAGTGATCGATTTTAGGATCACGCGACCGGAAGTGACCTGATGAGTCACGTGACTAGAAGTGACGACGACACATGCCTTAATTAGACGATTCAGCAGCGACCGGAGGAAGTGTCACTTTAAGAGGACACGCTAGTTAATTGTTATAATTGTTTTACTTACTAATAAAAGAAGACGTATGAAAATAAACACAACAATAATTTTATTTTATTTTTTTATTTTCTTTTTTTCAATTCTAATAACACTCTTTTTTTGAAAAGATGCGCTCAATCAATCAATAACACACTTTTTTTTCATATTTTAAAGGACTCGTTGTCACACCGTTAGAATGCACGCGACGCTTATAATACAAGTAGCGCACGTCATCTTTCTCTATGGTGTAAGTGTCCATTTTTGGTTCGTACCACTTTTGAAATTTATATTTACCGCAAGGAGAGTTTTTCGTTTTCGAAAACATTTAAGAAGACGACTACTTCTGTACACTTTTTTTGAGATTTTCTTTCACCGGTGCCGCTGATTTGATCGTAGCAAATGTAAGTCTTAGGGTTGACACTTAGGATCCCGTCACCTTCTCACGCCGCTTTCTTTTCTTTCTGAAGTATGTCTCTCTCAGGCGAGGTTTGACTACACACAGGCAAACATCAGAGGCACACAATAGCGCTAATTCTACCTTCAGACAAAGGTCAGGCACTGCTGGACTATAATAGATGGGTCAAGGGCTATTCTAGTGAGGGTCAGGCTACGCCGGACATTCAATAAAAAGCTGGAGTTTGGCAAACTTGCTTTTGAAAGTCTGACCATGCGGGATCCTCATGCCATAGTCTGGCAATGCTGAACTCTTGGGAGAGTATGCCGGACTCTTGCTGGCCAGACTTTCAAGCAAATTTGCCAAAGTCCAGCTTGTTATTGAATTTCCGGCGTAGCCTGACCCTCAGTAGAATAGTCCTTGACTCATCTATTATAGGTCAGCAGCGCCTGACCCTTGTATGAGAGTAGTATTGGCGACATTGGCCGACTCTGATATTTACCCGTGTGTACGGCGGGAGGAGGGGGTTCACAGCCACTGCTTGCGCTTATAGAGCGCGACTAGCGGAGGTCTGGATGAGGAGACTACGGCGTTTGTCTTTTGCTTGTGCAGCTGCTGCTGCTGCTGCTGACGATGTCACGGATGCCGCTGACAGATACTGCTGCTTGTGCTGCACGAGACTGAGTAGCCGCTATTACTAATGCTACTAATACTAGTATGAGAAAATACATTTAGTCAATTGATTAAATCAAGGAGGTTTTCTGACTTCAGTGGATCGTTTAGCCATCGGCCACGGGCAAAACTTGAAACCATTTTATACATGGGACAATTGGCAGAGTCGAAACGTGTTGGTACCATAGGGTCGATCATGTTCATCATCAGTTCAGGCAAAGGAAGTGTGTCGACAGCACGCGAAAACTTCATGTCTGAATGTTTCAACACAAGACTTTTTATCACACTCACACAGCTGCTTTGAAGAGTGAATCCTTGACCAAACTTGTGCTTTTCCAACACAGCTTTGGCCTCTTTCTGTGCAGTAAGGGATCTCTCTTTCGGGTTCATCTCAGTGCTGTCTAGCATGTCCTCAAAGTCTTTAACATAATGTTCCAACGGACTACAAATGATGGACTCCAGATCATCGTCCGCATATGTCGTCTCCTCGCACCATATTGTGTCTTCGCCTGTTTCGAATTCCGTCATTTTCTTGACAATCTCCTCCTGAGTGCCTTGCATATATCGAAGCTCCTTCAAGGAGTTGATAACTTGTATGGCGAAGACTGACAAACTTGAAGGAATTTCACCACAGTCAGGCCAAGTATACGGAGCTAAGAAAAATAGCTCTAACAAAATCTTCTCCCTCTGTCCAAATGAAACTACTGTTCCGATGAAGTTGAAGCATGCTTCTATCCATTGCTCCTTGGTGACGTCCTTCCAATGTTTCTTTACCTCACATGCATCATAGGGCACCGTTTCTCTTCTTGCTTCAAGTGGGAGTTGCCTTTTCTTTCTTGGACTCATTTCGAGAGGGTTTCGATGCTCTGTAGCGTCAACACTTTCATAAATAAAGAAAATAGCAGAACTAACCATCGTAACGTGCTGAGCGAGCGTAGAGTGGACGATGCTACGAAGATGAAGGGCGGGTGGAGAAAGTGTGACTGGTGACAGCGGCGTTTCACTCCTTATGTACCCTGTCCTAGATAAGCCTCTTAAACGGCTGAAAAGACTCTCTAAGTACAGAGCTTCTACCGCAGGTGGGTTTAGACTTAAGCAGCTTAGTTCACACACATGTCTGTTAGAAAAAGCTACTTGCACACGTGCCTTCCTTTTTTCACTAGTATTCACCCTCTGCCGACTTATAAGACACCTATACACTCTTTCTCGTGAAATCTATGGAAGATGATGGAAGGACCACTGACTACATTTTCTTTGATCAGAGCGTGGAGGACGGCGTCAAACGGAGGGAACGTTGTGAACACAGCTTATAGGTTTTTTGGAAGAGGTCTTGTAAAGTCAAACTGGCGAGAGAGATGGCGTCTTTCAACATGACAATGCTGCTATGTTGGAAAAAAATAGCGTGATTTTTTCAAAAAGCTTCTATGAAAGATTTGACGTCTTTGTTGTTGTAGTGGATCAAGTAATCTGTCATAGTTTGCTTCTTCTTGTCATACTAAACTTTCTGACATGTGGCGTAGTCGGATTTCGGCCATTTTGACGCCCGTCAGTTCGCTGTCAAAAGTCGATCTCGGTGGCAGGGGTTTTTTGTTTACTAGTTTCTTGGTATACGTCATCCATTCGTAAGTAAAGCAACCTTTCTCTTCGTTTGTAGTGAAAGCTCGCAAATAATTCGCGTAGCTGTAACTAAGTGCTAAAAAAGTTGACTACTACGTCCAAGAAAACTGTGTGTAAACCGTCAACTATTGATTGCTTCTCTTTATGACGCTGAATTGTTGGTTTCTTCGGTCTCCGGAGGCAAATAACGAGTGAAGGCGTATTTTTTGATCAGGTTCAAGTCGTAACTCTCCGAGTTGAAGCGTACGACTGGAGCTTGACGGATGTATCTCAGAAGCCGCTTCTTCAGTTGAACTAACGGTTGTCTGGTGTGAGCTGCAGCGAAGCCGCCTGGAGAAGGGGTGAATGTCGCTTCCTCTAGCAGGAGAGCTTCACCTATCGCTACATGTAACTTCGCTAAGGTTGGTCGGTAAACTTCTAGCACAGCTTTCTCGATGACTTTGGCGTTCTCGTTTATGTGATTTTAAACTCGGTCTAACAAGGGGTCGGAATCTGCGTCGGATTCTCTGACGTACGCTGCCCCTCCTACCCCGGAAAGTCGTATGCGACGCTAGCCGACATCGCTGCATAGAGGGCAAAACTTAGGTATTGTTCTTCATTTTTCTACGGGTCACTCGTGATTGTACGGTCTTTTAAAAATTTTGAAACACTTTTCGCAAACGTCCTGCGGCATGTTTTTCTTTTTTTTGTTTTTTCACTTATTTACCAAATATTAAAAAAATAAACGTTGTTTATCACTTCGAATACTAGACGCCTCTTACCACACGATGCTATTAGCATAGTGAAAGACGTCTGTAGTGTAGGATCGATTTCAACAGATGTCCATCTTACTGCAGGGATCAGACGAGAGTGGTCAACACTGGAGTGTCACAGCTCACTTTTATTTCTTTGGGTACAGCTGCATACAACCCTTGAACATACATTGCGACGTCGCCGCGTCCCATGTAGTCTTCCAACACTTTCATCAGAGCCATAGGCTCAGACGTCTCGTTGTACTTCCAAGCTTTCAGCACTTCATAGACAGGGTTCTTCACAGTCCTGTCAGAAGGCACAGGTTGAGAGATGGAAGCTACTTCATGAGAAGTCAACCCTAAGTAGATCCCTATGGTCTTCCAGTCTCTAGGGCAGAGCTCAGCTAAAAGAGAGAAATATTTCTGCACTTTCCACTCCATGTCTCCACTCTCTAAGCCATCCCACATGTCATGCTTGTCCATGTACTCACGTGAGAATTTGATGAGGTCCATACGGTAAGATTCTTCCAAGGCGGCGGCTAGGTCCTTCCACCTACTAGTACAACTTTTCTGGTACCAAGTAGTGAACATTTCTCTAGCTTGAGTTATGACACTTGTCTCACAACTGAGATATCCCATATCCTTCAAGTTCACTTCAAGGAATGAACCTAACCGTATGTAATCTGATGTCGGCAACTTACTACTTATTTTCAGTAGCATAGCGTCTGACAAGTATCCTAACGGCTCTGCTTTGAAGTATGATGATACAGGTACTACTGCAGCAGAACCAATAACAGGAGCAGCGTCTGCGCTGGTATCAGACGACTCGTTGTCGGAACAGGGCAACCACATGACTTCGTAAGGTATTGGTGAGGGCAGTCGCCACGGACCGGACGCACTACCAGTGGAAATGAGGTCGAAAAACGGACTGTGTGCCCGTGACCCTTCGGGTTCCTCGTACGCCTCGTCGTCAGCGTCGTTCTCTGTTTCACCCTGTTGCTTTAGGACATGCATGTCTACTACGCGCTGCTGGGACTGAGTGTCCGAATAGCTGTAAGTCTCAGCGCGAGCAGCGTTGATGGCGTCGGTTGATGAAGCGGTGGAGAGGTTCTGTGCAACGTGCTGCGTGTCAGTACTAGTAGCGGTAGTCGCAGCAAGAGGTGTAGCAGCAGCAGCAGCAGCAGCAGCAGCAGCAGCAGCAGGAGCAAGCGCAGCGCTAGCAGGTGCAGCAGTAGCAGGCGCAGCAGTAGCAGGCACAGCAGCAGCAGGCACAGCCGCCTCAGCAAGCGCAGCAGTAACAAGCACAGCAGTAACAGGCGCAGCAGCAGCAGCAGCAGCAGCAGCAGCAGGCACAGCAGTAACAGGCGCAGCAGCAGCAGCAGCAGCAGCAGCAGCAGTAGCAGCAGCACTAGCAGCACGAGGATCACTAGCAGCCGCAGCAGGCGCAGCAGTAGCAGCAGCAGCGTGCTCAGCAGCAACAACCGTCGCGAGTGTAACAACGTCGCTACTACGACGACTACTACTACCACTACTACTGCTGTGTGCGCTCGCTACAGCGGGAGGGTGATAAGACCAAGCGGTTGCGGCGGTAGTCTCAATTTCAGTAGCAAGAGGAGACGCTGACAGTAAACGATCACCGTTCTGCGTATTCTTCTTGTTCTTGAACTCGATTAGATCCTTGGACGACAGTAGTTGTTGTGTTTTGCTCATGGTGGTGCCTGTAGAGAGCAGCAAAAGACTGAGTGAGTGAACGGATGTTTCCAGGCCCCTTATATACTCCTTCTCGCTTCTAGAGCTAAGCTACTTACAGCTCTCTTCAGCTGCCGCCGGCTGACCGGTGACCATTCACAAAGAGAAACAAAAAGTCATAAGGCATGACGTTTTCAGCTGGATCCCTTTCCCCCTCCCCTTTGAGAGATCGCCTGACACGAGCTAAGCTACTTACTGCCTTGTTCAGCAATTCAACGTGCGTTAGCTGTATAAAGGATTAAGCAGTTGCTGCCGCCAGCTGACCGGCGGACATTCCCAAAGAGAAACAAAAGACATAAGTCATGACGTTTTCAGCTGGATCTCTTTCCCCCCTCCCTCCTTTTTTTTTGAGAGATGGACTGCCATGAGCGGGCGGTGTACCGACTGTACTAATTCAACGCGCATTAGCTGTATAAAGGATTAAGCAGTCATGAGCTTAGAGTGTGTATACAAAAAAACTACAGGAGGCGTGTAGTGTGAAGCAGGACCCCCTAAGACGGGAGTGTCTGTCTGTGAGTACAGTCGTGTGCATGTGGTGAGCGACTTAAGTGTAAAACAAAAAAAAATCACCGCCTCCTGCCGTGGTGAGTAGACTGGCCGGCGGCGGCCGGCTAGTTCAATAGGGGTGACAGCTGACTAAGGCTGTGTATGAAAATCCGATTTTCACCTGACCTCTGACGTTTGTTACAATGAATGCCAAAGGGGGAGAGAGTTGTCCTCAGGTAGGGGGTAGGAGGTAAGGCTAATGGATAAGGAAAAAAAACACCATTTTCAGCTGGCCACCACAGATGGCGATGACATACCCCTCGTCATCTAAGCTCTTAAGAAGCTCTTACGGAGCGGAGCGGCTGCTGGACAGCTGGGGTGAGTAGACCGGCCGGCGGCGGCTAGCTAGTTCAATAGGCGTGACAGCTGACTAAGGCTGTGCATGAAAATCCGATTTTCACCTGACCTCTGACGTTTGTTACAATGAATGCTAAAGGGGGAGAGAGTCGTCCTCAGGTAGGGAGTAGGAGGTAAGGCTAATGGATAAAGAAAAAACACCATTTTCAGCTGGCCACCAAAGATGGTGATGACATCCCCCTCGTCATCTAAGCTCTTAAGAAGCTCTTACGGAGCGGAGCGGCTGCTGGACAGCTGGGGTGCTGTTGGAAATAGGATTAAACTCCCTCTGTATAAAAGCTCTGATTTCTGTTGGAAAAAAACCATATCACCTCTGACCACAGTAACGTCTACTACCACCACCACCAGCACCACCGCCGCTGCCACCGCCGCCGCCGCCGCCAGTCACAGCTGATCGCCTCATTAAAGCATGTGACGTCGTCGCTTCTAGTCACTTGCTTCATCAAGTCGCTTCCAGGCACGTGATCTTAAAGACCCTCACTTCTTAAACAAAAAAAAACGAAGAGACACGCTTCTTCCTCTCGAGAGGAAGAATGACGTATATAAGGAGGCTGACACGTGTATAGGCGCCTTATTAGTCGGCAAGGGGTAAATACTAGTGAAAAAGGAAGGCAGGTGTGCAGGTAGCTTTCTAACAGACACGTGTGTGCACTAAGCTGCTTAAGTCTAAACCCACCTGCAGTGGTCAAGTAGCATGTGAAAACTTACTTAACAGATCACTTAATTGAGTAGAGACTCTGTACTGAGAGAGTCTTTTCAGCTGTTTAAGAGGATTATCTAGGACAGGGTACATAAGGAGTGAAACGTCGCTCTCACCCATCACACTTTCTCGACTCGCCCTTCATCATCGTAGCATCGTCCACTCCACGCTCGCTCAGCATGTTATGAGGGTTATTTCTACTTTTACAGCTTCTTTTCTTATCGAAGTGTCGACGCTACAGAGCATCGAAACTCTCCAAATGAGTCCAAGAAAGAAAAAGCAACTCCCACTAGAAGCAAGAAGAGAAACAGTGCCCTATGATGCATGTGAAGTAAAGAAACATTGGAAGGACGTCACCAAGGAGCAATGGATAGAAGCATGCTTCAACTTCATCGGAACGGAAGTAGTTTCATTTGGACAGAGGGAGAAAATTTTGTTGGAGCTATTTTTCTTAGCTCCGTATAGTTGGCGTGACTGTAGTGGTGAAATTCCTTCAGGTTTTTCAGGGTTCGGCATACAAGTTATCTGGTCTTTGAAGGAGCTTCGATATATGCAACGCACTCACGAGGAGATTGTTCAGAAAATGACGGAATTCGAAACAGGAGAAGACACAATATGGTGCGAGGAGACGACATATGCGGACGATGATCTGGAGTACATCATTTGTAGCCCGTTGGAACATTATGTTAAAGACTTTGAGGACATGCTAGCCAGCACTGCGATGACCCCGAAAGAGAGATCCCTTACTGCACAGAAGGAGGCCAAAGCTGTGTTGGAAAAGCTCAAGTTTGGTCAAGGATTCACTCTTCAAAGCAGCTGTGTGAGTGTGATAAAAAGTGTTGTGTTGAAACATCCGGACATGAAGTTTTCGCCTGCTGTCGACACACTTCCTTTGCCTGAACTGATGATGAACATGATCGACCCCATCGTACCAACATGTTTCGACTCTGCCAATTGCCCCATGTATAAAATGGTTTCAAGTTTTGCCTGTGGCCGATGGCTAAACGATCCACTGAAGTCAGAAAACCTCCTTGATTTAGTCGACTGACTAAATGTATTTTCTCATACTAGTATTAGTAGCATTAGTAATAGCGGCTACTCGGTCTCGTGCAGCACAAGCAGCAGCATCTGTCAGCAGCATCCGTGACATCGTCAGCAGCAGCAGCACGATCAGCACAAGCAGCAGCTGCTGCAGCAGCTGCACAAGCAGCACAAGCAGCAGCATCTGTCAGCAGCATCCGTGACATCGTCAGCAGCAGCAGCAGCAGCAGCAGCAGCTGCACGAGTAGCACAAGCAGCAGCATCTGTCAACAGCATCCGTGACATCGTCAGCAACTGCAGCAGCTGCACGAGCAGCACAAGCAGCAGCAGCTGTCAGCAGCTGCAGCAGCTGCACGAGCAGCACAAGCAGCAGCACCGACAGCAGCAGCAACAGCAAATCAGCAACAGCAACAGCAGCAGCAGCAGCAGCAGCAGCAGCAGCAGCGGCAATGTGGACCGCTAAATTCGAGATGGTGACATACCTGTTTCTTAGAATCGACATTCGACATGAGGTCTAGTGACATTTGACATGAAGCTTGAAAAACATAGTGACAGGTGACATGAGCAATTCTTAAAATCGACATGAGATATGAGCATAATTAAGCGACATCGACATGCGCCATGGCTATTTTTTATTTTTTTTGAAGACAACCGCCATAGCTTCCTTATTCAGACTTCCACTAGTAGTGCTCTATAAGCGCAAGCTTTGCCTTAAGAGAGCTGTGGCTGTGAACCCTCTCCTCTCTCCGTACACACAGGTAAATATCAGAGTCAGCCAATGTCGCCAATACTACTCTCATACAAGGGTCAGGCGCTGCTGGACTATAATAGATAAGTCAAGGACTGTTCTACTGAGGGTCAAGCTAGGCCGGACATTCAATAACGGGCTGGACTTTGGCAAATTTGCTTGAAAGTTTAGCCAGCAAGAGATGCACATCATCATAAACGCAATCATGATACCTTTCATTGTAAGTAGACGAACCAGTAGACTCGCCTCTCTGCCCTCTAAAAGAGAGGGCAGAGAAGCGAGTCTCACTCTTAAAAAACCCTTCCCCTCCCCCCCTCCCCCCCCTCCCCCCCCATGCATCTTAAAGAGTGCCCCCCAGAGTGCCCCTCCCCCCCCCCCCCCTAGAAAAAAAGAGCCACATTTTTAAATTATTTTTTAGCAAGCTTTTTAGCTTGCTTTTTTTTTCTTTTTTTAAATTTATTTATCCATAAAAATCTCAAGTGACTTATTTTGAAATTCGCGCCAACCTAGTAGTCACGTGACCCCCTTAAGTAGGTCACTTCCCGTCACGTGACCTATTTGAATTTCCCGCCAACATGGTGGTCACGTGACCCTCTTAAGTAGGTCACTTCCGGTCACGTGACCTATTTGAATTTCCCGCCCAAAGGTCACGTGACCGGAAGTAGGTCACTTCCGGTCACGTGACCTATTTGAATTTCCCGCCAAAAGGGAGGCCTCTCATTGGCTGCTTTTGAATTTCCCGCCAAAAGGGAGGCCTCTGATTGGCTGCAGGTCGATTGAGTAATAAACAGTACTTAACTATAGTCCCGTTCCGATACATACAATACTACTTACCCCCCCTAAATCGATATCAGGGAATCCAATGAGGCTATCCATTTTTCTCTATTTTGAATGGTTGCTTAGCAACCAACCCTTTTATATGAAAAATGTCCGATTTTATGGAAATCTTGAAAAATCATGATTTTACATGGTATTTTCATGGTTATGGTACAGTGAGAAATAATCATAGCTATATCACAAAATTTTATGAGCATATCCCCAAAGACCTATATTTTCCATTGCAATTGAGAAATAATGAATTTGAGAAGATTTTTTATTTACATATTTTTCACTTTTAATTGTTGCAAAGTCGTGAGTCTGAGCCAGTAAAAGAGACCATAGTGAATTTACTTGTACACTATCACTTCTCTTTGTATGCTGAAAAAATCAATTCATCAATATTCAAATACACTAAAATATTTGTAAAATAGGGGGTTATGTCAAATATATTGTATACACAAGTGTGCGGCTGGCAGGGGTAGGTTTTGGGCATGTTCTTTTTCACCAAGGGTCCCCGTTTCACCAACGTCCCTCTCCCCAAGGTTCACATTTCACCAAAATACACTACATATATGCAAACATACAGAATGAATCATAGGTATTACATAGGGTCTACACTATCCCGTAATAGGTAAATAGTGACACATTATTCTTGTTCATATTGGTGAGGTGAGAACAAGGTAACATGACAAACAGACAGTCACCTACAGCAAGCATATGTATTGGCTTATTATACATTTTGCTGTCAGCCTCAAAAAAGCTAATGCTAATATCCAATAAAGAAGATACTAACTTGGGAAATATGATTGTATAGGCTACATGTTCATGGGAAGGACCACTCAATGAGTATCCATTCTAACTACCGGTACATTTAACATTTGTAGAGCTGGAACATTTTGCAAATTCAGATTCAGAAATATAGCGTAAAGTACAGCCTAAACATAAAGCTAACTGTATTAAATATACCAATTTTCTTCATCGGAGCCTAGCATCTATTATCTATACCCATTAATTACGTGACTATAATCATCCAACACCTTCTGCAGAGAACACTTCAGTGGTAGCAATTTATGACTTCTGCACTTTCTTGGTGCCCATTTTGTAGTCTAAACACATCACAGCCCTGGTACCCAAATCCTCTTTGCAAATCCAAAATTCCGAATTTAGGATTTATTGGGTCTGTCTGTGCCTGGGAGAATAGTTCCAGCGGTGGGTGGCTTCAGACTGTGTCAGGCAATGAAATCTGTGAATTTCAGTTGGTGTTTAGAATAAGTGTAGAGATAATTATGAGCTATAGTGTGGCCCCATGATAATCCCAATTGTATCTCACAGCCCGTGCTGTAACCAGTTTCAGGGAATCAACAATACATCATTTGAATGCTACTTTGAACTAACTATCAATGCTGCAGGTAAGGTGTGGCAGGACTAACTGCAGCTCCTATTTATCTATTAACTAATAAAATGCTTTCCAAGAAGACATTTTACTTCATACATGTAGGTTGATAAAAGACATAGCCCCCAATGTTGCTGTTTACCTGGCAGAGGTTACAAGAGCGAACATGGCATGACAAGCTTGGGTAAATAAGGCTCTGAAAGAATGTCATGTTGTCCAAGTATTGACTAAGTAAAGCCTTGCCTATAAGAACTCTGTAGGTCTGGCATGCACACCTCTGCAGTGGCAGACACACATTAAAGATACAATACCAGTTACTTTTAGGTTGATGTCATGCTATGTATAATTGCATACCCATTTTAAAAGTTTGAAGGCTCTCATTCATCATTTGATATAACAAAAATACAATATGCTGTCACAAATGAATAGCTGCCTGCCGACACTAATAAGAATCAGCAAGGGGTGCATTATGAACAATCAAAACACGTTTGAAGAGTTTGATGCAAAACAACATATCTCTATTCCAGAATTGAAGCATGTAGTGCTTTTTGGAAACGCACACTGAGGTCAATTATTGTAGGTTGGTAACAGAGTGTATACTAAGTAGATTCTTATGAGATGAAAAATAATAAATCTTGGAAAAATAGTTTGAGAATTATATTTCACCATCCCTAATCTATATTCTTGTCCGATCTTTTTCCCCATTTTTAAAAATGGCGCTTATGTCGTTTTGCATCCAAACTCTTCATATATATATGCTCTCACAGTGAATTCATAGGTCTACCAAAGGGCCCTCAATTCAGTATTTCATTTAGATTTCATAGCAAATGGCTTTCCTATGGTAAAAGGGCCTCTCGATTGAGAAGGGAATGACTAATGGAGTTCTATATTGGTTTAATTGCATAACTTGATTTTTGGTTGATTGAGGTGGCAATGTATATCTAAAGCATTCTCCCAATGCCTTGATTGTATATTCATCTATATCAATACACCACTTGTGCACATCCAAAGAATCATTTGTTTCTGTCACATCCATCTGTCTTGGTGTAGTTTCCTGAATATCTAATTGTGTTAGAATCTATACACATTATCATTTATATATACATGCTTATTTTCACCTTCAGGTCGTTATTAGTGTTATTAGATGGAGTTGTCCTTATTATGTCAATGTCACAATTTTAGAAAGTGCTTTCTGTCTGTTGCTAGCAAATATTGAGTTCCCTCGGGTCCTTCAGAAAATTTTGACTAAGCCTGAAAGAGTTATTTAGGTGCACTAGACTCTATTGGACTTTGTGTTATAGGCTAGTCATTGTAGGTTACTATCTGAAAAAACAGAAAATATTGATAAAAGATTGTCCACCATAGAATTACTAAACCAAGCATAAAGATGATAAAACCGGAGTTTTGCAGTCTATGTAGTCCTTTTTCCTACAGTCAGCTGTGACCATAATGATTGGCCCACACTGTTCCCAGCATACGCAACCTAACTACACCCTTGAAGATGTGAGCCTGAGTGGTTGGGAGCTGTTCTGAGCAGCTCGCTCAAAGCCTGGTTGATCAATCTGAGCTCCACAGCACCAGCTACAGACAACCGGTTGAATGGCAGACCTGATCTGGGAGGCTCTTTGGTCAGATCTTTATAGCCGCTTCCACCCAGGGTCCTCCAGTAGGTACAGACAGGCCTAACGAGGTAATACAGGGCTGCCATCAGCTATGGAATCAAAGCGTTACTCTATGGGGATCAGTATAAGAAGAGGAGTATAAAGGGCAGGAGCAGGCTGCCAGAGACAGAGGTTCCCTCTTTGATGTATGAATTTATGAAGGTAATTGTGTAAGGCATGCATTTTTGTATTCTACTGAGAAATGGCTCATGTATCATGAACCGATTCTAAAATACAATACATTTTGTTAAGGCCTAGCATTGAATATATTTAAAGCCATGTCAGGCCTAGCTTTGCCTATAGTTGAAGTCATGGCAGATCTATCTTTGACTATAGTTGATGCCATTTTCAAAGGAATACTACAGGAATTGATACAAGGTCCGTTCTTCTCCAAACTAATAGCTCTCAGAGGTCGTCCCCACAGCATTGCAAGTATTTTTTGGCTCAGGAATTAAAGGGTTTATACATTTTCAAACTTATTACCTCAGTTCTCATGCATTACCGCTGCTATGATGTATTATATATAGACTAGTATCAGTGTATACATACAAGATATTTTTCAAGACTCATCTACCACTTGTGTTTATGCAAGACCATTAGTTGTACAAAACCATATGTTAGTCAAAAGAGGCCTTTCAAGACCTCTCCCAATCACCCTGACATTTATAGAAGACTAGATCATTATTATTAAAGTCTGGTACTTGAATGCAATGGTGGGGTTGCAAACGTGAAATATGAGGCCGACTTAGGGTGAACCTAACTTTTCAAGTTTCAGTAGTTCAGGTGGGCACCTCAGAGCTCTGCTGAATTGGGGAACAACTGGTGAGGGCACTCTTAATAATCACTAATCCATAATAAATATGACAAGGGTGCTTTTTTGCCCTACTTTTTGCTGAAGACCTACAAATAGGTAGGGGGATCTAGGCTCTCACCAAACTTGACATTAACATTTTAATGATTAAGAAATAAATAGTCTACAAACGTTTTGAATGGGTATATTTCCTCTAGCCCATTATATTCACACCACTGTATGCTTCAATTTTATACCAAATATGCCCATATTTGTCTATTATTATCAAATTTTCCATGAAATTTGCAACAGAACACGATTCTGATGCCGATTTTGATGATGCACATGGTGATGAGAAACAAGGATATTATTTGGAGTGGCCTAACCAGGTCTATCCAGCACTAAAATAGTGGCTATAAACCTGCTTCATGCCCCCCTCAGCACCTGCCCCTTCTGCTGACCTTCAACAAGTATCCACCTCCCTGCACCCCTACCCCCAACCTTAGTGGGCTGACCTATAAAGCAGTCTTTGACCTGTGTCCAGCCCCTGGGTGAGATCATTGTGTGGAGCTTGGAGGGGGTAACAACCTGACTAGCAGGGACTGGCAGCTGGTTCCCACGCAGAGCCCCAGCCAGAAAGGCAATCGGTGTAATAGGACGGAGGGCTGTAGGGGTCGATCCTCCCAACATGCCGTTCGGCACAAGAGGTTCTCCACTAAGACTAGCAATAAGCGAAGGCCTACCAATATAGCCACACTATCTATTTACATATTCCTAGGACCAAGGGGGAAAAGTTAAGACCATAGTGACCAATAGAATAGATCTACACGTCTCTCTAAGTAACCAGCCCCTTCATTAGTGGATAACTATGGAAAAGTCCTTACCAAAGGTCATTTGGCTCCACAGAAAGAATGCAAAGGTTTTATTGAGTTACTTAAAATGAGAGAATGAACTTGAATACCTTCATACATGAAGTTAGATCAGCTCAGAGCCATGTAACGCCCCCTTTCATAGCCTTTTCTAATTAAAGTACCTGCTGCCCAGCTCAATCTAACACTTTCAAAATCTTTGTCTACAAGAAAAGCATTTCCATGTCCTAATGCTTTGAACAAAGTTAATGTAGTTTAATGTCGTTAATCACCTTAGCCTGACAATGGCAGACCATCAATGAATACGGCACACAAGAAGACATGCCGTGCAGATGACATCCGGTCTTGCACTGCACGAACTTTGCCTTTTACATGGGATTTACATTTCGTGTAAAGGCCGATTTTACAGACCATTACATACAATTACAGACATTTACAACAAAATTTACCTCAAATGTAAAACTGATCAAAATTGATCTTTGCATGGCTTTACTACCTCGATCAAAGCTCGTAATGGCTGTATTTACACTTTGTGTAAGCACATGTAAATGTGAGTAATTTCGATCATTACACCTTGTGTAAATGGCTGTAAATGTGAGTAATTTTGATCATTACACCTTGCGTAAATGGCTGTAAATGTGAGTAATTTCGATCATTACACCTTGCGTAAATGGCTGTAAATGTGAGTAATTTCGATCATTATACCTTGTACAAATGCCTGTAAATGTGAGTAATTTCGATCATTACACCTTGCACAAATGCTTGTAAATGTGAGTAATTTCGGTCATTACACATTGTGTAAAGCCCAAGTAAATTCAATAGCTATCATGGTAAAACTACTTTTTAGAGAATTGACATAATAGTATAACCATTAATGGAACATTTTATTCATTTTCATCAATTGGAACATCATTTGGGGGACTTTTATAGGCCTCCAGAGCCCTGGGTCCGCCTACTACAGGGACAGGCTCCTGGAGGCCGGGGACAGGCTCCTGGAGGCCGGGGACAGGCTCCTGGGGCCCGGGGAAGGCTCCTGGAGGCCGGGGACAGGACCATGGGGGCCGGGGACATGCTTATGATGGACGGGGACGGGTTCTGGAGGCTGGAACAGGGTACTGGAGGCTGGGGCCGGGTACTTGAGGCTGGGGCCGGGTACTTGAGGCTGGGGCCGGGTACTTGAGGCTGGGGCCGGGTACTTGAGGCTGGGGCCGGGTTCTGGAGGCTGGGGATGGCTTCTGATGACTGGGTTGCTCCTGTCACAAGTAGAAAATTACAGTTTACAGATTATTATTATGTATTCAGGTCCATGGTATACATAATTTACTGATATATCTTATATGATATCCACAGCATATCGTGGTTCTAAGAATATATTTATATACAAGAGGGGGAGACGGGGAGAGGGGAGGGTCATGTGTGAGGGGAGAGGGAGGTGCGTGAGGAGGAGAAGGGTGTGATCTGAGGGATGGGGACAGGGGAGTAAGAACGTGGAGTGAATGAAATAGTGAAGTGGTGAGGACATGGGGTGAGGGATCGGGACACTGAGAAAACGAGAACATTGAGTAGGGGATGGGGTGAGTGAAGGAATGAGAGCCTTGAGTGAAAGGGGAAGGAAGGAGTCAGGTGTGTAAGGAGGGCGTGAGATGCCTGAGGACTGAGTGAGATGCGTGAGGAGGGAGTAAGATGTGTTAGGAGGGAGTTAGATGCGTGAGAAGAGAGTGAGATAAGTTATAAAGGAGTTAGGTACATGAGCAGAGAGTGTGCTGCGTGAGGAGTGAGTCAGCAGGTGGGGCAGCAGTCCAACACTGTAAAATTAATACAGAAATAAATCAATTGTATAATTACAATGAGGCATACAGTGTACATTTATTACAGACAATGAACTATGGTTTCTAAACAATGATTACTAATATTTCCTACAGTCAAAGACAACAAAGATCTTTAAGATATACATAATACCTGATACACATTACACATTTAAACATGGACAAATCCATCTCGATTTGCTATTCTATTTGAAATGAAATACACTTTATACTGTGATATCGTACATACACTGATAAACTGAAAATTTACCTTGTTTAATGTGTGATGCAAACTTCATCTAGGATGCCTGTCTGAAACACAACCTGTCCTCACTGTGACCAGGACCTATATGGTGACTCAGTATGTTACCTGCACCCCTACAGGTGTATATTTATTGGCTAACTTATATATCTAGGTCAGGTCTAAGGTACGCCTGACCAGCAGGGAAAGGTCAGCCCATTGTCTTACAGCCACCACCGTGACCATCACCATGGGAACTGCCCGCATAAGGCACATGAGTCGCACCTACCCCCCCCTCCCCCCACCACCGAGTACCCACCCCAGCCCCCCCCCACACACACACACACACTAACACCTAGGTTTTGAAAGGTGAATGTGGTAGGCTATCTGATAAATAATGTATTGAACTCCATGATGGTAAATAATAAGCATCAGTAAATAATCTGTTGATAAAATGGATCCAATTTACTCAAGTATTGAAACCACTCTATAGACTAAGCTCTCTTTTTTTTTTGGGGGGGGGGGGGTTGGGGTGGTATATATCTAGGTATGTGGTTTCCTCGGAATGGGCTCTGCCCCCCCCCCCCCCCCCAATGCCCTTAGTGGGCCCGTACCAAGCTGTGAGAAATGCCCGAGTTTGGGCCTTATCCCGGCCTTGTATTACCAGTAGCTGTAGCAGAGACTCCCAACGCCTCCAAGGGTAGAAGGAAGAGGAGTGGGGGGAGGGGGGGGGTAGCCCCGGGTATAAATATTAATACAGTTATGATATAGGATATATACATTGACTGATGCATTTGATTATAACACTACGCTACAGAAACGTGTCTGTGAGTGTATACTAAATACTAACTGACAAGAGAGCTCTGGTTAGCTCAATAGCTTTCACCTGTTTGGAGGTGTACAACCCGTGATACTTAGCAAATAGGTTAGGTGACCCTCACCTCGTTATCATACATTATTTAAAAGGCCTCTAGAGAGGTACAACCAATGATACTAAGCAAATAGGTTAGGAGACCCTCACCCCGTTATCATACATTATTTAAAAGGCCTCTAGAGAGGTACAACCCGTGATACTAAGCAAATAGGTTAGGTGACCCTCACCCCGTTATCATACATTTTTTAAAAGGCCTCTAGAGAGGTACAACCCGTGATACTAAGCAGATAAGTTAGGGGACCCTCACCCCGTTATCATACATTATTTTCAAGCCCTCTGGACGGGTAAAAACCTATGATACTAACCACGGGAGCTATGGGACCCTCACCCCATTACATGTATCATACATTTTTTAATGCCTCTGGTCATGTAGCCCTTATCATAGTGCTCCCCCATCCCCTTGTGGCGTCAGGGTTGTCTGGGTAGAGCCTTAACCCAGCCTGTATGGCGCCTATTGTCATAAGGGTTCACCTTTAAAAAAAGGTAAATCCATGTAAATATCAATTGATGTAAATGCCAGGTAAATTGGTGTAAATCTTAAACTTTATCTTTGCACAGATTTACAATGATAGTTGCACACGTTTACATCAGATTTTACTTAGAAATTACAGAGAGGTAAATCCATGTAAATATCAATGGATGTAAATGTCAAGTAAATTGGTGTAAATTTTGAACCCAATCTGCACATCTATTTACAATGAAAATTACAACAATTTACATGATTTTTACATGGATATTACAGAAGTTGAAAATCCATGTAAATATCAATTGATGTAAATGCCAAGTAAATTAGTGTAAATTTTGATCACTTTCTTTGCACAGAATCTCGAGGAGATTTACACATATTTACTTGGACTTTACATGTTGTAAAACCCAAAACTCGTGCAGTGTTGGTAGGGGTGGCTCAGGTTCAGTTTCCCATGAAAATGTCATCACGCCAACCCAATTACTACCTATGGAAGGAGTGTTTTGGTAGAGAATGGGCCTTTATCTTATTACAGCCAAGTACATTAAGAGAATATTCATTCATGGGTTCAACAGGCAATTTTACAAAGCTCTATGCAATGAGCACTGAGGGATATTTGGAATATAATATCTAGTGTGATTGGTGGGAAAAACTTAGCTTTTTGTTCAGATTTCACCCTTTGTACACTGAAGACACACCTGCTGCCACAATTTAATAACAATATATGCCATTCTGCCTGGTTTTATCTTAACCAAATCTGTATAGAAACTTTCATTTAACCAATTTTAATAACCCCACCTTTGTGTCTTTGCTTCTTTTCACTGTTGGTATATGTCTAAGTCAGGTTTGGACCATATGCAATCCCAAGGTGTGAGGAGAGCAATAGGGGGGGGGGGAGGGGCGTAAATGACCAGTTAAACTATAAAATGGGATTTCCACTCTTTCATCTGCCAACACCCAAAAATCCATCTACTTCCCAGCAGCACCACCAGGTGGCCACCACCACTTCCTACTTCTGCCGGAAGTCAGACTAGAGGGCACAGCATGAAGGGAAGGCTGGTCACATGACCAAGGTGGAGTACTATGTGTCAGAGGATTGCACTATCAGAAACAGCATAGAATGGAGAAGGGGCAGCTGAGAGGGAATACAAGGCATGAAGGACAGAGATACCAGGAATAAAAGGGACAAAGGAGGCCTGAATGGGACAAAAGGTACCCCCAGTGACAAAGTGTCACATAGACATGTGAGGATACTGGGCCACAGGGTTTCATTTGTAATTTGCATTCTACAGAAGCTTCCTCATGAAGAGCCTATGCCCAGTGAGAGGCTAGGAGCCTCTAAGAAACCTGGCAGATTTATACACCAGTTTTATTCAGCTGAAAAGCGGTATACTATCCAAGACTAATTTGGGTGCCTTCTTGCAAAATGACTTGCCTTTGTGAGAAGGTCTGTGTTTGTGTTTATTCTAGACTAAACTTACCTCCATACAGCATGGCAGCATTACTGTTCAGTGTAGGACATACAATGTAGAACATGGATGCAGAGGAAAACTCGAGCTGGAGTATGAGAGGCAGGATTTGAGAAGACAATAGAAGGGTAGACAAGCAGGGATGGACATATGCCGGCAGGGGTACGGATACTATAGGAAATAGGAACAGCATCAACAGGTAGGCCCATGACACTCACAATGATTTGTGTCCTTACATCCTAATGAAGCCCCACAGTAGCACGGAGACACTCCCCTCATGCTCCAATGTGACTCAGTAAATCTGAGCAGGCCTTGCCTACTCTGATGTTCCTAATGGAGACAACTGGAGGAGGGCCCTTTGTCTCGGGGGAGGCTTGTGATAAGGCACCATGTCTCCTATGTATGTACAACAACACTGTGCCAGAACTCCACAGGGAGGCTAAGATTGCCTCTGCCTGTTGGTATGAGTCTGACCAAGTGGGAGGGCCAAAGGAAAAGGAATATGTATTTCTGTTGAGTAGAGGTAGGTATATAATTATGTTCAACATATTTTAATACTTTGTCAAACCACATTCTATTGGTCACCTTAGGCCCATCTGAAAATGACATGATAACATGACTATTGTTGCAGGAAAGGCTTTATATTAATACAACAAGAAGACTGTCAATCAGAATACATATATACACACACACACATAATTATATTTTAGAATGTCAGTACATAGTGAATTCCATATTTATAGAACATCAATTCTAATCTTTTAAGTTCTGTATTTACAACATGTCCCATGCAAGGAGCATTGTAGAGTAGAGAATACATGTTGTAAAACAGGTGAATTACTTGTATTTCTGAGTGCACAGGAAGGACTACCCTGTCATCTGATGGCCATAAAGATGCCTCACTGGAGGGGAGGTATAGTCCTTTACTGTGACAAAGTGGTCATAGATTGTCTTTATGGAGTCTACCTAGGACTACTTCAAAGTAGGCCTGCTCAGTGGGCATCATTACCATGGTCCTTTGCACATGGTTTACCCAGACATGTATGTTAGAAGGGGGTTGAGATTAATTACAAACATCAACCTTTGAATGACACAGTTCCCTTCTGTTTCCATGTTGCATGAATAAAGGCCAAGATTTCATTTCACGCCAAAAGATTCAGACAGTGTACTTATAGGCATGGAAGTCTTCTGGATATACATGTACATTTATGGGACAGGAATTTTAGTTAGCACTCCTTGTTATCCCCCACATAAGCCTTTAGTTTAATGGTTTCTATCAAACTCCAGGGGCCTGCTTTTAAAGAAAGTTGTCCGATTCATATAAAAATCCTGTTTGTGGAATGAGTGATTTCGTTGGATATACAATTTCCATACTCACAGTGCCTTGCTCATTGATAAACAGCTGGCTGGCTTACTGTTACTCACAAATCAATAAAAACGAAAATTTTAATTTCCGTTTGGTCTCAGGCTCTATTCAGGTATTTCTGCTCAGGCAACCTTTACTAATGTACATTTGAAAGGCTCTCTGTAATCTGGAGATCTGATCTATCACCCGTCCTGCAGAAAATTTTCTTTTCTTTTCATAGCATATTCCAGACAGTATGAATTTAAAACAGTCGTTTCCTTAACCATAGCGTTGGCCAATATCAAAATAATCAGTACACCCGCATGTGTAAAGCGTGATAGTATTTTATTAAACATCTAATTTCCGTAGTCATACCCTGGTAGCTATTGGCAAACAGTTGGTTGGATTACTTTTATTCCCTAAGAAAGAAAAACAGAAATGCATTAATTTCCTTTCGGTCTCAGTCTCTGTTCAGGTATTTCCGCTGAGGCAAACTTTACCAATGTACATTTAAAAGGCTTTATGAAATCTGGAGATCTGATCTAAGAACCGCGCTGCAGGAAATTAACTTCTCATAATATCTAAAAATGTACTTTTCATTTGTGAAATTCCTCATAAATCTGAATATAGACAATACAATGGTTTTCCAGCAGAAATTTAACCATAGATATTAAACTGACAATGTGAACCCTCAGGCTTGATATTGTAGACAATTTGAATGACAATGTTAATATGGAGCATTTTGGAGATAGAAATATCATGAACAGAGAATTGCCCATGATGGTGGCTGAGATATGACATATTTATTATGAATACAGCACGGTAGCATATACAGATGCCTTGTTGGGAGGATTATTCCTATAGCAACCGCTTCCTAAAATCCAACTCGCCAAATTTGTATGCTCAAAGAGGCTAGAGCTTTCCTACATCTGAGGTGCCCATGAAAGAAACATGTGGCCTGTGTGGGGTAGATTACCCCGAATGTCAGGGGGGAGCCTTGATTCTGTTTAGTTTGAAAGTTCTGGGGATGTTCATGATGTTGGTATTGTTCAAGTGCTTTGAGAACATGACCTTATTTCATGATTGGGATGACAATTCCTACAAATAAAATCTGTAAACCAAATACAGAGCTAAACATGAAAAAGTGACTTCAATGATTGTTACTGCACTCACTGTGCTGTGTGCAAGTAAAGCCCAGAGCACTGGGCCATGGCCCTCAACACTGCTTGTACACTAAAATGCCCCAGTATTTAATAGGCATGGGATTGCCAGGGGAAAAGATCCAAGGACGATATTTCTTGGGACACATTTCCATGGAACAAACATAATTATTGAGCCTATAGCGGGCCAGCTCCCACTTAGATTTTCAAGTATGGCAACATTTGAAATTCCACTACAGCATCTCACTACAAGTGGCAGTTACTGGTCTCAGGACTCGTCTCTCCATATTAATGCTTAACCCTTCAAGGGTCACATAGTGCATCATTTACTGAATTCAGTTGAAACAATTGCACTGTTACACCCTGCGTGAGGCAAACAGAACCACCATATTCTTTTATGATGAATCTAAACCCAATCTCCGTGTTAAGTGCACATGAACATGCAACTAGAGCTGATAGAAGTGTGGATAGGTCATTGTGGACCCAACTAAATTGTTGTATAAACGATGATGGATTTCACCATAATTCTGAAAGAACACAATTGAATAAACATACCCATAAGTTACAATGTTACAACTACCTTTACATTTGTACTTACCTGAGTGATACACTTCAAAGTACAGGAAGGTTAACGGTCAGATAGCACAGTACTGGGTCAGTGGGTGGACACATGCGTGGAGGCTGTTGGGGATTGACAACAAAGAGATAGAAACAGGGGTTGTTGAGATAAACTGATATCAGTTGGAGAGGGGGGAATGAGGACGGCATGTTGAGGAGCTTATCTAGAAGGCAGTCAAACAGCAAAGGAATGTGAACATAATGAGTGACCCGTCACCTCAATGGAGAGAGGTCGCAACTGATTTTTTTTAAACTAAGAGGAGAAAGGTTGTAACTGCTTTGTCATGATCATGTGATCATGGATGCCATTTAATATAATTATTGGAAATTGCCATCTGGCTAGATATGATCTAGGGGCATAAACCCACTTTGTACATAAAGATGAAATGCCAAACCTTTGATATCCCATGTATGAGAGCATTCTAGACATTGTATCAATGGGTGCATTGTGTGATTTACAACAAAATGCTCTGTCAATTCAGATGTACTAATATCAGTCGCATGACCGAAACAGAACCATAGTTTTATGGGAAATCTGATATGACAATCCTCCATTTAAGTGCACATCATCACGCAACTATAATCATGAAACTAGCAGCCACTATTGATTACAGTGCCTGCTGAGACAATAACATTTTAAGTCAATATTCTGAGCAGAATTTCAGTTGCTGCCTGGCTAACATCACACATCATTACCTGTATCTTTAGCTCTGTCAGACTAGCAGTGCCAAAAAGGACAAAAGATGGATAGGAAAGATATGTATGAAGAAATATTACAGATACCTTATGCAGGGGGTTCAGAAAACCCCCTGCATAATATGGGTTAAAAAGCTTGAACAATAAGGAAGAAATAGGAAACAAAAAAGGTTTTTTCTTGAGAGAGTTCCTGTGTAGCCTCATGCTCCCGTTATAAGTTATAAGTTATAAGCTTTATATTCTAAAAAGGAAATAGATTTGCCGGTCAGAAATGGAAAATCTTAAACAAGATCTGAAGGGTTGAATAGCTGCCAGGGGATGAAAACAAACAAGAATGGAGTATTAAGTATCTATGTCCAGATCTATGTCCAGATCTATATAATGCCACCCAACATTTCTGAGTTTTTTCGCCAAACAGAAACGGCCAAGCAAAGACGGCCAAGCAGAAACAGATTTGCAACACACCCATGAGACAGAGCCATATGATACAATGTACTTAGCATGATAACGTTCACCAACAAGCCAATTTATAAGTAGAATCAGATATCAGGTATCAGGACTTCCAGAAATGTGTCGCTCCCAGTACAGCAGTACAGGTGTACCTTGACAACATGAGAGCCCTGTCCAGTTTCACTGCCTGTTTTCACCTGATCTCATCATACCATGTTCTCCTACACAGTTTTTAACAAGACCTCAGCTTGGCTAGTGAGTGGGCCGTATAGGGTAACATGCGAAGGTGTGCAACTAGAAGTCCAAGGTGGTCTGTGGACGTGACATAGACTCTACACATTAGTAGTGTCTACAATAGCGCCTAGATGGTGCTAATGCAGACTCTAGGGGCTATTGTAGACACTACTGGTCTGTAGAGTCTGGTGGGTCACGTCCATAGACCACCGTGGACTTCTAGTTGCACACCTTCCCATGTTATAATATAGCCTACTCACACTCACCATGCTGAGGTCTTGTAAAACCTGTGCCTACAGATGTCTTCTTGACCCCCTCCAATATATAACCACCTCATCCTGCACACACCTTTCTGCTCACCAATGTAGAATTGTGTCTGCCTCTATATCTTCCCAGCAAACATTGCTTAGTGGACTTGGTTAACTCCTCCACTAAGACCAAGGAGACTTATCTGTAAGTTGAAGAAGGATGGTCGTCCTAAGCCAGTTTGAACAACCAGTCTTTATCATCCCAGTACTGAATAGTAACCCTGGGGCTTTTCAAACATATCCCAAAGTACAGCCAGCATCTTTACACCAACTGAAACACCCAGCTTTAACTGATGGATTGCACCGTGGTTGCCCCCACACAAAGAGCAAGACTCCCTCCCTCCAAGCCGGCGAGAAACTCATAAATTTGGAGTTATTGGATTGTGAGTAGAACTTAGGTGCCAGGACAAGGATTTGAAGACCACTAAAGGGGTGCCCTGGAAATGCAGGATGGTCCCTGTAACAATAGTGACCCTGAGGTTGCTGTGGGTTACCTCCGCTGAAATGTGAGCACACAGAGAAAAGAAACTGTGTCAAAAGGCTGCCCCTAGAATGTCTCCCCTCTCCAGGGGAGCACGGCTGCTTATGTGACTCCCTTAGGTGAGTCAGGGCGCTATGCGACTCCCCCAGGTGACTGCCTTAGGTCATTTAGGGAGTTACCTAAGCTCCCTCTCCCTAAGACAGCCTGGGCTCCGCTAAAGAGGGGAGTCATTCTGGAGGAAGCATTGACTCCCTTTTGACTGTTTTTCTTTGCTCTGTGCAGGAGGTGTTGGATGAAACAGACATGTTGTTTACAGATATATTTATATATAATTCAAGTGTATTCATTGTATGTTGGATTAGTCCTTTAGTAAATGATTAGAAAATATATAAAAGGTTACTTTGGAAAACAACAATAGGTAAGGGGGGACTAATATGGGAAAAAATTATCTAAATTTGAAAGCCAGAACAGGAAAAAACAAATAATGATTAATCATTATGCAGACTGCGGCCAACTATCTGAGTTGGAAGACACATGTCAATGTCACCATTGATGAATCAAACTGTCTAACTTCCACTTGGAGGTTTCTCCCAACTTCCTTTCCCTAAACTGGCTGAAGCCCAGCCTATCTCATAAAATTACATTCTGCCGGTGTTGAAAGCAGCACAGTGTGGGAAATGAGTACAATCTCTTTGAATCTTGTATACCAATTTCTCCACACCCCTGGTCCTACGCATTTGGAAAAGGTACAACGCCTACTGGGATAGATTACCATGCAAACACAAATAAGGTTCGATCGGAGAGAATGACATCACATTAGGGGTATGATGGGAAGGTTATAACCTATTGATTTCGGCTGTCTGTTGACGACAGGGGTGGCAAATCCGGTGGTGACCTGCAGAGTTAGGGTTGGTGACGGGGTCCCTAGTGCAGACAACTGTGTAACTGTGCAATTTAGCCTGTCCCCTGCCAGTAGGTGTCAGGTTGTTCATTAGTTTTATTTCAGCTCATCCAAAGTTATATCTACCACAATTTTGATAAGGTATTTCAGTGACATTTATATATTAACTATTCTTCTGCAATCCTTCTATATAGGTTGGATAATTATAATACAGATAGCTGTGAAACAAGGTTAATTTATAATCAGTAGTTACATTTGTGATCTATTATTGCAGTCTTGCAGTTCACTTTGTCATGTCTAACACTAATTTTCATGAGATCAAATTATTATGTTCTGAGTTGTCGTCCTGGCTTTTAGCTAACAAAAGTCATATGTATACTCCCAACAGGCTATGACATTATTTTCATCCCTGCTTATTGCTACAAGATTATAAAATGTCTTTTTGTTACAGGTGAGTTGTATTGTTTTTCACTACTAACACAAATAACAAAAAGGTAAGTAATGTTTTGGAAATGTTACCATAACCCAATGCAATTTATCATGATGCATCATAAGTACATGTAATATTATAGATCAAAGAATATGTGGCTATCACCCTGTACAAAATGTACTCTCATATAGAACCATCATGAATACAGATTGTATGACAGGTCTGACTTTCTTTTGCTCAGCTTAACTGTATCATATCTATATAAATACAGTTGGATTATCATTATCACTACTGTATATATAGAGCCACTTATCTTACACATGATAAACAATGATTTATCATACAAAATAGAAGAAATGTGTTACAAGAACTATATGGCTGAATTCCCCAAATACTACCAACAGTATATTTCTATGCCCACAAAGTAAAAAATATCAGTAGGTTTAATCACCATAAAGCAATTCTTGACATCTATTTGTGACTTTAGCAAAGGAATCTTCACTGTTTATTAGGACATCAAATCATATAAGGCTAAATCTATGTGACAGCCAATCCACCATGTAAATCAGTCAGAAATGTGCTTCGCGTATCTAGAAGGATGCAGACCATACTTTAAGGTCGTGTTTAAGTAATGAGTCTAGGACCCTCCCCTCCAACCCAAAATCTCTCTTTAAGAGGAATCATATAAGTGCAGCTCCCTGTATAAGCACAGATACATGGAATTTATGAGCGGAATTTATAAACAGGCTATTACTGTGAGTGCTAGCAGTAGTGATTAGCCCAAAATGTGATAGACCTGGATGGCTTCTGCATTATGACTGTTGCCAGGAAACAAGGTTTTGGCACTACACATATAAATGAGCGATAGCTTGAGTGAATATAACATTTCTAAAGGAGCTTTCCAGAGAAAAACTAGTGTATGGATAGACCATAGGCTATCAAGAAAAGTAACAAGTGCTTAATCCTATTTTCAGGATGACAGGTCCACATGGGTTGGAAACTAAACTGGCAGTTCGGTGTCAACATTGGTGCCTGGAAAGGCCCTTACTGATACGAATGTATGATGGTAATACTCTCGGGATACATATTTCTGGCCTAGCTCAAAATGAATGTCCAACCAGGGACTTTAGAGGGGGAAGGTGGAACTGATGAAATACCCCCACCCCCCCTTTGCAAAATATTGGTCTTGGCAGAGGTCAAGGTCAAGGTCCAGGGGTCATATTGTCCAAGGTCAAGGTCAAGAAAGTCATTTGGCCAATCGAATGCTGGATGTGGTCTCAGGGGATAGAGGTGTAGAGACTGATGAATTGTTCCATTCGTTTTGGGATGACCATCTGTCAGGGTTATTGCATCATTCACATGCCTCTGTTATGTCTAGAAAGGTAGCATTTCCCAGTGGCCAGAGCCTGCCTGAGGAAAATGAATGAAAGCAGTCTTGAATGTGATGGGTTTTTCTGATCATACTGTGCCAAGGACAATTCACCATTTTCACATTGTAATATGACAGACAGATATTTCATCATACAAAATAGCAAAGATGCGTGACAAGAACTATATGGCTGAATTCCCCAAATACTTCCAGTATATTTCTATTCCCACAAAGTGGAAAATGTCAGTAAGTGTAATCAACATAAAGCAATATCATTTCAGTATTGGGATACTTCCACCTCACATGTTGTCTATACATGTGTCAGTGTCTGCTATTATTTCATCATTTCAGCATGGATTAGCCCTACCTAGAATGTTGATTGAATGTCAAGTAATGTAACGCACTAACAACTCATCATAGATGCTAAGTTTCAGTGAATGCATGGTAACTAGAATTTCTGTTTTGTTGAAATGGAGTTGGATTCTTTATGGCATACCTCTCTGCTGAAGAGGCCTTGGGTATTTGCTATGAATCCTTAACATCTCAAGGGCTGAAACCAGACTAGTTCAATAATTGAATTCAACATTGTTTTAAAAGGCACTTTTCAAAATATCAATACAGTTTAATACATTAATAATATTCTTAACCGTATAATAAGTCAAGCTGTGATGCAAACTTAATGAAGAATGATATAAATGATGGTAGTAGAGCTAAAGTTAGAAACACTCATCCAAATGCTATGTTATTAACTTTTGCTAATTGCTAATTTTGGTTCTTAGAACGAGTCTGGTCCAGGGGAATCTACAGTTCAAATAAAATTTTCTTTGATATAAGAGTTTAGCCAATATGATGATACATGGCACCCAGTTTTCCATGGTGGATAGAATGACCTCTTGCCTATCTGAGCTTTTGCAGCTAAATCAGTAAAAGGGAAACAGCAGCTTTTAATATGATATTATTCAAGCAGGGATCTTAATCCCATGGCAGATTATCAATAACACAACTGCATGCACTGTTCACTAACCTTATGGGATTCATCATTTTCCATTTTCTCATTATAACAAACTGTTCAGTATTTCATCACCTCAGATAGCTTGTCAATACAAATACTACAATACACTATTGTGTGTGTGGCCTTTTCGCCCCTCAGTTAACAATAGCACCCTTTGCTGAAGGTTGTGTGATGAAATTAAATGGTGTGTCTGAATGATACAACTGGAATACATTCCAGATTGCAATAAAACAAAAGACCATCTCACATTACTATGGTGCCTTTTGGCAGACCTTTCAGAGTGAAACAAAACACACCCATAACTGTCACCATCGATGCAACCCGTAGTCTACTGCTATTGAATTCAGGACGCCTGTGGTATTGTTGTCGGTGTCTTTGTGTTTGCCTTCCATAAGTCTTTGTTTTCTATTCTTCTAAGTCAGCAAGGGACTTTGTTGCTGTAATACAAAGGGTATAGTTCTCCTTGCTGGTAAGGCATCTTTCATTTGATAATGCAATATCCGCCTCAGTGCTTTTGTATTTGATTTTCATAATATACTCATCGTTTTAAAATTATACATTGAAATTACATTCTTTATTCAAAGTTCTAATTTCTTTTCCCTAGCAGTCTATAACATGAGAATCACTTAAGGGCACAATCAATCTGATGTGTTCCACAATAAGTACAACTGTACAAATGTATCCATTCCTGTTGCCCCGTCCATGCATACAACAAAAGGATATAAAGGAAAATAACATGAGAGGGATTCTGTTAGTTCTTGACATGTGTTGACATTGTAACCTGAGCTGCTCTTGGTCCCTGTGTCATCTGGTAAACCTTGTGTTGTACTACATACACTGCAGCTCACATAACCTGATAAGGTGCAGGTTTATCATATTTCAGTCATAACATGGGGGCCATCTCCCTATTGTGACTGGGTATTCCTGGGTTAATGTGATAGGCATGCAGGCCAGCAAACCTTCTTTGTAGAACAGAGGATGTAGATATGCTGTAACCATCATCTTCCCTTTTCTCCTGCACCAGGTTTGAGAGTAGTGTAGCAAGGTATGAAACCACTTTGTATACCAAGGTTTGTGCTTGATACCCTTTACTGTGTGTTCACTTTACAATTGGTAGCATCTACTACTACCAGCCAGGTAGTGCTGCTTTGTCATTATTCCAATATTCTAGTTAGTTTACCTTGTTCCCCGCTACCGCTTTAGGTCACTTAACATCCTTGGACCCCCTTATTAATATAATGAGATGACTTAGTCCCTTTTTTAATCAGTGCTGAAGGAGACCTTGAAAGCCATTAGGTGGATAATTTACCCTAGCCCTCCTGTGTAGACGTCTATTGTTTATTCCTAGCTGCAAGGTTAAATGTGATCAATTTTATATCATAGTGGGACACAAATCCTTTATTAGTATAATTTCGCCATGGGCTTCATAATCCATGCCTCCCAGTGCATACATTTATAAAGGGATTAAAGTTTGCAGAGCTGGATTGCCAACTCTTGTCCCTGTGCTATCCTCACAGGCAGATGTTTTTAAATCACTCTTGGGAAAGCGGCTTGTTTCAACTGCTGAATCATTCATAGTTTTCACAGTGAACACAGACTATTGAAGGCCATTTAGATACCAATCCATCATTTGATCCAATGCAGGACATACAAGATGGGTGTGGCTATGAAAAATGAAACAAAATACTCTTGTCATGATACAGGATTTCCTGGGGTGTGGTGTTCCTTTATAATAGTCAGTAAAAGAAGATCAAGGCTTTGAAAGAAGGTCTTAACCCCTTAAAGCCAAACTCTCTTGATTTAAAGCATGCATGTCGCCCTGGAAAGTCTCCTTCTTACATTGTGTTGGTACATTACTTCTCTGTAAGTGGAAGAATGACGGCCCTCAGTCAGTCAGTGCCAAGTCAGTTTTTGATAACCAGTCTATAGAGAGTTGGGTCCAATGTACTGACTAGTCAGCCCAGGGGTTGTCAAACATAGCCCAACCCATCCATTTTCAAACATATCTCAGACACTGTGCCCAAAGTACAGTCACCATCTTTACATTATCTGAAATACCCGGATAATTTGAGTGAAAGATTGCCTTGTGCAGCTGGACGTCACCATCACACAGACCTAGATTTAGTCCGGCAGCTAGAAACTAGAGTTTTAACTCTTTCAGGACGGATGTCACTAAAAAATGACATTTTCGTCATGATTCACCAATGCAGCCCAGGCGAGTAACTCGCCAGTGCTGTATTGGTGCATCATGCTGACCCATTGCGAGTGTCAGCATGATACTTTAATACAGCTGGTGAGTAACTCACCAGGGCTGCATTCATGTATCATGACGACCAAGGACATCATGAATTAAAGCATTACAGCGTCCTTAAAGGGTTAATAATATAGACTCAATTGAGGTGAAGGACTGGAATTTGCCAATGGCAGAAGGGTCTCCCAAAACGTGGAGGTTGGTAAAGTTGCCTCTCAGATATCATGTGTTCCTGCTAGTCTGGTGGTAGAACCCCCATCTGTAGCCCAACCCCAACTTCTCTGATATAGTTTTTTTCTTTGCTGATTATTGATGTATAGGGTCTAGGTAGAATTATCAGGGTGGGTGTGGAGCTCTTACCCTTGGGCAATTTGAGATATTCAAGATGGCCGCCAGAAAGCTCCCGAAAACTAGAAACGTGCCTATCTTGGCTTCTAATCAACTTAGAAACACAAATAAAAATGCAAAAAGTACATTTATGAGGTCAAGGAATACAACCCTGCCATTTCCAAAAAGAAATATGGCAGCCATTTTAAATTTTTAATAAGATTATTCCTGAAATATGCCTTATTTTGATGGAAAACTGGGAAAAATGACAGTCATAGATTCTAATCATTACATTGTTACCATTTTGCATTTAAAATGGATACTTTGGAGGACAAGGAACCATTCTGCCATATCATAGAATGAGTGTGACAGCCATTTTTAATTTTAAAGTAGGTCACTCATGATAGTGGCTCAAAATCAGCTAATAATGATAACATTATTGTAGGTGACACAACTAGCACACAGGGCCCCAATTCGTAGAAACAGGTGTCCCAGTCTTCTCTATCAGGTTATCCTAAAGTAGATGTTATTGTAACATCTATAATACAGTCATTTTGAAATTTGTCATTATACAGAGGGGTGATGGTATAGGGATGTGGTGGATTTGGAATCCGGAATACACGTTCCCCTGACTGTAGGCCCCCAGCCCACAGGCCCTCCGGATCTGAGGCCCCCTGACTTCAGGCCACCTGCCTTCAGGGCACCCTGACTTCAGGCCCCCGGCCTGTAGACACCAATCTCACGTCCATTTCATACTTACACATCCGATTATCTCATTCAAATTCATTACGTCCAACACTATCTCTTACAAATCATATGTCCAACCCCATTCCCTCGCATCCAACCCCTTCTTTCACCTCCAACTCCCTCCCTCACATCCAACCCCATTCCCTCATGTCTAACCCATTCCCTCACATCCAACCCCATTCCCTCATGTCCAACCCCATTCCATCACGTCCAACCCCCTCCCTCACCTGCACCCTCACCCCCTCCCTCACATCCGACCTCTTCTCCTTACGTCCCCTACCACTTCCTCACTTGATGGAGGGGGTTGGACGTGAGGGAGGGGGTTGGATGTGAGGGAGGGGGTTGGACATGAGGGAGGGGGTTGGACGTGAGGGAGGGGGTTGCATTAGAATGAGGGACTTGTATGTGAGGAGATGGTAGTGGACGTGAGGAAATGGTAGTGGATGTGAGGAAATGGTAGTGGATGTCAGGGGAAGGTAGTGGACATAAGGGGAAGGTAGTGGACGTGAGGAAGTGGTAGTGGATGTAAGGAAGTGGTAGTGGACGTGAGGGAGGTTTGAGTAAATCATTTCAATCCTCGTGCAGGTCACTTCTCTCGCCGTATCCTTGTGCAGGTCACCTCTCTCGCCGTTTCCTCATGCGAATAAGGGCGGCTATTCACACGAGCTCCTCATGCGGATATCATCAGCCGCAAATGGTCACTGATGATGTAAACGTTCTAAGGGTGCTGGCAAATAAATTACTTATCTACCTTTTGGAGATAACATTCCAAGAGATGTTCTAGGTTATCAAAGCATAAGAGTAGAACTGAACAGATAAGGAATGTCTGTGAATGTCCAATGAAGGCCATGGAATACTCATACCTACTGGGTAGGAATAGTTCAGACTACTTTAAATACCTTACCAGTATGCCCAGGGAGCTATACAAGTCCCAAAGGTAAGAGAACTAGAAAATAATGTTTGTAGTAGTGGATATGCAAGTTTTAAAGAAACATCCCAAGATAAATTGTTACAATGGTTATGACAAAGGGAATCATTGTATAAGGGGTATGATGCTCTAAGCCAGTCCTTATGCAATCAACACAGACTCATGGTTGACTTGAACCATGTCATTAAATTAATGTTAAAAGCCAGATTTATGGGTAGAATTCTAAGCTGAGCTCAAGGGAAGTGGAATTATTCACTGTGACTAAAGGAGGGACTTAGATCTACTATTGACCACCCACTATTAGATCATTTTAGTTTATTATATGTGCACATCATGTCAGCATGTTCACCATATCAATGACCAGAGTTATAGGCTCCAGTTGAAGTATACATAATGCCATTATACTTTAGGAAAGGACACAGTGCTATAGTTATTGCAGCAACTACTTGTAGAGCTTATATATATACCTTGTAAGCAAGTGAACATATTGCAAACATTTGGATATGATTGCAATCAAAGCATATTTCAATCCCCCTCCATGTCAAAGTAAATTGCTTGTAAAATGTCAAAAAGGTCTAGCCTACACACCCTATGCTTCTAAATGGGAATTTCTCCATGCAACCAATGATGTTTCACTTATACATTGTTGTGCACAAGAGACATTAATGAAGATGCCAATTGCCATTTGGTGGAAACCACTCATGAAGGTGCATATATATGAGTATTTACATGTTGCTACTACTTTATAAAGCATTGACTCAACCAAAGCCCTGCTCAAACCACATCTGAATTAATTTGTAATGTATAAATCTGGTATTGATTATGTTTGGTATGGTTTCCCTCATTGCATTGAGCACATACTTGGCCACAAGCTTAGATGACAGAGTTGAATTAATTCCTTTGAAATTGCTTGCAACTATTCTATGTTACTGTATAATTAGCACCAAGTCATAATTCCAGACTTTTTAAATCAGACACTGATCAGTCGGTGTGATATTGTGATAAAGTGATACACAACAGCTAAAAGAAGATAACATTGGATAAAGCAGGTTTAGTAAGACTGTAATCCTCTTGTAAATATTATTGTACCTAGACTAGTTACTTTCACAAAAATGTTGTCTCTCTGTCCTCCCTCCTGTAGAGGATGGCATGGTACCCAGACACCACTGCTTACTGAGGCCTATATGTGTTTCATCAGGGCAAGCTGTGCTTGCTCATATCTGGGTTTGTCCAGGGTTACCAGTGGGCCTAGCCCACAAAGTAATGGGCTTAGCCCAGGACAAAAGTAGGGGGCGATCCAATGATTATGGCAGCCCACCAGAAACCCATATGGGACCAATTAAACAATGCTTACTGGGTTATTATTCCCCGTACTATACACTTTGAATACAAGATGGCTGCCACATACATTCTTTGCATGACAAAATGGTGTCCTTTGCTCAGAAGTGTTCATTTTTAATGCAAGATGGTGACAATATAATAATTAGAATTTACGATAGTAATTTTTTCAGTTTTCCGACAAAACAAGGCATATTTCATGGATAGTTCCATTAAAAATTCAAAATGGCTGCCATATTTCTTTTTGGTAATGGCAGGGTTGTATTCCTTGACCTCATAAATGTACTTTTTGCATTTTTATTTGTGTTTCTAAGTTGATTAGAAGCCAAGATATGCACGTTTCTAGTTTTCGGGAGCTTTCTGGCGGCCATCTTGAATATCTCAAATTGCCCAAGGGTGAGAGCTCCACACCCACCCTTATAATTCTACCTAGACCCTATACATCAATAATCAGCAGAGAAAAAAACTATATCAGAGAAGTTGGGGTCAACCCCTACGGCTTCCAGACTATGCCACCAATCTGTTGTCTGAAAAAGGAGTTTAAAACTGGTACATTATAGGTGTAAGGTTTGGGATAGCAGACATATGATGGCTCTTGTTGAATATCATGGACTATATTCCTTTATTTCATTGTGAATACAAACTATCAAGGTTCAAGCAATGGGAGGGCGTTCCTCAAGGTTACGTGAAATAACCCCAGGTGGTATTGCACGCTCTGGCAGTTTTGCATGCTCTGAGGGTTACGTGACTACCGAGAAAGTTTAATTTCATGTTTTTTGTCATGTAACCAGCCCCTTTCAGGGTCTGGGTGGGGCTATTTTAACAGATCACGGGAAACTATTCCCTTTTTTTACACCATACTGACCCTACCCCCCTTACCCCACTACACACACACACCCTCCCCCTGCCAGCAACCTGAGGATGGGGCCGAGTGCGGGAGCTTGACAGGGCAGGCGTCTCTCTGCCCCAGATCGCGCTTAGTGATGTTGTCATGGAGATACATCCTTATCAACCACCAGTCACTCTCCTAATAGATTCTTAAGGAGGAGTGTCGATGAAAAGATTTAGGCTTCATTTTCTCTAGGGTAGATGCACCCTGAGTCGGACAGACACCTTGAGTCGGACACCATTGACTTTGCATCACATAGTGAATATGGACAATGCACATTTAATGTGAACCAAATATGAAAATGTATGTATTCCCCCTTATAACAAGTACAGCAGACTACATATAACTCACTTCCTACGTGGCTTTATTACAGCTTGAACATGGGGTGTTTTTGCAATATTCTCAACATACAATTAATGAAGATATGGGAAAATTGGTTTCCTTATTGTCTCTGTTCTGGCTCTCCCATTATAATTGTATCATTACTGAGCATGATAATAGCAATGTTTGTATTTTTTTGCAATGGTTTATATCAATAAATGTAAATATATTACCCACAATGCTTTGTGAGAGCGGACCTCACAGTAGCATCAAACTGCACCTAAAGTCGGACACCCAGACTGGGACACTATATGCTAGTAGCAGTTATATGTGATAGGCTTTCCCAGTGGACACAAAACATTGATTCAACATTGATAACAGGTTGGCAATGTTGATTCAATTTTGATTCAATGTTGAACTGACTTTTGTGCCCACTGGGTGTCAGGCAACACAATGGCAGAGGATAACGGGGGCTTCTCCTCCTTCCAAAGTTCAATCATGACTTGAAATGCATGTAATGCATGATGAATGCAGAAAAACTAAAACACACCTTCCTTAGATAGTCTTTACAAGCATATTGCAAATATATATATATGTATATACAGCCAAGTAGACCTATGTAATTAATGCTAGCACAAAGTGTCCGACTCTAGGATCATTTCTGGCATGAGGTGTCCGACTTTAGGGGCAGTTTGGTGTATCAAAATCCACATATTTGATGGAGATTTTGTTACATTTGAATTATGAGATTCATTCTGATTCCTTTTGAAATAGAAGCTGCCAGACAATATATTTCTAATGGTGCAAACAATTTTAGAATTGATATCATTTAAGGGTACTAATTTCAACACCTACAAGAGGTCACGTTTTCCTTGTCCAGGAGCGTCCGGAATGGGTGCCTTTACCCTATCATTTAATTTTTTTATAATATTATGCTCATAGGGGAATATTCAAGAGTTATTTACTTTGTAATCTTGTTGTATTTGATCATCAGTATTTTATAGATAAATTATTTGAGTGACATTTTCTTGCAGAGAAAAATGGTGGAATTCTTCTTCAAATTCTGTCTCTTGTTGCTAGATTCAGTGGGCGAGAGAATTTATACTGTTGATGCTGCTTTTCTCTCATGTACGATGGAATATTATATTATTTTCATTCGGAGAAGGATTATCACATATAAAGGACTTAAGGTATTAATTGAACTTAAATGCGGAAGAAAAATCTAGTTAACTTTGAAAAAAATACATAACTTCATGTAGCCTCTTTTGGTTTATCTGTTCTCGGCAAGCACTCAAGCCTATCCCAATGGGGTGATTCACTGGTGCCAACTAATGCCGTTTTATATATATAGGGGAATTATAGGTAGATTTTCGTCTAATTTTCATGGAAAACCCTGAAATAAAACAGAGCGTCAATTAAAAGTCACGTTGTCCATGATTATTTTGCTCATGGTGCCAGTCCCGTATTGCACTAGGTCTGCGGCCAGCATGCAATAGGGGACTGGAACCACTCGCGAATTAACAAGTGACTCGGTCCCTTTAGCGTGCAGCTCTGTCTATGTATTATATGGATAAGAATCAGCCTTATTACTTAAGAACATACCAGCATATACTACAAGTACATACACATGTTCATTTTAATTTAAAACTTCCTGATACTATGCATTCATCTTGCGGACATGTATTCTATCTCATTAAAGGATATTTGGCTGCCAATATAACCAGGACCGTCTGGGAAATGGGACCAATCTCTTTGAACTTTGTCCAATTATGGCCATCACCATACACCACAGAGATGGATACCATAAAACAATTTTCTAAGGCACCTTGTTTTGGACATTCTGAAGAGCTACAAAGTAGGCTGGGATGTATTGTCATGGAAACAGAAAAATATATATAGGTTATATTGGAACGTCACATTAGGGGTATGATGGGAAGGTCATAACCTATTGATTTCCACTGTCTGTGGATGACAGGGGTGGCGCCCCCTGTGGTGACCTGCAGGGTTAGGGTTGCTGAAGGAGTCCCTAGTCCACACAACTGTACAATTCAACATGTCCCCTTTACTGCCTGTAGGTGTCTGTCGGTTCATCATCTTCATTCTCACCTAACCCAAAGTTATTTTATATATATAGACATATATGTACAAAAGGGGAGGGGGGTGGAGGGTCAGTGTCACCAGAACTATGCTATGTATTGCTCTCCTATGTGTATATATGTAACTGTCTGCATGTACAATGATTATGCTTATATAACTTCTTTCCTAAATACAAAATATAAAGGCAAATCGACAATATCGATAACATTCTATTAACAGTAAGATTGTCATGTACATAGCCACTCCCATAGCATTATATCCAATTATTGAAATGATCAATAGTTGCAGCTACTATGAGTATGAATGAAATGAACTTCCATATTAGTATTTGTGACTGTAGCAGGCAAGGGATACATTATTTATAAGGAGGTAATCATGTAAGACTATGTAATATCTAACAACCAGACCACTATGTACTTCAATGATGAATGTACCTCCAGTATCTTTCAGTTAAGTACTAAATATGATTCTAGAACTACTAGCCAGCCATATCATGTCATAGATCTAGATGTTTTATGATGTGACTTTTAAGTAACCAGGTGCTGTATATTTCTTTTACGAAGGCTGGGAAAATGTTGAAACTAGAGCCATTCAATAAACCTTCCTACAGAGGAATTGAGACATTGGAGCACCCTTTTGAAAGAAATGCTTTTCCAAGTTAATTATTTTCATTATAATTCATCATGATTTATTTTGGAAAAAAGTGACTTTTACAATTGTCTAACTTTCTAAATGACAAGTCCATATGGGCCCTTGTAGGAAAATGTCCATAGCAGAACAGGCAGCTTTGCGTCACCACTGGTGCCCTGCCAGCCTCCTTACTGATATGAATGTATGACGGCTATACCAGCGGGAGACTTATCTCTGGTCTAGCTCAGAACGAATGTCTACTTTGGGACCTCTTAAGGGGGCAGGTGAAACTAAAGCAGTCCTGCTCTTGTAAAATATGGGTGTTGTCAGGGTTCACTTTCAAGGCTGTGGGGTCATGCCTTCCAAGGTCCAGGTGAGGAAATGTCATGAAGCTGATGACATGTTGTTTCTTTTCTTGGGGGGATAGAGGTGTACAGACCGATGAATGGCACCATTTGGAATAGAAGTCTGTCAAGTTATTACATCAATCACATACCTCTGTCTGGAAAGGTAGCATTGCCCAGTGGAGAGAACTTGCATGAAGAGAATACATGAAGGCACTTCGAGATGTGACATTATTCCAAATTGAACATCATATCCCTAAAGTCCTCTACAGAAGAATGGAGTTCATCCAATTCATGTCTGCGCAATCTAGAATGACCAATGATAGCTAATCATCTCCCAGTTACAACTATTTTATCTGTTTTATCTTTTTCAGCACATTCAATGCGTTTTAGTCTGAAGGGAGATGACCAATGATGCCTTTAACTTTTACATGATCTGTCATAATCAAACTATCTAATTGCTAAACATTGTTATTCAACAGTTGACTAGACTTCTCATGAACTGAAAGGTGGTCTTATGATTAGTAATACTGTTAATATGATCGCGATTCACATTCGATTATGTGATTTATATTCTCGCAGAGTTGGTAATGTGTTTGAAGAAAAGAATTTCCCTTTACTCTATCTTCCGGACTATGTTTCTTTTATTGCAGATGCCATTAAATAACCCCATCATAGTCTTTATTCTTCAAATGTGCCAAGTTAGTTATCCCTTGGGGATTTGGACTGTGTACCGTTATATGCTCATTGTATTTCCCCTCCTAATTTCCTGCAACCTTTCCCCGAGGTCAGATATAGTGAGTAGTATAGAAATGGGAGTATAACGCTGTCACAATCAACTTTCTCATTATGAGTTGCTTACTCTGTCCGGATGATGGCTCCAGGGTGGCACACATTCATTTTATTGTATGCTTGTATTATGGAGGAAACTGTGGAAGTGGGTAAAACCTGAACTATGCACCACTCTACTCACTATAGGCCTGTGTCAACCCAAAAGATATGTATGGAAAATGAGCAGGAATGGTCCTTACATATGCACGGACAAGCCACATACTGAAAACATTTCAGATTTGACAAAACTGGTGAGTCCTGAGAGAAGGACTGCTGTTCCGCACCATACTGAGCTGTACCACATCTCTGCTACAATTACAAGAAGCCTAAATGACTTGTCTATGTTCTCATATTCCATGCACAGTATGTCCCAGGTCTATATTGGGTCAAGAATGTAAGACACAAATGTCCAACTAATCTGGTATATGCTTTTCTTTTACTACTTTGTCACAACTGCAATGGATCATCTCCCCAGACCTTTCTATTCCATCAGGTTCTGTCAATTAATTCACCATTCTACATTTAAAACTCCCAAAGGAAGGCTTACCAACCAGCTGATGCATACATCTTACGGATTCATTATTTTTATTAAGTTGATTTGTGGTGATTTTCCTGTCACTCTCTGCTGCTTGACTGGAACAACTCTTATGGAGATTGATGCAGTCATTTGCATCTGTGGACGCACGAATAAAACAGCATATTGCTGTGAGAGACTAATGCTTGAGGATTAAGTTTAAAGGTAAACCAAAATGTTTTAATGTAATGAGAGTACTTTGTGCGCTTGTTGTTAGGAGAAGGTGCGAAGGCTGTTGACTATTCATGCTGTGGATCATTACTAGGATTAACTTGGATAGTCTGGTCCACTTTTATTATGATTAGCTTGATTAGCTTTAATCTTACTGTGTAGTTAATCTTCATGCAAGTAAGACAAGATTATTGTTGCTGGGGAAAAAAATCTGAATAAGAAATCATTACATATGTTGCAGCTGGCTTGTCCTCAGTGTATAGGTTCAAGTTTCACTGTTAAAAGAAGCCATGCCTTTAACAATCATCTCTATAACACTACAATGTAATAATATCCATATTAATCCTAATGTCCTTCAGCACTCACTGCACAGACTATTGTAACCGTGCCTATTGAACTCATGAATGAATGTTCTTGTAACATACTTGGCTGCAACAAGATGAAAGGCCATTCAACACCCCAAATGAACCTTCTTCTTTAAGGTTGAAATTGAGTTGGCATGGGGACATTTTGGCAGGAAACTGGACCAGAGCCGTCCCCAAGAAGGCTCAATGCCATCTGTACAGCATGCCTTCTTTTCTGCCAGGGTCGGTTCAGGTTGTTTACCACATTAAACTAGTTTGACATTGTTCACAGCCCCAGGACTTGCAGAGTGCTTTTATTGTAGTCACAGATTTCAGAGGCACTGGCATGAGGAGGGCTGCAGGTACTAAAAAATGAGAGGGTAGGTTGTATGGATCTCAGTTGACTTAAATAATGCATTCTCTATATTTGAATAGCTCAAAAGCTATCTTCAAGCTGTATTCAGTAAGAAATAGCTATAATGAAATCCTCACTTTGATATCTGTGGTAGCTGTCATATATTTATCCAGGAATAATGATATTTTAATTACTATAAGAAGCTAATAATCATCGCGATAGATGTTACTTAGATAAACAACCATAATTTGGAGAGGAAATCCTACTGAGTCACAATTGAGTACAACAGGCTGTAGCTGTGAATTAATCAGTTCAGAAAGAGGAATGTGCTTAAAAATATCTATACCCAGTTTCTCAGACAAAACAAGATTTGTGTGAATAGCAATACCAGTTGGTGTTCTTCAGTGAAACCAAGGATCTTTGTAGGGACAGAAGGCTGGCTGATGTTAATCCAGGATGAGAAGCATATCAGGCAGAAAGATCACTGGTACATGTAAAGTAGGAAAATCACTTATATATACTGGTCCTGTCTTTTATCCTGCTACCAGTCATGTTTAATTGCTAAATGCCATCCCCTTCTTACACAGTTCCATCTTTAAAAGGGACCTCTTTGATCCCACAGCTAATGGGAGCCCCTTATTACCTTGTTAGGCATGTCTGTACCTACTGCAGGACCTGGTCGGGAGGGGCTCATAGAGGTGCTCAAAGAGCCACCCAGATCAGGTCTGCCACCCAACTCAGACTTTGGCTGCCTCATGTTCTCTGTATGTACATGGTGATTAGGAGCTCACCTTAACCAGCCAGGCTTTGATCCAGCTGCTCAGAGTAGCTTCAATCCACCCAGGGTCCTGTTCCCCATGGTGCCATTAGGATGTTTGCTGAGAGCAGCAGAACCACAGAAACCCAGTCAAAGATACATACAGGTGGCTGTTCAAAAAAGGGAAAAAAGGGGAAATAATATGCAGAACATCAACAATATTATTTTGTAAAACATTTTGGTAGGTTATTTCTATGGGGAAGGCACACGTCTGCATTTTATCTTCAGTTTAATTGTGCATATAATTATTTGTCAACAGATTTTGCTCTTAACCTGTTGCATTTCTGCTTTACTTTATCCTTAAGTTTTTAAGCTTGTATTATCAGACTGTATTAGTGTAATTTTCTGCACTGGTGTATAACCCATGCCTTCCAATGCACAGATCAATATGCTAGACAGGTGGTCTACAGCAGGTGTCCATGTCAGATAACTTTTTACCTGGATGTGTTATCATGAGAGGGGAGGGTCACATGCATGTTTTTCAATGTATACTGTTTACAGTACTGAAGTTGTCATAGTGGGACCCCCTGAGCAGCTTTTTGAGGATATTATGAAAGTCTAGGTGGGTCTAAAATATAAGTTGAGTTGATACACTCGTGAGAATCTAAGGTAATGAAAATGACCAATATCCTTCCAATTCATGACAACACCTCCTGATATGGTTGGAGCTGTGTAGCTCACTCCCCTCTTTGAACTATATTCAAAATAATTCCCCCATATATAAAACGGCATTAGTTGGGACCAGCGAAGTAGCCATTGAATTAGGCCTGTGTGCTTGCTGGGAACAGATAAACCAAAAGAGGCTAGATCAAAGCATGTTTTTTTTCCAAAGCTAACTCAACTATTTTCATCAATTCATTTCACTTAATATTTAGAGGAGCTCACATATAACAAGTATTCTCCCTATCAAATGTATCTCATGATACAATTGTATTCAAATGAAAAACGATATAAAATAATATAATCTGGCACATCTGCTTGACAACATCAGGCAAGCAAGATATGTACATGTCCGCCATTGTTTTGCCATATAAAATAGCATTATTATAAGATAGTTATAGAAAAATGCAGATCAAATACAACGGGATAACACAGTGAATGTCCATTTAATCCCCCAATTTAAATACAATGTCAAAACATATCATAACTATTGAGATATACCAGCCTAAAGTTCCGAACCAGGCCCCTCCGAGAGAATATGCTTGGAGAGTGAGGTGCGGGTGTTGTATTTAAGGACGCTTTGCTAAGGTGACGTAACTAGCGCTATCTGGGGCAGTGGAACGCAGCAATGTCCTCCTCCTGCTCCCGGTCCGTGTTGGTGGGGGGGGGGGCAAGAGGGGGGGAGGGGGGGTCACGGTATAGGCCCCTAGCCTAGGTCACGGGATAGGCCCCTAGGTCACGGGATAGGCCTCTAGGCCTACAGATAATACCCATCCCACTATCCCGGCCCCCGAAGGGGCTGGTGATCCTTAAAAACTGCTCAATGCTATGCATTTCTCCAAGTGACTTCCGGCCTATCTCACTAAAGGACATTTTGCTGGGGATATAACTAGGATCGTCTGGGAAATGAGACCAATCTCTTTGAATTTCCCCCAATTATGGCCATCACTATACACCATAAAGAGGGATGCAATAAACCAATTTCCCCACGAACCTCATTCTGGGCATCCTCAAGAGTTACAAAGCATGCTGGGATGGATTGTCATGGAAACAGAAATGGGGTTTGATTGGAAAGAATGATGTCATATTAGGGGTTTGATGGGAAGGTTATATCATATAGATTTCCACTATTCTATTGATGATAGGGATGGCACGTCCTGTGGTGGTCTGCACAGTTTTTTTAATATGAAAAAACGAAGCGTGAATCATGAAATCAATCATCTCAAGACTACAGATTATTCATTTATATACTCAGACAGGGGAATTATCAGTTGGTACAACTACCATGATTGAACCATAAACCTCCATATTGGTCTTTGTGACCAAAGCAGGCAAGGAATAAAGTAAATCAAATCATGTAAGATTCATGTGCCAGTCTGACCACTATTTATGTCAATGAGGAATGTACTTCCAGGGTCCTTCAGACAAAATTAGATCTAGAGTCATTGGCCCACCATGTTATGTTAGAAATCCAGATGTTGTATAATGTTTTTCAGGAAACAGGTGCTGCTGGATGAAAAATAGCATGAAACAGTAGTGCATACACCACAAATCTTCTAACCCTTTTAACCCTTTAGGGCTGACCAGTGACTTTCCCTAGGCCGAGCCTGTGCTAAATCCCATTGAGTTATGCTGACTATAGCCGATGCTCGGCCAGCCATGGGATCAACTATAGTTGATGCTTGGCCTTATAGGGTTAGTGTTCCCTATTCATCTATTGTTTTTAGAGGATGAGAAAGACAGAGGATGAGTTGAAACAGTCTCTAAAGCTACTCAATGGACCTTCCCACAGAGAAATTGTTTTATTGGGGCACCCTTTGAGGAGAAGGACCATAGGCCCCTCTGAAATGCTTTTCAAAGTGAATTATTTTTATCATATTCATCATAGTCTATCACGAGTAAAGAAATTCTTACAAATGTATAGGTCTCCAGATGACATGGAAATATGGACCCTTGTAGGTACATTTTATATCAGACCTGGCAGCTTTGTGTCACCACTGGTGCCCTGCCAGCCTCCTTACTGATATGAATGTATGACGGCAATACCAGCGGGAGACTCATCTCTGGTCTAGCTCAGAATGAATGTCCACTTTGGGACATCTAGAGGGATCTGATGCATTAATGCTCTTGCAAAAGGTATAGGAATGGTTCAGTTTCAAGACTGTGGGGTCATGCCCTCTAAGGTCAAGGTGAGGGAATGCCATCTTGAGGGTCTTGAGGGATAGAGGTGTAGAGACTGGTGAATGTTGCCATTCATTTTGGAATAGACGTCTGTCAAGGTTATTGCATTATAACATACCTATGTCTAGAAAGGTAGCATTACCCAGTGGTCAGAGCCTGCCTGAGGGGAACACAAGAAGGCACTCTGAGATGTCATAGGAACGAGACATTAATATGTCTTATGCCAACTAATATTACAGAAGGTGAAGCCCTCAACATAAAATGTAGCTCATCTCCTTAATGTTTGCAATCTAGGATTGCCATTCTTGGATAATCCTCTTTCAGTAACAACAGTTTTATTCAATTTGTCTTATACATTGTCACATTTGAGGCATTTCTATATATATATATAGTCTATCCTGTATAGTGAGTAGGTTATAGAAATGGGAGTTGATTGCTGGCAGACACAATCGATTTCAACTTTCTCATTATAAAGTGCTCACTCTGCCTGGGGGGAATCTACAGAGCAGGAGAAATCTGTGTCTGTGTGCATACCATGGGGGATTCTGAGGAGTGGAATATGAGTGAAACCCGACCTATGCACCACTCTACTCACTAAAGGTCTGTGCCAATCCTTGGGGCTGTATGGCAAACGATCAAGAACAGTCCAGGCTAAGTAGGCATGGATATATTGATGAATGTCTATCAGGATTCTATTATATCATATTGGATATGCAGAGTGTGCATGTCATGAGGTTTAAATACCCTTAATGGTCATTCTTGAACATAATTAGTCAGAGATCAACAAGGGTCTATCTCTGTACAGCAAAGAGTATGGAATTTAATTTGCCTAAATGTTAGCACAGGCACGAAGACGGCCTATTCAAATGCATATGGAACGTATTACGAATTTGACCACACTGCACTCAACCTGCACTGCTCCCGAAATTCATATTGGAACACATGCACAGGGTGCACATTTTATGGGACACCATGCACAGGTTGAACATTCGTATTGGAACTAGTCTGTGCTTGTGCTTTTGCTCACGTTTAGGCAAATTGAACGCCATAAAAGAGCACACTTTAGACTTTAGCTGGACTCAAATGCAAAATGCTTCCAGAATTAATACATAGATGAAGTGAATAATCATCAGAGAGGTACAAATGACTTAATCATAAGTTAATACATAGAACTGACTTAAACCAGGCCAGGCAGAAAAAGAAACCTGGGGTGAAAAATGCATCCTTCCAGTTCTGGATTACCAGTTCTGCAATGTCTCCTGTGTTGGTGTATTTTTCACATGGTGTATGAGTGGCAGGATTACAAACCATCCTATAGGAACTGCTCTAGGAGGCTTGGAAATTCTTTGGACTTCAGTAATAATAAAGAGTTGAAAGTCAGCCAAATCTGTAGGTGGTTTTATACTGTGTAGCCTCTTTCAAAAGTGAGTTTATTGTGGATGATTTTCCCATCACTCTCCACTACATGAGTGCTACAGCTCTATGCTTACCAGCGTCGATGCAGTCATTTGCATTAGTGGACCCATAAGACAGTATATTGCTGTGAGACAATGATGCTGGAGATTAAGCTAGTCCGCCTGATAATTATTCATGCTGGGATTTAATGCTGGGATTAACTTAGGTGTTCTTGTTTGCATTTATTACCGTGTAACTTTACGGCATGCAAGTGAGACTAGATAACTTAAGATGAATACAGATACAATCTAAAAGGAATAGAAATCTACAGATAATACTAGCATGTCAATCTAAAGACATTTATCACACTATCTTCTTTATCTACCCAACAAACACATTTATTCATCAAATAATGGAAAGTAACTGTGTTTAAAGTCACGCCTATGAGACACTAAGCTTGAAACCACACACAGTCATTTCTATAAACAGAAATCAAAAGTATCTGTAGGTTTGGACTCAACACATATGCTTGGAGATCACTCAAACTCAAGTATTACACTCTCCTGGTATAACTCATAATACCAGTCTGTGATTGGTTGAGCACCAGCATCCAGAACGAGGCTCTGCCTTCTGATTTGCTGAAGCCCTGTTGCCATAGTGTACCTCAGTGGATGCAAAGAGCAAAATTGCTCACTTTGTGGTAGCGATCCAACGAGTAAAGTATCCTTTACCGTTCTCCACTAAAGATGGGTCTAATGATGTCAATATTTCATACTAGGTTATTATTCATACAGTGTTAGTGGGTTTGAAAAATATCTGTATCTAAAATCTTCAAAGATGTGGCAGCTTGTCCTCAGCCATACCAGACCAATACTCTCTAAAACACTACTTTGTACTAATATCTATTACTCCTAATGTCCTTCAGTGCTCACTGCACAGATCATTGTAACCTTGCCTATGGAACTCATCAACGAATATTCTCCTAGAGTACTTGGCTGTAACAAAATAAAGGGACATTCACTACTAAAGGGCCCTCTTCAATAGGCCAGTAATCAGATTGGTGTGATGACATTAAGTCGGGAAACTGGACCCAAACTATGACCACCAAGGCTGGATGCTGTCTGTATAGCACTTCTTCTTGTGTACTACCATCATTGATGGTCTGCCCTGTCGGGTGCTTTGATTGTTATCACCGATTTCAAAGGCACCAAATTGAGGAGGCCTGCAGGTAACTAGAATATGAGAGGGTGGGTTGTACGGATCTGTGCTGATTCATCTCAAGTTTCAAGTCCATTATCTCCATTTGCGTAGCTCTATAGCTACCTCAAAAAGTGCAATCCTAATGAGTCACTATTCCTGCAAAACTGTCACTGTGGTTTGGATTGATTAGTTTAAAAAGAAGTATGGATTTGGAGAAGTCTATGCCTAGTTTTTCGGACCATCCAAAGGATGTCTGGATAAGAATACCCTTTGGACTTTTACCAGAGGCTTTTGTCTTACAATTAATAAAGACTTTCACCTGACGCATTACATGTGCAATGTTTTTCAGAAAGATATGCAGATTCTCTGCTTTTCAGACAGGAACTGAATACAGGCCAAAAAGTCCTATACATCTCTAACCCCTGATTTTGTTCAAAGACAACAATGGTCAAGATTTGATCTGTGCCATAAACGGGAGGTGAAGGGGCTTTGGTCAGCTGTGGCAGAAGGCTTCTGATTTTGATATCTAGGATGAAAGGCTCGTCTAAGTAAAACTGCATGTGATTTAGACAGTGCATGTCAATTAAACCTTGATTGATAATAGTAAAGGAAAATGTGATGTGTAAGTTGTTGTATAACCATTTCATGCAAACTGAGACAATGTGTTTTTATGTTCTTTGTGGTTAGATGTGAGATATGGTAGCTGTGAGATATGACAAGTACTCAACCTGCATCCCATCATCCTTTTGTTTTTAAAGTAATATTTAGGCAATCTACAAAACATAGATAAAGAAGACCAAAATGACCAGATGACCCTCGAAAGATTAACACGTTCCTTGCAAGGTGATGAATATTGATTTAACAAAGTTATGTAAGTTCTCAAGCAATAGTGAATAATTATAGGCTAATCTGCTTCCATATCATTACATCGAAGAAGAGACCAATGAGACTTGAAATGGAATGGGGATGGTCCTCAGTAAGTCCCCAATCCAGGTTAGAATAACCAGTCTAGAGGGTGTCATCCTATGAGGTAATATGATATTTACTTTCATGCCATCATTGATAAATTACCCAACCCTCTACCTTCTGATGCCAATGTCCTCTGAGCTTGCATGAGATCTATTGCAATCATTCTAATGAAAATGGGGTTTCTAATGATAATGTTTTAATATGATGGGTACAGAATACTAGGCCATTGACCATCTCCGGGTTTTATGATGGTTATTACTCTTTGGGAAATTCTATTTCAATGTCTCACCTCTTTGCCAGTATGTACTTTCTATAGCCAAGATAAGGCCAATTTTCCAGTGAAATAAGAAACTATTAATTACCCACATTCTCACCCACAACACTCCATACTCCTTTATACTAGTTTGAGCATGCCTCTTTGCGGAATAATGAAGGGGATTTATAGCACTAATGATGACATATAGACTACAGGGACTTACCTACTGTAGTGTTAGATGCAGGATCAACAGGACAGGTATAATTAATGTTGGAATAAACATGAAGCAGAGCTAACAGAGAAATATCTTACCTGATAGATTTTCCCTGCTATGTTTAAAGCATTGAGACAGATAGGGCTGCTATGTATGAAGCATTGGGGCAGATAGGCCTGCTATGAATAAAGCATTGGTGCAGATAGGACAAGAAAATACAACGAAGACTGAGAATAACTGAATAAAAGGATCAGATGGGATTTGACTTACCCTACTCTGGAGCCCTTAACAACTGCAGCACCCAAGAGATAGAGCTGACAGTCTGTCTTGTGTCTATCTTTAACTTAGAATCAAATAACAATAACCTCCACAGCCCACCTCCACTCCATGTCTCTCAAATAGAATAGCTTTCTAGGTGCATAGTTTAATGAATTGCAATCGACATGATCCTAGGACTCTACTCTCAGTTCATAACCCACACAACAGTTGGACAAAACACAATATTTCATAAATATAACAAACATTATTGACTACGGATAGACACATAGTATAGATAGAGCAGGGTAACATGAATAAACCAAGCACTGATTAACCAGTTGCAACAGATTTCAACTATTCCAAATGAAGAAAGGCAAAAGTATTTAACTAGGGAAACTAGTGTAAAAAGCCAGAGAAAGTCCTGAAGTCTTTTCAAAGAAAATGGTTAATCCAATCACAGGACTAAAGAAGCAAATTGTTTTAATATCTACTCTCACCAAAGTACTTTTGATGCTCACTAAACGCTGCCAATTGAACTCATAATTGGGTAGTCTGCTGAAGTACTTGGCTGCAGCAAGATATTTAAGGCCCTTTAACCGCCACATTAATGAATCTCATTTAATAAGGCAGTAATTGGGTTGGAATAATAACATTTTAGCTGGAAACTAACCCCCCCTTCAATGACCATCTGCAATTAATGGGATCATGTCATTTAAGAAAAAAATAATTTAACTTTGTTCTCTTTGGTCCTTGGAGGTCCTGCTGTTATTGTTTTTGCATGTTTCAAAGGGGCCAGAGTAAATTGGGCTGCAGTTACTTTAAGTATGACAGAGTCTGTTGCATATCTCTGAATTTGAGCCCATCTAATCAAATGATTACGCATATGTGGATGCTCATTCACAAAGAAACTCTGATTGGGCAGGTCTTACTAGAGATATTTGCTAAAAATGTATTAGAAAATCTAAAAAAAGTATTTTTTTTATTTTTTATACTCTGATATGTTAGGGGATAAAAAATATTATGGTGGTTGTTATATACTCCCCCTGTAGTTTGTGGGGTTGTTTGAATGTTAACCTTTGCCTATTCCTTGCTAGCCGGTCATAGACGGCACCCGGTCATAGACGGCACTCGGTCATAGAAGAAAACATTGGCCCAAGTTCTTGAGACACAGCCATATATGGCACCCAGACACTGTGGGTTCTATTGCTAGTATTAGAGAGCAGCACACACATCAGTCAAGGGAAAACATATCAGGAAATACCTAGAAGAAAAAAGAAACACAATATCTACTGCATTTCCGTTTTACCCAGAATAATATAGGACATTTCATGAATGTCAGCCGCAGCAATGTGGGGGTGGGAAGAGCCACAGTAACATGAACTGGGATAAATAAGATATCGGCTTACCGGTAGTTATGAATAAGGGAGTTTCTGCTGCTCTCAGCCCATTGCTGCCATGGAGAGCTGGGGACTATTTAAATTAATCTTTTTATTTGCTGTTGAGAAACACTTTAGCGCATATGAATAACAAACAGCAATAAGAGGATCTGCTCTCTCTCATCAAATGAACACTATGAGATTCAGATACTTTTCCTGTAATTTCGATGTACAATGATATTTCAAAACTCTGCATTAAAGGTCCTTTACATACAAGCTGTACATCAATAGGTAGACAATACGGGTTATACATATATAAACTTACTCTTGCTTCTTGACAGCATACTTTAACGGGTTTAATATTGGCCCCAGATGGACTGCCATATTATGCTCCTATTGCTTTGTCCTGACCTGCAACTGGGAGCTTCGGGCTTGCCAATATCCAACCCAAGTTTGCACGACACCATATAAATTGATCTGTAAATCTTCATTTCTTATAAACTTAAACAGATGAGTATGTTTTGAAGTATGTGCAATCTATTAACAAAAAAGAACAGTGACCATCTGGACCCCCCAGGTATACAATATACAGGTTGCATTAACCAGTGCTGGCTGGGGAAATTATAGAGAGTAGAAATCGGAGAGGTCTGTTGATAAAGACAAAAACAAGTCCTTTAGCTAAAGCTTCCGGAAAGGAGTGAAAAAAAGTGCAGGTGGCCGATCTGTGTTATCGTTATTTAGTTCTGAGGCAATGATAGATACAAGATGCTCACAAGAGAGCAAAACTGAGCTAGAAATCACAATAAGTCACTTGCAGAACACCATTATAGAGGCACAAGGAGAGAGGCTTGTTGCTAAAAACTAAACACTAAGGGTCTGAGTTATATGGTGAGGCTTTTTGAAAGGGGAGGTGGGCTGTGTGAGTTACTGTTATTTGATTCCAATTTAAAGATAGACACAAGACAGACTGCCAGCTCCATCTGTCGGCTGCTGCAGTAATTACGGCTGTTGAAAGGCTAGATGAGTGAGTCAAATCGAGTTTACTCAGTCTCCCTAAGTCTCCTTTACCTTAGGATGTCTGGTTTTATCTGCTTTGATGCTGTCTACAGCAGGAATAATTTATAGGACTGTCTTTTTGCCCTCCAGGTCCTGATGACATCAGTGTGTGATCTTTCTCTCTTAGTCCCTCTCTATATCCAGCTTCCATCATTGGATGAAACAAGCTGCCCAGGTTAATACTACATTTAAGGTCTCAGAGCAGCTTAAGTTTATCTATTGGATCAAGACTAACATAACTATAAAAGATAGTAGTTAAAAAAACCTGAGCAACCTTTTCTTATGGGGGATAGATCACAGCAAGTATGTTCAGGTAATTTGTATACAGTTTCAGATAATCAATTATGTATCACATAATGGGTTTGTGACAGATTGGGCAGTGGCGGTAGTGGACACTGATTGACGATGGTCCCTACTATAGCAACAATCAAAGTATGCCTATCCTTATTCAATGCACCTTTGAACAGTGTAGCAATGGGGTAGAATATAGGCATGGTATGCATAGGTTGGGGTTCTGATCACCATAAAATATCATGTCAACTCATTCTTTGGACATTCCTCATGTTGAATATAGAAAACACAACATCAAAACGTGTAGTATCAGACTACAAGTAGAGAAGAGACCCACTAAATAGTGCATATGTACCTGTCTGGTTAACATGTGCTTCTAAGATGTAGGCCACTATCCGGTTATAGTGTCCATACTTCAAGCCTATGAATATGGAATTCTATTTGCCTAACCCTTAGAGGATGAAATAGTGTACTTTGCACATATCTAAAATCCTACATGGTTCTATCATGTGAAAATTGCGTGTGTACCGTTGTGAGACATACCAAAGCTCCGAGGTGACCCCAGATTTTCATACATGGGCTTACATTTACTATCTGATAGATTCTAGAGCAAGTTAAGTAGGAAAATAATAAGAATTATCTTCAATTTCAAAATCTTGCTCACTGAGTTTTTTCCCACATAATAATATCACCATTTCTCATCTTAGTTATCATCATATTTTTTTAATGCGCCATGGAAGATTTACATCAAACTATTAACTGATCTCTATAGTTTGTATGTCATACAAATATTCCCTACAAATATCCTCTTTGCTTTTTGTTCCATTACAAATATGTATGCTGTGCTTCTTGTCCTGATACACACATGTATTCAGTGCTTTTTATTCAGCCACAAATATGCTGTGCTTCTTTTTTCCATTACAAATATGCACATTATGCTTTATGTGGATGGAACAGTGCAGATCAAAAACATTGTACTCAACTTTGTGATGCAATAGTGCAGTTTGTTAGGTTAAGAACATGTGTATTCATTATGGAACATGCAGTATGCCAAATTACGAATTTGAGCATGCCATGCTCAAGTTTGTAGTAATGTTTAGACAAATTCCATATATGAGAGCACCATAACCTATCAATGTGGAAGAAACCTAATCAATATAAAGGAATTGTTGTAGTGTTAGGTGAAGATCATGGAGAAGAGGGGGGAGTAGAGAGAACATTTGTGTAATTATTGGGTTTTTACCTAAAAGAAGAAAATAGCAGTATCTTGGTTACGGAAATTGAACAAAGGCAAAAAGGACCGACCCTTTATTTGAATTTCCCCCAAAAAGTTCACTTTTTACTGTTATGAAACCTTCCGTTTGGTTAATAATTTTTTTAACTTGATGTGCGTGTGGATATTTTCATTAGTAGCCCAATTTTATCAGGATGGAAGGAGGATGTGATTTAGTGAACAGATAGTGTTAATGTCGCTCTTTCAATTTTATTTTTCCACCATAAGATGCTGTCCTTTACTAGCAGAAATGACTATTGAAAATGGGATTATTACATATTGATATGGTGCATATGCTTTTTTGATCAGTACAAATTTGAATTATAAAGGCTATATACGCTGTAAATGAAAAAATTGTTGGATTTTGTGCAATCCATGTTAATTCATCTAGACTATTAATTTTTCTTTTCAGGAACTTTGCAACATTCAGATTCAGAATAAAGTGGGTGTGAATTTGTTCGTCCATCCATTAAAACAAATCAGCTCAAATCCATTCAACCTTCCATTTCGTATTCTTGATACCTGGTGCCCACCTCAATCTGGTGCCTTTGGAATTAGTGACTACAATAAAAGCTCTCAGCTTGGCTCAAGTCTGCGAACAAAGTTAAAGTAGTTTGATGTCTTAACCACCTGAGCTTGACAACGGCAGATCATCAATAAATACATCGCAAAATGACACATGACATCAGGCTGCGATGGTGATGGCTTGGCTCCAGCTTGCTACCAAAATATCACGCCAATCATCACGCCAACCCAATTAGAACCTTGTTAGGCCTAAATAGGCCTATCTTCTTAGAAACAAGTGTCAAAATCTATTTGAGGCAAGATTACAATGGTTTACTGAAGGCACACTGAAGGACATTATGGATATAATACAAAGGATTGGTCAAATTACCTGGTGATGCTTTTACTACAGATGTCTGCTAAGAATGTGTTAGAAAATATGATGACCATGGTCAGATGCATAAAAGAGTACAAAAAAATTGATGACTGCAGTTCAAAAGGAAATTACATCGCTAGACCTTCAACATTGAGAATTGTACATCTTCCAGACATGGGATCGAAATGTCCATGCTGAAATGTCCATGAAAGTTCTGTGATATTTAAGCAAAGTCCATAATATAGGGCTTGTAAGATAATTACTTCCTTTGAATAGTGTGGTAAGCATTTCTTCCTGTAACTGGGCCATACAGCTCCTTTCTGAATTCCTACTAACCCTGTCTGTAGTACATGCTACTGGGGGAAATATTTTAGTCTGTTAGTCAGGTAGATTTCCCTTTCCCCTTGGGAGGATGTGGACTGGCAATAGGAGTGGTGGCAGTGGTGGGGCTTGCACCTTTCCTGCCGACCATTCGTAGTGAGCTGCTGCTTAATGGTGTGCTGAAATGATCAACCACTACAGCTGCCCCTTTACATCCATTGGCTTTCTATGCTCTGGCTCAGAGGCCCTAGCCATACACCCTAGGAGGTAGTGGTAGTAGCTTTGTGTGAACCACATGCCTTTAGGCAGGGCAGGTACCCAGCTGGTCAGGCTGCAACCCCTCCCTGGACTCAAAATGATCCATACAGCTCAAGGACCTCTGGTTTAGTTCAAAGAGAATGGTGGTTAAAAGTTGACCTGTGCCATAAGGGGGAGGTTAAGGGGCATCGGTGAGTAGTAGGCATGGGCCAAAGTTCTGATCTTAGTTTTGCATGAGAAGCTTGCCTGGACACTTCGCTATAAGTATGTACTTAATGTTTTTGCTGAGTCGTGGTAAATCACTAAAGATGAGATTTAGTTGGTTTCATGGAACACACTACAAGATTGTTCATAACAAACATACAAAAATATGTATTATGAGCTTGATATAACATTATCACCATACTGTAGCGGAGGGGGCCTCCGCCACGGGGAGTCGCGGGGAGTCTCGCGGGGAGTATAGTGCGTCACCGTCCCGCAGGGGGGCGCCCCGCGTCGGAGTGCTATATAAACGAGCACGACGGCGCGGGCCGCCAGTCTTGCTTGGCTCTCGTTCGGGACGGACGTGCTGTGCTCCCTGAGAGACTCCCCGCCGAGCTTGACTCCCCGCCTTTATCAAGGCGAGTTCTAATAGACCTTAAGTCGTTATTGTGATATCCAGCAGCGTTGGCCATAAAGGCTCCGGTAGCTCTTATCCTGTATCATCATTCTGTCAATAGAGAACTATCTTATATCACAACTCCTCCTCTCCTCGTTTTCCTTCTTAGTAATAAGCCAACATCTAATACCGTTACAGTGGTGACAGTCGGGTTTATTTTAGAGACGAACAACACGCCCGGTAGAAGATGGATGGTTTATCCTTAGATACAGGTCTGGAAGCAGTAGAAAGAAGGATGGCAGACCTGGCAGTGGGGGGAAGGAGGGAAGTGCCGGCAGGAGATGGCATCTACTTGAGGTTGCCGGAGGTGGAGGCACCGCCGGGGTTCGAAAATCCTATAGAGGGACGGCCAACAGAGGACGTGGTGGCTGCCGGGGATGCAGGGGAAACTGAGAAACAGAGACAGTGGGTGATAGACTGGCGCACCGGCGAGGAAGAGCGGATTCGGAAGCTGGAGGAAGAAAGGAGGGCCCAAGAGGAGAGATGGCAGTTGCTCGCGGGTAATTTGGGCGGTCTGGGGGCCGTCGGTGAGGGGAGGCCTACCTCCGGCGCCAGTCTCGGGTCCAGCCAGGCCGATACCATCCCATGGGGAGCGGGGGGAGGTCAGCGAGAGACGGAAGGGGCCAGCCGGCCACCTCGAGAGGAAACCCCCCGAGAAGACTCACCTAGACTAGCATTGGCGACTCCCCGGGGCGGGGAGTCCGCTCGGGGCAGTCTAACCGAAGAGACAGCAACTCCCCCCGGCGGGGAGGCGACTCCCCGGGGCGGGGAGTCAGGGATAAGGGCCGGTAGTGCCCCCACCACGCCGGCTACCGAGGCAGGGGTGGATCCCGCTGTGCTAGAAGTGATCCGTCGACAGGTGAGGGAGTCGGCGGCCCGCCGGGAAGCTGAGAGGGTGGAGCAGGTTAACCAGCTTGAAGTAGCCAGGAGGGAAGTAGAGCGGAAGGCGGCGGAGAACAGTCTGAGAATGGCAGCCGAGACCGCGGCCAGGGAGGAAGAACGGATGCTCCGGGAAGCAGAGGAGGATAGAAGGGAGATGGCTGAGGAGCTGGCGCTCCGCGCCGACTCAGTACAGAGGGAGATCGTGGCCGTGGAGGCAGCCCGAGCGGAGGTGACCCGCCGGGAAGGGGCGTATAGGGAGGCCATCCGCAGCGAGGTGCAGAGGGGTGAGAAGGAGGCTTGGGGCGCATACCCCATACCGTCACCCCAGGGGGAGCTTCCCCGGCCACTCCCTTCTTACGCCGTTCAGAGCCGCAATAATAGAGGGGAAGTACCAACTAGGGAGAGTGGGGAACGTTACCCTTTTGGGCAGGGGGCTACGCCCACTCTACCGGCAGCAGCAACCGTGGCCATGCGCAATCCGGAGTCCCGGCAAATGGGGGGAAGCTTCGGGGGGTACGGGCCCGTCGGCCCCTCCATCTGGTCTCCGCACCCCCCGGTGGGGCTTCCGGTGCAACCCAGTACACTGCACCTGGGGAGAACTCCACCAGCCCTCCTGGGTAGGCCGAAGGAGGAGAAGGCGGGAACACCCACTGTGGCGGGAGAGACGGGTAAGGAATGGTCTAACGCGGAGCGCAAGGCCAAGCCGGTCTACACCCCGGCTAAGTTCGATGGAACAGGCTCCCTAACGGAATACCTCGCCCACTTTGAACTCTGCGCGGAAGTGAACGGCTGGGATGAGAGCACGGCAGGCCTCTTCCTGGGTCTGAGCCTAACGGGGATGGCACGCCGCCTGCTAGCAGGTATCCAGCCCAACTCCGAGAAGGGGTATCTCCGCCTGAAGGAGGCCCTCGTAGCACGCTTCCAGCCACCGAACCAAAGCGCGATGTACAAGGCCCTACTCCGCTCTAAGGAGAGGGGAAAAGGGGAGTGTTTGCAGTCGTACGCGGAGGATATCGCTCGGGTGACTCGTCTTGCCTACCCGCAAGCTGACCTGGCCACCATCGATTGTATGGCTAAAGATCGCTTCGTGGATAGCCTCAGAGATCACCAGCTCTAACTGTGGATACACCAGAGCACGGCCGCTACGCTGTTGGAGGCCGTGCAAGTAGCGTTACATGCAGAGGCCTGTATGCGGCCACACGGGCAGCCTTCTCAGACGGTGAGAGCAACGGCTCAAACTATGGGCGAAGAGGTTCGAGTTCTGCGGGAAGACGCAGCGAAAGAGAGGGAAGCCGCTGCTCGATTCCGGGAGACGGTTACCAACGCTCTAGCCAACCCCTCTCACTCCTCGGCCGGGCGAGGGGGGGAGAGAAGGGGCGGAGGGGACCGTTCCGACCGGCCCCGCAATCCTTCCAGGACTCCCTTATCCGAGATGCGGTGCTACCATTGTGCTGCTTTGGGCCACCAGCGATCAGGTTGTCCGGTATGGAGGGACCAGATGGCAGCAGCTGACGCAAGAGCAGCGGGTCACACCGGAACCGTGCGGGCGGCAGGACAAATGATGGCCATGCCCTCCGCGCCGCCGGCGCCGATACCATTCACACCCGTGGGTCCCGAGGCGGGGCAGTTCGGCTACTCCGCGGCACCTCCATCCGCGCAGTTCGCGCCCACAATGACAGAGGGGGCGGGAAACTAGAAACGACCCTACAGGATAGCCACTGTAGGGTCGGCGATGGGATGAGGCAGAGAACAGAGATCGTGGTGGGCCGCCTGGAAAGGGGAGGGTCCGGCCTCCTGGTGGAGGGCAAGATAGAAGGGAGTGTTGCGGTGTGCTTGGTCGACACCGGGGCTTCCGTCAATCTGTTGGCCCTATCATGGTGGCGGACCCACGGGGAGCCAGGCCGCCTGGAGGACACCACGCAAGCTGTCTACTCGGTGGAGGGGCGGCCAATGAAGCTGCACGGACGTGTACGGACGGAGGTGGTTATCGGAGACCGGCCGTGGCCTGTGATTTTTGAACTTACAGAGATTCCAACTGACGTCATATTGGGAACTAGTTTCCTGTTACAATCTCGCTTCCTGGTGGACCTCGCTCGAGAACGGTTGGTCCTAGACGATCCTCCCGAGGAGGAGGAGGGCATCCGAGTGTGCCGAGTCATCAGCTGCGGGACGGCGGTGATCGAAGCAGGGGAGGAAGCGGTTATAAACGCGTACTTGGTAGGAGACTGGCAAGGCGAGGAGGAGGGCCTCGTGGAAGGGCTCCGGGAGGTGGAAAAGAAGCGGGGGTTCCTGGTAGGGCGGGGCCTGGTCGACGTCCGAGACGAGGGCTCCACACCCTTACGCATCTTCAACCCGGGGCAAGACTCGGTCATCATTTATAAAGATATGACGGTGGCCTCACTGGAGCCAGTAACGCTGCCACCTCCACCCGGGGGAGTGGAGACGGGAAAGAGCTGCCGGATGGTAGGAGATAAACCCCTACCCACGACAGAGGAAACCGAGGGAGTAATCCGACTTCTGACAGAAGGGGTGGAGGCGGAATGTCAGCAGCCCCTCAGTGAGCTGCTGAGGAGGCACAAGGGGGCATTCCAGCTGAACCCCGGGGATACCGGGAGGGCCACCGCCGTGCAGCACAAGATTGACACCGAGCATAGTCCCCCACTGCAGATGCCACGGAGGAGGCTGGCCCCCCATCGGCGGGCCGTGGTTGACATGGAGGTGGATAAAATGTTGGAGTCCGGGACCATCGAGCCAGGGGAGGGACCGTGGGCCTCCCCGGTAGTCCTGGTGAAGAAGAAGGATGGTAGCATGCGATTCTGCGTGGACTACCGCCGGCTCAACCATGTGACGAGGAAGGATGCGTACCCCTTGCCCCGAATCGACGACTCCCTGGATACGCTGGCTGGATCCCGCTGGTTTAGCACCATGGATCTGGTCAGCGGCTACTGGCAGGTCGCCATGGCTCCTGAGGATAAGGGGCCTCTTCCAGTTTACCGTAATGCCTTTCGGCTTATGCAATGCCCCGGGGACGTTCGAGCGGTTGATGGAGGTAGCCATGCGCGGCCTGCAGTGGACATCCTGTCTGGTTTACCTGGACGACATAGTGGTGTTTTCCAGGGACTTCGAGGGGCACTTAAAACGACTGGGGGAGGTCCTGGACCGGCTGGAGTCGGCGGGACTCAAGGTGAAGCCCTCAAAGTGTCACCTGGCAAGAAGAGAGGTGGCCTTCCTGGGTCACGTCGTGAACGAGAGGGGTATCTCCACCGATCCCGCCAAAATAGAGGCGGTGCAAAACTGGCCGATCCCTAACAGTCTGACGGAGGTGAGAAGCTTCATCGGCTTGGCGGGGTATTACCGCTCGTTCGTCCCCGAATTTGTCACCCTGGCCAAGCCACTCACCTCCTTAGCAGAGAAGGGACGGATGTTCCAGTGGCATGAAGGGTGCCAACGGTCCTTCGAGGAGCTGAGGAAGAGGCTGATCGAAGCACCCATCCTCGGGTACCCCCGGGAGGAGGGGCAAATCATCCTCGACACAGACGCTTCAGACAGTGGACTGGGTGCTGTACTCTCCCAAGATCAAGACGGGTCGGAGATCGTTCTCTCGTACGGTAGCAGGACGCTGAACCCAGCGGAGCGCAATTATTGCGTCACCCGACGGGAGCTCCTGGCAGTTATCTTCGGGCTGAAAAAGTTCAGACATTACTTGCTGGGCCGTAATGTGCGAGTACGTACCGACCACGCTGCGCTGAAGTGGGTAACCTCGTTCAAGGAGCCGGAGGGCCAGGTGGCCCGGTGGATCTCAATCCTCGACACCTACGATTATACCATCGAGCACAGACCCGGTCGCTTGCACGGGAACGCAGACGGCCTCTCCCGTATACCGTGCCGGCAGTGCGGACGCACGAATGGGGAGGATGACGAAATGCCACCCTCCGTGAGGGCAGTCACCAGGCAGGGGGCCGCAGATCCAGAGGTATCGTCGGAAATCCGGGACGACTGGATCCGCGACCAGAGGGACGACCCAGTATTGGGGAGGGTTTTCCAGTGGGTGGAGACCGGCTCCACCCCCCCTCCTGCAGAACTGGCGGAAGGATCATACGCCTTGAAATCGTTGGCCAGCCAGCTAGGCCGTATCGAACTTCGCAAGGGTCTCCTGGGGAGATGGTGGTTTGTACCAGGGACGGTTCGGGCATTCCAGATCCTCGTGCCAGACAAGCGGAGGGAGGAGGCATGGGAGTCGTCCCACGGAGGCGGAATGATAGGCCATTTCGGTCGGGACCGGACTATAAGGAAGGTTCAGGAGAAATGGTACTGGCCAGAATTTCGTCGGGACGTCACCTACTGGACAGCCACCTGCCAGAAGTGTCTGCAGAGGAAGCCCCCTCCCCACCCACGGCGCGCCCCCATGGGACATATAGGGGTGGGTCTTCCGATGGAAAGACTGGCCATCGACGTGATGGGCCCGTTACCCATAACCCCACGAGACAACCGCTACGTGGTTGTCATCATCGACTACTTCACGAAGTGGGGGGAAGCCCTAGCCATACCAAACCAAGAGGCGGCGACCGTAGCAAAGGTGCTTGTGGAGAGCGTGGTCTGCCGCTTCGGAGCCCCCACCAGCCTCCACTCGGACCAGGGACGAAATTTTCAGTCGCACCTCTTCCGGAGGGTGGTGGAGCTTTTGGGGGTGAAGCAGTCTAGGACTTGTGCCTTCAATCCCCGCTCGGACGGACTGGTGGAGAGGGCCAACCGGACGATAGAAGCCCTCCTATCGGCGGTGGTGGCGGAGGACCAGAAGGATTGGGACGAGCATCTACCCATGGTTATGTCCGCCTATCGATCCTCTGTCCACTCCACCACCGGCGTTACCCCCAATATGATGATGTTGGGGCGGGAGACTAATACCCCCCTCTCCTTGCTGTACCCCGATCCCGAAGAGAGGGTAGGAGAGGGCGAGGTGGGGTATGTGGCCCGACTCCAGAGGCAGACGGCCAAGGCACACGCCTTGGCCCGGGAGCACATCGGCACTTCGGTGGAGCGGCAGAGACGCAATTATGACGGACGGGCCGTACTACGGGAGATACCAGTGGGGGCGGTGGTGTATTACAAAAGAGTGGGGGGAGTCGCGCAGACGATCGCGACTCCTCTCGCCACCTCTCGCGGAAGAATGAGAAGCCGCGAGAGGGGAGTGAGCGGGCCGCCATCTTGAAAAAAAACGACAACAAGGACTCCCCGCATAGAAGCCGGTCCAAGGAAAGGCGTCCAAGTACCAAACGGAGGTCTGACACCCCTCCCCGGCGAGACAGACATCGAAGGGAGGACAAGGGCGCTTCGGAGGTGAGGAAGCACGCGGGAGAGTCCCGTACTATTACAAAAGGAGGACACGTGGGCCGAGCTGGCAGCCCGAACTCCCCGCGGCGGGGAGTCAGCGAAGCTGTTATGGCCTCAGCGAGTACCAGCAGTGCGGGGGGAGGGGGAGGAGACGGCCCCTGGAGGCCCCCGGGGGAGAAAGAGAAACCACAGGACGCCCCCCCAGACTCCCCGCAGAAGGAGGACACGGAGGAGGACGCCAGAGGGAGGAAAAGTAAGTCGCCGGTAGGGCAGTTCCCTTGCCCCCACTGCGCCACCACCTTTACCAAAACATGTAACCTGTTAAGACACATAAAAACTATCCACGAGGAATACCCGCAGGGCTGGCTGTGCCCCTTACTCAAATGTAAGGAGGGGGACAGCGGCTCCCGCTTTGCGAGCGTGCGGAAGTACGGGATACAGAGACATTTGAAGGAGGCGCATGGCATGGATCAGCATCCATGGGTGGGGGACAGTAGCCTCTTCCCCAAGAAGCGGAGCATTACCCCTACCTGCAGGGCGCGAAGCCGGAGCCGGTCCTCCTCATCGGACTCACGAGACGGGTCCGTGGATGGCTCCTCCATCATCACCCCCACTCCCTCCAGGTCGCGACCTCTACCGGAAGCGTCGGCTGCCGCCTCCAAGGCGCCTCCGCCCGACAAGAGGGTTGTTGTGCTGCACCAAACACCGCGCCGGTCGCCCCGCATCGCGCAGGAAGGGCAGCAAGCCGGGGAGGAGCTGCAGCCCCCACCACCTAAAAAGTGCCGGGTGGCAACAAAAGCTGAGAGGAAGGTGCCTCCCTCCCCCTTACCAGGTCCAGAGCCGAGAGTACGGCTGGAGAGGCTACCACTGCACCGGTCGCCCACCCCATCTGGCTCCACCCACGATACCCTCCCCTCCTTAGGAGCCTCGCCGGCCTTCAGTTTGGGTACCCCATCCTTGCTGGAGGTGCAGCGTCTGGGAGTGAGTGAGGAGGACGCCCAGCAGGCAGTGCAGCTCCTCCTCATGTCACCCCAGCAGGGGCAGGAGACACCCTCCACCCCCCACACTCCGGAGGAAACCGGGAGGCAGCACCAAGATACGACGTCCGGGGAGCAGATACTCCGCCAGCCTCCGATAGAGCCGACGCTGGGGAGAGAGGAACCGTTCCAGGAAACGGTAACCCGGGCAACCCCTAGCAGGCCAGTGGCCCCACAGAGAGCGGGGGAGGAGACCGCAGCCCCTGCCCCCGTGAGCGGTGCGCTCCAGGTGGCTCGCGACCAAGCGGACAATATTAGCACCCTGAGCCGCGTGCTGGAGGCGATGGATTGTACGGTGGCTAGCGTACCGGCAGCAGACGGCGGGGAAGACATCGTCGCCATAGTACGGAAGTCCGCCCTACCCCCCCCCCACCCGGCACACCCTCCTTCCTCGTCACCATCGAGGAGACGGTCGAGGAAGAGGAGCTCCCTGCTGAAACGGCGGCCGGAGACGCAACCCAAAGGGATGAGGCAGCCCTTCCTCCTCACTCTACCTCAGCTACCCCGGGGAGTAGCGGGGAGTTCGCCACGAAGGCCTCCAGCGGGGAGTCAACCCGGAGGGGTGAGGTAGCCCTTCTCCCGCACCCTACCTCAGCCACCCCGGGGAGTGGCGGGGAGTTCGCCACGAAGGCCTCCAGCAGCGGGTGTGTGGAGCCTCCCCCCAACCCGGCTGCTACCGCCACGGGGAGTGTCGGGGAGTCAGGCCCACCTACCTCTGCCGAAGCCACCCGATACCTACCCCTCTCCTTCGACGACGCTACGGAGTCGGACACAGATCCTGACAGTAAGGGGGCGGTGATCGACTTGCTGAGTGAGGAGGAGGAGACCAGCACGGAGGCCATACCTCCCCATGACCTCCCTACGTACGTACAGGCCCAGGAGAGGCGCCGGGGTCCCACCCCTTGGACTCTGCCGGCCGGGGTGCTGCAGCACATGTTAGCGGACCACGATGGGTCCTCTGCTGTGGTGGTGACGCCGGGGTGCACCGAGACTGGCGAGTGGGACCGGTCCTTCTCGGTTCTGCTACCCTCCCACGACCCCCAGAGGGAAGTCACCTTCTACCCGTACGAGGAGTCCCGGGGAGTCGAAGTCACGCGGTTAGCTGAGCATTCAGCCACCGTTTCTCAGAGTGACACACGACTACCCGAGGGGTTAGACTCCTTCGTATCCGACGAAGTGCCCCCCACCGTGCTACCCGAGGAATGGAGGTCCCCGGAGCATCCCCCGCCCCCTCCCACCAAGCCCCGCGCGGCGCGAGCCGCCTGTGCGCAGGCATCAGCAACGGGACCGCCGCCAACCGACGCGGGACCGGCAGCACCAAATCACCCTGGGACATGGGGAAGACTACAGCCGCGACGAAAGTATGCGGAGAAGGCGGCCGCGGAGAACCGGTCCCCGCAGATCACCACAGCAAGCCAGCCCGGACGGGTCTCTGCTCCAGCGGCCTCTGGGGGGCCGCCCTTCTTCCGGGGGACACCTCCGGCGTCGCGGGGTCCGGGCACCTCCTTCCGCCGTACCCCACCCAGTGCGCGGAGGAGTACGCGGAGGCCCCGGTCGACCGGCGCAGCTACCCTCTTGGGTTCCCCCAGCCTGAGGACCCCACCGGTTCCTCCTCACCCAGCAGCCCCCGCCCCCGATACCCCTGCCGCCTGGATGCCCTGGTGGCTGGTGTCCGGACGGGACCCCACGCGGCTGGAACGGTGGGCAGCCTTCCTGCTCCCTCCCCTGTCCATGGGGGAGGACTACGACGCTACGGGGGGAGAGGTCAACTCCCGGTTGGTCGCCCTCGGAGACGACACCTTCGACGTCGTGGCGTCCGTCCGGACCCGGTATAGACTGCGGAGACGAGCAGCCACCGCAGCACCCCCACCCCCACCGGTGAGTTAAAAAGAGAGCTACCACTAGGGGTACGCGGGCAAGCATCATGACGGGAGGGGTCAATTTAACGGGAGGAGGGAAGTATACGCTGCTGGTACATCATACACGTAAGCAGAGATGCGGGGTCCAGTACAGGACCGAGCCGGGCCAGAGAGGGGGATCGGTAAGGGGACGTAGGGAGAGGCGACCAAGTGCGCCGCGGGAGGACCTAAAAGGGAGATGACTTACCTGGCTCTTTGTGTTGCAGAAGAAGCAGTAGGCAGGGGCCTCGTCGCGGGGTTGGCGCCTACGCGTCACCCCCCTCCGGCTAGGAGCCTGGCTCGCCGGTACCCTGTGTGGCCGTCACACCACACAGGGGGTCATAGCATCATCTTCATCCATCGATCCGGTCACCTATTCAAGTTCTGTTGCCCGCCGTCGGGCCTACCTGTGCCGTCCATGAGTTAAAGACAGGGATCCTTGTTCGTCGCCGACAGTGCCTTGTTCGTCGCCGACAGTACCAGGGTCGTCAACAGTCACCAGCCAGCCCGGAGGGCCCTCTCATATTAGTTTTAAATTGCATGATGTTAATGATTGTTAATTGTTATGATGTATATCCGGCTACAGAGTAGTCCAGACTGTGTAATCATATTAAGGATATATTTACGACACCTTGTGCCATAGGCGTTCAGATAATAACTAAACTCAGGTTTGGTAAACAGCTTGTTTATTATAAGTCAGTTATCCGGGGAAACACTAAGAGTAAGGGTGGGAATAATCTAAGCAGGGGAGGGTGTAGCGGAGGGGGCCTCCGCCACGGGGAGTCGCGGGGAGTCTCGCGGGGAGTATAGTGCGTCACCGTCCCGCAGGGGGGCGCCCCGCGTCGGAGTATAGCCATACACCCTAGGAGGTAGTGGTAGTAGCTTTGTGTGAACCACATGCCTTTAGGCAGGGCAGGTACCCAGCTGGTCAGGCTGCAACCCCTCCCTGGACTCAAAATGATCCATACAGCTCAAGGACCTCTGGTTTAGTTCAAAGAGAATGGTGGTTAAAAGTTGACCTGTGCCATAAGGGGGAGGTTAAGGGGCATCGGTGAGTAGTAGGCATGGGCCAAAGTTCTGATCTTAGTTTTGCATGAGAAGCTTGCCTGGACACTTCGCTATAAGTATGTACTTAATGTTTTTGCTGAGTCGTGGTAAATCACTAAAGATGAGATTTAGTTGGTTTCATGGAACACACTACAAGATTGTTCATAACAAACATACAAAAATATGTATTATGAGCTTGATATAACATTATCACCATACTGTAGCGGAGGGGGCCTCCGCCACGGGGAGTCGCGGGGAGTCTCGCGGGGAGTATAGTGCGTCACCGTCCCGCAGGGGGGCGCCCCGCGTCGGAGTGCTATATAAACGAGCACGACGGCGCGGGCCGCCAGTCTTGCTTGGCTCTCGTTCGGGACGGACGTGCTGTGCTCCCTGAGAGACTCCCCGCCGAGCTTGACTCCCCGCCTTTATCAAGGCGAGTTCTAATAGACCTTAAGTCGTTATTGTGATATCCAGCAGCGTTGGCCATAAAGGCTCCGGTAGCTCTTATCCTGTATCATCATTCTGTCAATAGAGAACTATCTTATATCACAACTCCTCCTCTCCTCGTTTTCCTTCTTAGTAATAAGCCAACATCTAATACCGTTACAATACTGGTCGTTATGAATGCCAGAGCATGTGTCATTGACAATATGCCGATGCTATGTTGAGATGAAAACGGCATGAGTTGCTAGCAATTTGATTTTGCCGATCAGCCATTATGTATGGAACCAAGACACTATGAGTTTCACTAGAAGTCAGTGCAGACTCCTAACCTTCACTGTACAGTTATGTGAGCTCCATGATGGTGCTCCATTAGCTAAGTATAACCATACCTTGACATGCCTAAAAGGGAGAAGACTCCTAAAAGCTACTGCATAACCGCTCAAGAATGATAAAAGACGCTGCAGGGGTGTCTGTCATGGCACCATATTGGTTGGAAGAGTTGCAGTAACAGTAACCGGTATGAATAAGATATGGGCTTACTCACTGTTGGTTGCTGATGAGGAACCTGCTGCTATTCTAAGCTCCCTTCTTCGATGTAAAACTGGAAACCTTTTTTAAAAATTATTTATTCATCCTGATTCAGAAAATCTGAGGAGCTAATAAATCACAAACAGCCTCAAGAATATTTTCTCCCTTGTTTATTTACTGGACAGTATGAGGTTCTGTCCAGTGTTCTGTCAAAGTGTTTCACAAAGTGTGTTCTATTTCATTGACTTTTTGTCACTCATAATACCACTATTAGAATTTTCTTTGGGAAACACTTTGTTAATAGTGGTTTTTCTGTTCTATTCCGCAGCTTATTCAGTGCTTGTAGGAACGTGGAATATTCCAGAAATAATATTCTCCATGGACCCAGTCAACATTAGTCAACCTAAGATTTCGTAGCCTCAAAGAGGGAACGGTGTGTAGGTAGGAATAGCACTGAGCACACAGACCAATAGATTAGTGCAGGGATAATCACCAAAATTCATCACATATAGATTCTTGGAACAAGACGAGATATTTACGAGCGGTTTGCCCGTACAAGGAATAATAAACCATACCGTGTAAGAATAACTTTACTGTTTCGCGTTTGCTTTACTAAATAGTGTATATTTTCTGTTCAAATTTTACAGTGGTACTTATATATATATACGCTACCATACTGGGGAAAATAAATTTAAAAATGTGCAAAAATAAAGAAAAAATTACAAACCTGTGATGGTACAGAGCTCCACACTTTTGGGGCCTTTTCAACACTTTATTTTCACTCGTAAGTTGCGTCGGATTGCAGTCACCGCTAGTACTTATCGCCAGTAAATCCTTGTAAAACACTTTGTTTTAAACCTACTTATGAGTGAGGAATATACAAACGAGCAGTGCGCCTTCTGATCACTAGTAGGAATTTGTTACTAGTGAAGCTGCTTTAGAAACACTTTGTTTTACTCTGTTCTAATAGCGCCCTTTTGAAACACCTTCCTGTTACACTGAAACCTACTGGCACTTTTTTGAGTAGGAACATCCCAGCCTTGCTTAATGGATCTCATATAGGTCCCAGACAGGCTTCCAAGTGGGGACAATTATGATTTTGTCCTCAGCTGCCAGTGGGAGCCAAGATGGTCTAGCTCAGATATTAGGTTTCCAGATCCCACCCACCTCTTTTATACAACACCATTACAATCATTTTTAACATGGTTCATATTTCTTGGAATTAAAGAGATGAGCATGTTATGAAGTATTTCCGATGTATCAAAACACAAAAGGTTTGGTAGGCTGTGCCGATCTGGTCCCCCACAGCAAAATCAGTTGCAGTAAGCAATGCCGGCTGGGAAGATTATAGAGAAAGGCACATCAGCAGATTGGAGGGGTTGTTGCTAAAAACAAAAGACAAAACATCTTAGTTAAGACCGCTAGTCCTTGAGGTAAAGCTTCAGGAGAGGAGGGATAAAAGGTGCAAGTGGCCTCCATCAGTATTTTGATCTTGGGTTATGATAACCATATACAATATGCTGATGAGACAACATGAGCTAGAAATCAAAGTAAGTCATATTCAGGTCACCAATGTATAGACACATTGTAAAAAAACTGAACACTAAGAGTCTGAGCTATATGGTAAAGTCTTTTAAAAACACAAACTAGGTGACATGTTATTGTTATTTGATTCTAAGTTAAAAATAGACACAAGACAGACTGCCAGCTCCATCTGTGGGATGCTGCAGTAATTACGCCTATTAAAATGCTAGATTGGTGCGTCAGATTGTGTCTACTCAGTCTCCCTTAGTCTCCCTCAGTCTTTCCCATTCTTTGACATTTTCCCATCAGGATGGATTGGAGATCAGTACCTGAAGGTCACTTATATGCAGCTTAGTGATTGAACTTAATATTGATGGATGATGAGCCGTACTATAACTTAACCAAATATGCCTATTCCTAGCCCACCACTCTTCACACAGTGCAATAGGTGAAAGCTACTACCCAATACAAGGACATAAACAAATGACGAAGTTTTATTATTATCTCAGGGGTGTTCCATAGTATACAGTGAAGCAGATGGCAACAGAGAATGCTAGTTACATGGTGGCACATTATACTATGATAATGTATGCAAGGTATGGAAAAACAGGCTTGAACAGGTGTTACTTACCATCCTACTAATAGGAGATGACAATATTACCCCTAATAACTAAAGTATTAGATATCAGAACTGACTAAAATGAGACTGCTTCTTGTAGATATGTTCATGGAAGCTGATACAGATGTATTAACTGAAGGGTTATTATATCCTTTGTGTAGCTAAGGTCAGCAAAAGTAATTTTGCTTGTACACTATCACTCCTGTTTGTATGCCATAATCCCTATTCAAATATATTAAAACATTTGTAATATGAATAGGTGGTCACGTCCGCTATATTGTATACACAAGTGTGCGGCTGGCAGGGGTAGTTTTAGGGGATGTCCTTTCTCACCAAGGGTCCATTTTTCAGCAAAATCCCTCTCACCAAGGTTCACATCTCACCAAATAGACTACATACATGCAAACATACAGAAGTGAATCATAGGTATTAAATAGGGTCTACACTATCCAGTATTAGGTAAATAGTGACACATTATTCTTATTGGTGTTGGTGAGGTGAGAATAAGGTAACATGATGAGCAGACAGTCACCTACAGCCAGCAGATGTATTGGCTTTTTATACAATTTGCCTCAGCCTCAAAAAAGCTAATGCAATATCAAATAACGGAGAAACTAACTCTGGAAATAATGATTGTATAGGCTACATGTTCATGGGAAGGACCACTCAATGAGTATCCATTTAAACTACTTGTACATCTAACATTTGGAGATCTGGAATAATATGGTTTTGACTGGAACAATTTGCAAATGCAGATTATGAAGTAAAGCATAAAGTACAGCCTAAACATGAAGCAAAGTGTATTGACCATACCAATTTTCTTCATCTGAGCCCCAGCATCTAGTATCTATAACCATTCATCACATCACTATAATTATAACACCTTCTGCAGAGAACACTTCAGTGGTAGCAACTTATGACGTCTGCACTTCCTTGGTGCCCATTTTGTTGCCTAAATATCACAGCCCTGGCACCTAAATCCTCTTTGCAAACCGCAAATTTCCAATTTAGGAGTTATTGGGTCTGTCTGTGCCTGGGAGACTAGTTCTGTCTGTGGGTGGCTTCTGACTGTGTCAGGCAATGAAATCTGGGTATTTTAGTTGGTGTTTAGAAGAAGTGTAGAGATATGAGCTATAGTGTGGCCCCATGATAGTCCCAATTGTGTCTCACAGCAGGTGTTGTAACCAGTTTCAGGGAATCAACAATGCATCATTTGAATGCTACTGTAATAAACGATCTTTCGTATCTTTATGATATTGGTAGAGTATCAATTAAAGAACAAAGTCGACACAGTTCGGATCAAGTGTTACAGGTTGCAATATCAGGTTTATTCAGGTAAACCTAAACAAGCAGTCACTAAGTGTGCGAACTCCCTATAGAGTTCGGAACGGGTCAGTAGGCTAAGCAGCCGATATGATCACGGGGTCTCTTCACCAGCGTGGCTCAGAGTAACCGACGAGTACCGTCAGATGCCGGGTATATATAGGCAGCCAGCCTGCGCGCGCACCCGCAGACCGGAAGCCTATAGCGACCTCTGTCCATACCCCAAGCCCGGAGTAGGTGTCGCCACCTACCGTCGGACTGAAGGGTTCGGACTGAGCTCGCAACACAGCATCCAACAGCACTCGTCATATAATAACCCCGTATAACCCTAGCCCCTACACTACCCCCTACCAGATAATAACCGGGAGGTAAATAATTAAGGTTATAGTCCGAAAACACTTCGGACTGGCATTATCTTATAAATACCACCTTAGGGGTTTATTAAAGTTATACCTTACAAACAATATGACGTTACTGTTGAACACAAAAAGGTATTAATTACACACATATCTACACATATAGCTCGTAATTAAAAATTACGCCCCATTCCCTAGGATAGATGGAGTTAATCTATACATATAGTATACACAACACTTGAAAAAGTACAATATCACAGTAAAAAAATTTCGTCCCTTCCAGACCCCGAGCTAATTACACTCGTAATGAATAATACTTTATAAGTGATAAACACTATCACTTCTCTTAAGGTTTTTAGAAACATATTAAAGTATTATTACAAAAGATATCATACGTGATTTTATAGCGATGATCCGGATCCTCTGTTGTTGATGATGCATTCCGCCCGGCTTTCAGAACCTACTTCATTCAGCTCCTACTAACCGGAACGAGAAAGTTCATAGCTCATGCTCGGGAGCTTATAGTAGTATATAAAAAAAATTCCAAGTCCTGCCTCCAGGCGATCTTCGGACTTATAATTAGGAGCACTCGGTCCTGATATATATAGTTTATAAAAAAACATCTCGTATCAGATCCCTGGTGGTAGTGTACTCCTGTCCCGAGCTTTGGGTTTCTCTCCGGATCTCCTCGTCCTCCTCCGTCCGTTCTGCCTGGCAGACTGACTCCTTGCGTAGCCAGCCTGCCGCTTCTTCTCGTCCGGATCCTTGAACACCCTATAATAGAGTGTTTTTTCACATGTAGGGTTGGTATATTTAAAATACCCCCCCTTCTTCTTGATCGGGTCCTAAGATAGGATAATCCTATCCGGACTCCGAGTCGTCTTTAGGACTCGACTGGGCCGCAGCCTCCTCCTCATCAGAGTCTGACTCAGCTTCCGCCAGAGTCAGCTCCTGGAGCCAGAGCTCGATTTGAGCACGAGTCCCATCCCATTCGTGCATCTCGTGCGCGAAACAGTCTCTGAACCTCCGACGTTCGTGGTCCAGTTTTTCCTCGGCGTTCTTGACTGCCAGCTTCTGCTTTTTCCTTTCGGATTTAGCAGCAACTCGCTCAGTCCGAGCATTCTCACGCTCCTCCTGAACCGACTCCGTGGCCGCTGCTTTCTGAGTAGCGACTTCACTCCGGTGGAGATGATGCACTGTGTCCAGCGACAACATCGCCACCTCCTGACTTAAGCCAGTAAGCAATCGGTGGAAGTTATCCTGCCACCGATTCATGGCCTCCTGTCCGGCTTCGTAGGACTTGAAGTCGGCGGGAGGAAACGAGGGCGGGCCCCGTAGTCGTAAGACATGGTGCCCCTCCGGAGCCTCCTGAGGGGGATCCGGAGTCTGTGTGGGCTTCGGCTTTTGCTTCACCGAAGCCTTGGTCTTCCCCGTCTGGGTGAGAGTCTGTGACTCTGCTCCCGGAACCAAATCTATATTGGGGAATTCGTCAACGAACGCCCCTCCCGTACTGGAGTTCGGATCCTCCGGGCTTGGCCGAGGTGGCTTGCCCTGGGGGCCCGACTTCCAGTCAGTCTTGCGAGAGGTAAATGCCGGTCCTTGGTACCCCGGATCTGCCTTCTCCATAACGGACTGCCTTTCGTCCGTTTTCTGTTTCTTCGGGTCGGTGGGCTCCGAGGATCCGTCGGATTTTCTCGGAGCTCGCCGCTTCCGCGTACTGGTACGCTGCTGATACTCTTCGAATTCGTCGTAGAGTTCGCCCTCCGGTACATGGAGATACGTGCGGTCCGGGTTTACCTTGTAGAATACCCGCACCTTCCCTTTCTCGTTGGTGCCAAAATCCACCTCGAGGTTGTCATTCTTGTCTACTGTGGTCCCGAAATGGGAGTAGACTTCTGCGTGAGCGGCCTGAATTCGTTCCGCTGCGGTCTCCATAGCCAAGCCATGGAACTTGGCAAGGTGTCGAATGATATCTGCTCTGGTGTAGAACAGACCCCCATTCGGACAACCCTTGCTGCCCTTCGAACCCACACTCAGGCAGTCATATCGCATGAGATGACGTACATGAAAGCGGGTAAGATGTCTGGCATACCGAACCTTGGTAGGCCAAGTTCGGGGTTTCTCCAGGGTCTCGTCGATGTCCTGACAAGCTTTGAATGGGCACTTACTAAATGAATGCCATCTAGACATTGCCCATGCCAATTTTGCCTTCTGAAGGAGCGAATGGTATTTGGTGCTACCAGTCCGGACCTTCTCCAGCAATTCGAAGTGGTACAGCTGTACCGACTTGCCTAAAGGATCAGTTTTGATCCATTCTTCGTCGTCGGAGAGACCGTCGGGCCCCACCTCCTCCGGAAGCTTGGATGACCGCTTATCTTTAATACAGTCATTTATACACATGGGTTTAAAGAACTGAAACCCACTAACGGCATTGGCTCGGAGGGCATTCCGGACCAATAGCTGCAGTTCGTTGTCGGCGATTGTGTTTTTGTCCAATCCCTTCAGAACTACATCCACCTCTTCCGGGGACTGACCCGCGTTCAGAGATGTTAACCGAATGGTCTCTCGTAGGTATTGATGCCTACGACTGGCCTTCTCCATCTTACTAGTGTCAGCAGTTCTAGTAGCAGCTGTGCTCTGTTGGACAATCTCGTCCTCCAGAGTATCATTGAGAATAGACTCGTTAGTCTTTTTCTCCATATTCCGGGCCAGCCTCATGGCTGGCGTCAGATGTCGCCTTTTCTCCTTCCGACTATGCACGACCTTGAATTCTTCTGCGGTTCGCAGGTCGTATTCAAGGGCCGCGAGTAGTTCGGGGCGCCCTTCAGTCTCAGCAACCAAGCGAGCGTTAGCAGCTTGGTCTTTGAAGCCTTCCATTGCAGCCGTTACGTGGGCCGGGAACCAGGTCGGGAACCGGTCGGACAGAATGTCCAGCCCCCGGAAGGTTCTCATCTGGACCAAGTCAAATGACCTGATCTCATCCTTGCTCATCTGTGCGATGATGGCTCCTCGTAGCAGGGATGGGACGTCGGCGTCCTCCTTATCCCATACTTCATGTTGGACTGGGGGGATTACTGGTACCCCCGATCCACCCGGACCACCGCCTGCGGCTTGGTCCAGCTTGCCGACCTCATCAGAAGTATCCATAGTGGATGGCTCCAGACGGGGCTCGGTTTGCTGTTGAGGAGTCTCCACTCGGACGGGGGCTGCTCCTTGAGGAGGCGTCTCCACCCGAACGGGGACTTCTTTTCTTTGCCCCACTGGAGCAGGTAGCTGGAAGGTGATGCCGGACAGCACCTCCTGCACAACTCGGACCGTTTCAGCTGCGGATGATGCATCCATAGCTTCCTCAGTCCTAGTGTCGGATGGGTGAGTTGTCGTTTTCGGACGAGCTCCCCCGTGCCCGGACGTACCAGCCATGGCTGCGGCCGTAGCGGCCACTGCAGAGCTGTTATCCAACCCTCGCGAGAAGGACAACACATCCACGGCTGAAGTCGGAGCAGCTGACGTTCCAACTGCTTTCCCAGCATCCTTCTCCTTGCTAGGGATCGGGATGTTTGACTTAGGAGGGACCGGAGTCTTGACAGCCTGACTGCTGCCGGACGTCTGTCCCTTCTTCTTCATATCTTTAGCTGATTGCTTCGGATCAGCTTTCTTTTGTTCCTTTGGCACCTTTGGAGTCGGAGCCTTGGGAGTGACCGTCTTCGAATCTTTGGTTACCGTGGCAGTGGCAACCTTCGGATCCGCTTTCTTAGTACCCTGGGTACTAGACTTCTTCGGATCGGGCTTCTTAGGCTCGTCCTTCCCCAGAGGCTTCTTTCCAACACCTGCGTGTTTGAGAGCCTTGGTACTAACCTTGCCATCGGCCGACCGGGACCGATCTCGGGTAGCACCCTTGCCACCGCGCGTCCTCGGACGTGCAGTGTCGGAGTCGCTGTCGCCTCCCATAGACAGTTTCCTAGTAACTGTCTTCTTGAGGCTCGGCGAAATACTTAGACTGCACATCCGAGAGAGATGTCCAGTCGACTCGGAGGGGTTCGATTCTACTGCACTGTAGGCGATCCCTCGCAACATTCCGGAGTCCTCGCTACCATCGGGTGACGGAGACTTCCGAATCGGTGACACGGCCGGATCCACTCGTAGTTCCGACAGAGTCTGACTGAGCTCATCACCACTGGGGCTCTGAGCGTCCATGTGCTCCTCGGTGGCGGATGCCACCTCGGAGTGACCGGAGAGTTCGGACTGGCGGAGCTGCTGCTCGGCCATCCTCACTTCTGTCAAGTGTCTTACGACGGGAGTTTGACGGGGAAACACTTAGTTCCCCGTCTCCCTCTTTGTCTTAGACGGACCAGGAAAGAGTACTCACAGTTCCTACTCTTTTTATCACTCTTCTACTCTTCTAGTTGCCCAAAAACGCCGACTTCTCCGCTGCTGCCGCACGCACGATTGATCCGGGTGAGCCCAGAAATCAATATGGCGTTCCCTCGCTTTTGTTTTTAAAACAAAGCGCATGCGCAGCGTCTCGCGTGATTGGACGCGATCCCGTTACCCGGTGTGACCCAATTATCGATTAATCAGGTCACGACCTTTCCCGCCCGCAACTCGGGCTCGGGGGATCACACTGCCACGTAGGCGGCTCGCAAAAGTCAAAATATACTTCGAATAAAGAGTTCATCAGGAGTATTAGTGGATTAATATGGGAAATCGAAGATTACCCCACCGGATTATCCGTCCACCACCCTCGGGGAGCACTCCAATATTCTTTTCTATTCAACTCTGAGCGCCCCTGTTGGTAGCACACATATAACATATAAAACACCACAGGACACCACACTCGTTGTGTAAACAAGCTAGGTTACCGCCCCTCTGGCCACCAGCCTTGGGCTTCGCCGAACGGGTTTCCCGTTCACCTCTCGTAACCTGGCCGAAGGACTCTCGTTCTTAACTAAAATTCCAGCCTTGATTTTAGTTTTCCGGGCCCTTCTTCCTTCGCCTGCCGAGACTTTCTTTTTCACGGTCTTCTGAGGTTTCCTTCGTACCACTCTCTTAGGGGTATCCGCTGACACCCCTTCCAAAGGTACAAATTTCGCCTCCGAAGTTCCCTCTTCCACCTCCGTTTCCGGGGTGAGCTCCCTTCCAGCCCAAGCACGCAACCGAGCCACATGGCTCGTCCGGATGCGCCCTGCTTCGGACTGAATCAACACAGTCGTCTGACTGATACATTTAACCACTGTGTGTGGTCCATCCCAGTTATTCGCCAGCTTGACGTTGCAGAGCGGTTCGTGTAGGCGGATTACTCTATCCCCCACCACGAAACGTCGCAACTTCAATCCGGTGTCATAACCTACCTTCTGCCAATTCGCAGCTTTGAGCAAATGAGCCCTAACTGTTTCGTAGGCAAATTTGAACCTCTCTCGTAGAGATTCTACAAATAGCACCGTACATGGTGCCTCTGGACTGATCCCTACCACCCCGAATACTAAATCCGCCGGCATGATCAAGTCCTCTCCGAACACCAAGAGGTTTGGTGTGCAATTAGTCGAAGTGTGGACCGTATTGTTATACGCATGTACCACAAATTCGCACTGATCATCCCAATCATCCATATGGGAGTTCACTAATGGCTTCAAAACCTGGATCAAGGTCCGATTGAACCGCTCCACCTGCCCGTCGGACTGTGGTCGGTACGGATTGGTCCGAGTTTTGCATATAGCCAACTGATGACACATAGCTGCCCAAAGTTTGGACTCAAATTCTCTCCCTTGATCGCTATGTAACATCAAGGGAGCCCCCAGATGGAGGATCCACCCCTTCACCAGTGCTTCCGCACAAGTAGCAGCAGTGTGATCCTCTAGTGGGTACACTCGGGTGTATTTGGTATAGTAGTCCGAGACTACCATCATACACGTATTACCCTTCGGAGTGGGTTTCACTCCGCTGATAATATCCACGGCTATTCGAGCAAATCTCACCCCGAATAGCTCCTGCTGCAGTGGCAATTTCCCTAGTCCAGGACCAGGCTTGCCTAAACAACATGCCGGACATGTCTCTATCCACCTCAAAAGGTCGCCAGACATTCCGGGCCAGTAATATCTTCGACTCAGCCGTTCCAAAGAGCGTTTCTTTCCGAAATGCCCACTAGTGGAATGGCCGTGGCAGTAGTACAGGATGTCTTTCCGCATGGCAGCAGGGATTACCATTTGTAATACCCTCCGCTTTCCGGGACAAGTCTTCCACCTGCACAACAACGAGTCTCGGACCTCCAGTTCATGGAACTGTGCCAAGAAACGTCGCATTTCACGGTTTTCCAGCGATATTTCGGGTCTCACTGGACAGACCCCAGTAGGGACAAGCTCCCTCAGTCGTGCTATGGTAGGATCGGCCATCTGGTACGTCCTTATAGTGTCGGTGGACCAATCCAACAGGTTTTGCAACAACCCATCATAAGGCAAACGCACACTCGCTACCACAGCATTGTGAGCACCACAATCCCCACATTCCGGACGCACACAACGGCGTACCGGACGTCTACTTAGGCAGTCAGCATTAATATGCTTCGTGCCCGCTCGGTGCTGGATATGAGAGTTCTCCAGTCCGAACTCGCTGAGGTGATTCAACCATCGACCAATCATTCCCTCCGCATCCTTAAAATTAAGGAGCCACCTGAGGGCCGAATGATCGGTACGAAGTGTGAAATTCCCTCCATATAAGAAGTGCCGAAACTTCTTCGTGTATACCACCACCGCGAGCAACTCTCGCTTGGTAGTACAGTAATTTCTCTGTGCCTTGTTCATACTGTTACTAGCGAACGCCAACGGGACCTCTACTCCGTCCTGGATTTGGGACAATGCGGCCCCGATGCTCTCATTGCTCGCATCAGTGTCAAGGATGAAATGCCCCTTCTCCGTAGGGTATCTCAGCACCGGGGTGGTCCGGAATAACGCCTTAATCTCTTTGAAGGCTGCATTCTGTTCCATCCCCCATGGGAAGGGTTCTTTTTTCCTCCCCGGAGTCCAATGGCTCAACCGCTGAAGCGGCTGAGACACCCTCGAGAACCCGGGGATGAAGTCCCTGTAATAGGAACAGAACCCTAAAAAGGATCTGATATCCTTTGGTCCTTTTGGAACTTCCCAAGTCTCCACAGTCTCCAGTTTAGCCGGATCAGCCTGCACACCCTCGGTGGAGATGATCCGGCCCAAATAGACCATGGACTTCCGAAAAAGTTCACACTTCTTTGGCTTTAATGTCAAGCCATTGGACCGAATTCGTTCCAACACCTCTCCGAGGTTCAACGCACACTCCTCAAACGTCTTGCCGAAGACAATGACATCATCCAAGTATACCAAGCACTTGCGCCACAATAGATCACTCAACAGAGTTTCCATCATAGCCTCAAATGTGGCCGGGGCGTTGCATAACCCGAAAGGCATCAGTTCAAACTGATACAGCCCAATGTGACTCGTAAAAGCCGTCTTCTCTTTATCCTCCTCCTTCATCCCGATCTGCCAATACCCGGACTGCAGATCAAGGGTGCAGAACCATTGATTCCCACCCAGCGAGTCCAGAGTCTCATCAATTCGGGGGAGAGGATATGCATTTTTCTTGGTTACTCCATTCAGGCGTCTATAATCGATACAAAATCGGATAGACCCATCCTTTTTAGTAACCATCTGAACCGGACTGGACCAGGGACTAGTGCTAGGCACTATCACCTTCTGTTCCAGCATGGTTTTCACTTGTTCTTCAACAACAGCTTTCTTACCCAACGGCAAACGTCGGTAAGGCATTTTGAAAGGCTGTGCATCTCCAGTATTGATAGAATGCAACACTTTGTCGGTTCGGCCTAACGGCTCCCCCTCCACCTGCCATGCATCCTGATACTTCACTACCAGCCTCCTTAGAGAGTCGAGATCCATCCGATCCGTCAGATCCGTTTCGGATATCATTTTCTCGAGTCCCTCACTCAAAGGGGTCGGAGAAGGGTCACCCTTCATGCTCACCTGTCCAGCGGACACTACGGCCTCACTGGTGAACACCTTCCCCAACACTGTATCTTTCCTAAGATACTGCGGTTCCAACCCGGGGTTAGAAACCGGCACCACGGTCCAAGCACCATCCCCCACGAGGGTATCCATGCCTGTCAAACCGATGCTTCCCAACATGGCCACATCCGGTTCCACAACTGCTTCTTCCTCTCTCCTAAGCCCCTTGCTTCGGACCAGCACGTCACACGTCTGTCCGGGAGGAATCTTAACAGTTTGGACCACCATTGCCACTGTCGATACTTGTCGGAGCACACATTGCTCCACCGCACGGTACGGGTGCTCTATTCGGAGTACCCCTGTACCAGGATTCAGGACCGCGTCATACAACGCCGAAAAATCCAACCCCAGTATACCGTCGTCTGCAATATCCGCAATGGTGGGAGAAGCCACATACTCCTTCCCTCCAATTCGGACAGGTATGAACGCGCGCCCATACGTCTGCATACTCGACCCATCGGCCGAACAGGCGTTTACCCTCGTTTTGAAGTTATCACGACTGTCCGGCATAAGAGCATAGAATTTGGAGGAGATAAAGGAGTGGCTAGCTCCCGTATCTACTAAAAATTCGCCCGCCCTACCGGCCACAGTAACAGACACATACCACCGCCTCCCCCCCAGCGGAGACGGGTTTACAGTGAAGCGTTTGAAATCCTTCGGAGCAGCCAGATCAAGGCCATGTTTCTTCAAATGGTCGAAACATGGATGATCTGGGGAAAGCTGGGTACTCCCTACCCACACGGTGTCTGTGACAGCCGCAACTTCCTCGTTCCTATCCGTAATGGGCCTCCCTGCCTCATTGCCGGGCAACTGATGGACCGGAATGTTAATCAGGCCGGCATCCGAGCTCCTGAAGCTCGAAGCCACCCCTGATTCCCTTCCTGTCTTCTGAATTTCACTAGGCTCTACCTCTCTGGTATGTTGGCGTACTTCATCTGCAGGGGTTGTCCGCTCGCCTTTTCGGACTACCCCCTCTAGTTTCCCTCCTTTCCGGGAACTTTCGGACTCGGAGCTGTACACTCCGCAGCAAAGTGACCGATCTCTAAGCACCTATAGCACTTAGCGGTCCTCCGATTGATCTTCCTTCTGTTAGGCTGGGTAGCCCCCTGAATGGAAGTCGTCATCTTCTCAAACAGCGATGTGAAAAACGCTGCGTCCATCATCGGAACCTTCGGATCCGATGACTCCCTTTTTGGAGGGGGGTTCCCACCCCCTTCCGGCTTCTTATTCTTCCACGGCGGTTTAGAGGAATTCCCATTCCTCTTGAACTGAGCCGCTGAAGCTATAGCCCCCTCCTCATCACTGCCCGAACCATCAGACTGTTCCGGAGAACATTCTATAACGGCCGAGGCCCGGGTAGGCATCCGGTCCCCTAACAGTGACTTTTTGAGAGCATGTATGTCGATGGCCTTAAAAAGGTCATCTAGTGACGTATCTGCTCTCCACGTGTCATACACCGTTTGTTGTATGTCAGGATCTCTCAGTCCGGCAACGAACTGAGAGAACAATTCCTTAGAAAATAAGGCATCGTGGATTCCTGAAGCAGGGTGTACCTTCTTCAGGAGTCTCATCAATGCAAGTCCGAAGACCCTCGGAGCTTCGTTCTTGCCTTGCACGCGCTTCTTAAAAGCGACCATCGGATCAATCCGAGCGGAATCTCCGTACAGGATGGTTCCGATTTCTACGAGCTGTTTGAAAGTACCGCGAGGTCCGCAATCCTCCTTCCACTGCTCAACGGCCATGAGACCATCTCCCATGCGTAATCCCTTACACACGTACGGGATTGCATCCTGTTGGTCCCACCCACTGAGGTTTATATCCTCAACGGTGGCTCCCAACCAATCTTCCCACGAATTCTTCTGCCAGTAGGGAAATGGCTCGCTGGCTATGCGTCTAGCAGCGTTGGACGAACCTCTAATTTTAGAGGTTATCGCCAGACATTTAGAAATGGATGCTGTCGCGTCCTTTTCCGCACCGACATTGTGCAATCCGATCCCCGCTATGGCGGGATTCGTATCGTACAATTCTTGCAATTCTGTACTCAGCATTGTTCGTCTCGGAGCCTTCTTCGGGCTCTTCGTACCAGGAGTCGCCCCTGGAGTAGCGCCCATAGCTGGTATGCTACTCTGTCTGTCCAGAAAAGCCTGGTAGGTCCCATACGACACTAAGTCCGTAGTGGGGTCCACGCCTTGTCCGAACCACCAGTTCTTCTCCTGATCAGTCATGTACTGACACTGCTGGGCCAGAGCAAGCGATCGTTGATGCTCTGACTTCTCCTTTGCCAATTCCTTGGCCTGCTTCTCAACCTCCTCCTCTTGCTGAGCTTTCTCCAATTTAGCTTTAGCAGCTTCTCCGGCGGCTCGGAGCCCTTCCTTTCGAGCCCTCAGAACCGCCGCTTCCTGCTCCGCTAACTCCTCTGCGAGGGCCGCGTTCTCCTTCATTCGTTTCTGCTGCTGCTCCAAGGCAGCCTGCTGTTTGCGATACACGTCTCGCCTTTCTATTTCCAAGTTTTTCTGTTCCTGGAACAATATGGTTGCTTGGCACTCTCGCCATTGCAACAAACTTGAAGGAGTCAGATCGGTTTTCGCCGCCTTATCCTGCTCGGCCGCTTTCTTCAAGCGTTCCGCGTCGAGTTCTTGCTCGTCCACTTTCAACTGTGATCGTGGACTCAGAACCAACTCGGACAATCGTCTTCCCCTACCGACTAAGGCTAGACCGGTCGGGGCTGCGAATACCTGTTTTGGTATCGGACGGATACCACCGATCCCCACCCTCGGTGAGTAATCACTCGCCCTGCCTCTGCCCCTGGATCGTCCCACTCCGAGGGGTCGTCCGAAGGGTCGTCCTGGTGTTGAGGTTGACAAGGCAGGTTCCATGGTTACCCCACGTCCCATAGGCTGATTGGGAGTGTCGGTAAAACTCATGTAATGGAGGCCTTCCGGACTACCATTGTTCGCAGATGCGAAAGAGGTACTGTTGTCCTTTATACTCTCTCGTGTTTCTGATAAAAACTGCTGCAAAGCAGTTCTTTTCGCTTTCAGAATGTCACACTCTGTCAATAGACTTCGGCGGACCTCCTGTAAGTCCTCTGTGTCCCGAACAATGGCTGATCGGGCCCCTTCTGCCTCATGCATTACAGCATCTCGGGCTTTGCAAATATGGTTCAGCTCCGTGTTTGCCTGGACAAACTCGGACTGGATCACTCGTAGGTCCGCCTCTTTCTGATCGTATTCCGACCGGACTCTGCTGAGAGATTGTACCAATTTCTCATCCTCCTCCAACAAGGTAGACAGCCTTGCGTCCTTTTCCTTGATTTTGGAAGCTCGGTGTGTGACTGCACCCTCCAATGCAATCAGACTGCTTTTCCATTCATTGGATTGCTTCTGAATGGTTAACAATTCCATTTGAGCCATCTGTACACGTTCCTGTACTCGGGCCTCTCTCATGTCGTCAAAACGACGCTCCTGCAAGAGGGTATACCTCCTCGGAGTCGGCGCGGCTGAGCTTGACCCACCCACATTGAACAAGGACAAGTTCACCTCTTCTAATGAGCGGCTCATTATGGTAGGACCCCTGGGTCCTCGTGCTGCGTCTGTTCCGGATGGAACATTCGCCCTGCTGTGGGTATCTGCCTCATAACTGGCATCTAACCCTTCCGGTGACAAGGCTGCTGCCTCATCCGGGGACCTCGCTGCTCCGTCCAGAGCCCGAGGTCTGTGCTACTGCACAGGCTAACCTGTGTTTCACTCAGAACTGGTCACGGCACCAGTGTAATAAACGATCTTTCGTATCTTTATGATATTGGTAGAGTATCAATTAAAGAACAAAGTCGACACAGTTCGGATCAAGTGTTACAGGTTGCAATATCAGGTTTATTCAGGTAAACCTAAACAAGCAGTCACTAAGTGTGCGAACTCCCTATAGAGTTCGGAACGGGTCAGTAGGCTAAGCAGCCGATATGATCACGGGGTCTCTTCACCAGCGTGGCTCAGAGTAACCGACGAGTACCGTCAGATGCCGGGTATATATAGGCAGCCAGCCTGCGCGCGCACCCGCAGACCGGAAGCCTATAGCGACCTCTGTCCATACCCCAAGCCCGGAGTAGGTGTCGCCACCTACCGTCGGACTGAAGGGTTCGGACTGAGCTCGCAACACAGCATCCAACAGCACTCGTCATATAATAACCCCGTATAACCCTAGCCCCTACACTACTTTGAACTAACTATCATTGCTGCAGGTAAGGTGTGGCAGGACTAACTGTACCTCCTATTTATCTATTAACTAATGAAATGCTTTCCAAGTGGACATTTTACTGCATACATGTAGGTTGATAAAAGACATAGCTCCCAATGTTGCTGTTTACCTGGCAGAGGTAACAAGAGAGAACATGGCATGACAAGCTTGGGTATATAAGGCTCTGAGAGAATATCATGTGGTCCAAGTATTGACTATGTAAGGCCGTGCCTTTAAGAAATCTGTAGGTCTGGCATGCACAACTGTGCAGCAGCAAGCACACATTAAAGATACAATACCCGCTACTTTTAGATTGATTTCACGCTATGTATAATTGCATCCCCATTTGGAAAGTTTGGAGGCTCTCATTCATCATTTAACATAATAAAAATACGATATGCTGTCACAAATGATTCGCTGTCCGCTATCAAATAAGAATCAGCAAGGGGTGCATTACAAAAAATCAAAACACATATATATGCTCTCACAGTGAATTCATAGGTCTACCAAAAAGCCCTCAATTCAGTATTTCATTTAGATTTCATAGTAAATGGCTTACCTATGGTAAAAGGGCCTCTCAATTGAGAAGGGAATGACTAATGGAGTTCTATATTGGGTTAATTTCATAACTTGATTTTGGGTCAATTGAGGTGGCAATGTATATCTAAAGCATTCTCCCAATGTCTTGATGGTATATTCATCTATATCAGTACACCACTTGTGCACATCCAAAGAATCATTTGTTTCTGTCACATCCATCTGTCTTGGTGTAGTTTCCTGAATATCTAATTACGTTAGAACTTATACACATTATCATTCATAAATACATGCTTATTTTCACCTTTAGGTTGTTATTAGTGTTATTAGATGGAGTTGTCATTATTATGTCGATGTCACAATTTTAGCAAGCGCTCTCTGTCTGTTGCTAGCAAATATCGAAGCGCTTTGGGGGAATTCACTTCCCTCGGGTCCTTTAGAAAATGTTGACTAAGCCTGAAAGAGTTATTCAGGTGTACTACACTCTATTGGACTTTGTGTTATAGGCTAGTCATTGTAGGTTACTATCAGAAAAAAAGAAAATATTAATAAAAGATTGTCCACCATAGAATTACTAAACCAAGCATAAAGATGATAAAACCTGAGTTTTGAAGTATATGTAGTCTTTTTTCTACAGCCACCTGTGACCATAAGATTGGCCCACACTGTTCCCAGCATACACAAAGACACCTTTGAAGATGAGAGCCTGAGCAGTTGGGAGCTGTTTTGAGCAGCTCGCTCAAAGCCTGGTTGATCAATCTGAGCTCCACAGCACCAGCTACAGACAACGGGTTGAATGGCAGACCTGATCTGGGAGGCTCTTTGGTCACATCTCTATAGCCGCTTCCACCCAGGGTCCTCTAGTAGGTACAGACAGGCCTAACAAGGTAATACCGGGCGGCCATTAGCTACGGAATCAAAGTGTTCCTCCATGGGGATCAGTTTAAGAAGGGGAGTATAAAGGGCAGAAGCAGGCTAGCAGAGACAGAGATCTTTGATGTATGAACTTATGAAGCTAATTGTGTTCGGCATGCATTTTTGTATTCTACTGAGAAATGGCCCATGTATCGTGAACCGATTCTAAAATACAATACATTTTGTTTAGGCCTAGCATTGACTATATACAACGCCATGTCAGGCCTAGCGTTGCCCATAGTTGACGTCATGGCAGATCTAGCTTTGACTATAGTTGATGCCATTTTTAAAGGAATACTACATGATTTGATTTAAGGTCTGTTCTTCTCCGAACTAATAGCTCTCAGATGTCATCCCCACAGCATTGCAAGTATTTTTGGCTCAGGATTCAAAGGGTTTATACATTTTTAAACTCATTACCTCAGTTCTTATACATTACCACTGCTATGATATATTATATACTTTTATCAGTGTATACATACAAGATATAAGACTCATTTTACCACTTGTGTTTATGCAAGACCATTAGTTGTACACAACCATATTTTAGTCATAAGAGGCTTTTCAAGACCCCTCCCAATAATAAGACTATCATTATTATTAAAGTCTGGTACTTGAATGCAATGGAGGGGTTGCAAACCTGAAATATGTGGCCAACTAAGGGTGAACCTAACCTTCTAAGCAGTTCAGGTGGGCACCTCGGGGCTCTGCTGAATTTTTGGGGAACAGCTGGTAAGGGCACTCTAAATAATATCATTGTTTGTCATCACTAATCCATAACAAATTTGACAAGGGTCATTTTTTGACCTTCTTTTTGCTGAAGATCTACAAATAGGTGGGGGATTAAGGCTCTCACCAAACTTGACATTCACATGTTAATGATCAATAGTCTACAAACATTTTGAATGGGTATATCTCATCTAGCCCATTGTATTCATGTTACTGTAAGCTTCAATTTTATACCAAATATGCCAATATTTGTCTGATATCAAATTTTCCGTTTAAATTTGCAACAAAACACGATTCTGATGCCAATTTGGATGACACGCATGGTGATGTGAAAACAAGGGTATTATTTGGAGTGGCCTAACCAAGTCTATCTAGTACTAAAATAGTGGCTATAAACCTGCTTCATGCCCCCTCAGCACCTGCCCCTTCTATTGACCTTTAACAAGTACCCACCTCCCTGCATCCCTACCTCCAACCTTAGTGGGCTGACCTATAAGGCAGTATTTGACCTGTGTCCAGCCCATGACTGAGGTCATTGTGTTGAGGTTGGAGGGGGTAACAACCTGACTAGCAAGGACTGGCAGCTGGTTCCCACAACCTACAGTTCCCACGCAGAGCCCCAGCTAGGAAGGCAATTGGTGTAATAGGATGCAGGGCTGTAGGGGTCGATCCTCCCAACATGCCATTCAACACAAGTGGTTCTCCACTAAGACTAGCAATAAGCTAAGGCCTACAAATATAGCCACACTATCTATTTACATATTCCTAGGACCAAGGAGGAAAAGTTAAGACCATAGTGACCAATAGAATAGATCTACACGTCCCTCTAAGTAACCAGCCCCTTCATTAGTGGATAACTAAGGAAAAGTCCTTACCAAAGTTCATTTGGCTCCACAGAAATAATCCAAAGGTTTTATGGAGTTACTTAAAATGAGAGAATGAACTTGAATACCTTCATACATGAAGTTAGATCAGCTCAGAGCCATGTAATGTCCCCTTTCATAGCCTATTCTAATTAAAGTACCTGCTGTCCAGCTCAATCTAACACTTTCAAAATCTTTGTCTACAAGAAAAGCATTTCCATGTCCTAATGCTTTGAACAAAGTTAATGTAGTTTGATGTTGTTAATCACCTTAGCCTGACAATGGCAGACCACCAAGGAATACGGTGCACAAAAACACATACCGTACAGATGACATCCGGCCTTGGTAGTGGTGGCTCAGGTTGAGTTTCCAATGAAAATGTCATTACGCCAAACCAATTACTGCCCCATGGATGGAGCAGAATGGGCCTTTATCTTACAGCCAAAAACATTTGGAGAATATTCATTCATGGGTTCAATAGGCAAGGTTACAAAGCTCTTTGCAGTGAGCACTGAAGGATATTTGGAAAGAAGATCTTGTGTGATTGGTGGGTAAAGCTTTGCTTTTTATTCAGGCTTTACCCTTTGTAGCCTGAAGACACACCTGCTGCCACATCTTTATAACACCAAATGAGCCATTCTGTGTGGTTTTATTTTAACAAATCTCTTACCAATTTGAATAACTCCACCTTTGTGTCTTTGCTTCTTATCACTGTTGTTATATGCATGAGTGATGTTTTAGCGTGTAAAGACATCCAAATCCAATCCCAAGGTGTGGGGAGAGCAATAAGGGGAGGAAAATGACTAGTTAAACTATAAAACGGGATTCAAACTCTTCCATCTGCCAACACCCATCACCTCAGACATTCCCCATCTATATATTTTTATAGTTCCCAGCAGCACCACCAGGTGGCCACCACCACTTTCTGCTCGTGCGGGAAGTGAACCTGGAGGGCACAGCATGAAAGGAAGGCTGGTCACGTGACCAGGTTGGGGGTAGCATATTACCTGTGTCAGAGAATTATATGAAATACAGTAGAATGGAGAGGGGGCCTCTGGACAGGCATAAAAGATTTGGAGCAGAGAGGTAGCAGGACAAAGCCGGCCTCCAGGGGACAAAAGGTGGTCCATCGGGTAAACGGACTACCTTCAGGGACAAAATGCTGGCTCCACATGCAAGCAGACAGAACTACTGGGTTTAGGTTGCAACATACATATTAAGGTAGAAGGCTTATCAAACAGATATGTGCCCAATGACAGGTGCTACGATACATTATTTCACCAGTATCATTCAGCTGGGGCATATTACATAATACATATTAAAAATCACACCCTGCACTTCCAATATGAAACAAGAAAATACAGAGATCAAGCTGCTAGATATTCAACAATCATGGATAATATATACAATATACATATAATATAAATATTGTATGCACACACACACCCCAATGAATTTCTTTGTTTGAATGGATTCTGTTTCAAGGAGCTAGTTGGTTCATATATGATGTGTCTACTCAGTCTTGTCCATGTGTGCTCAATGACAGAACATTCCTGCTTGGAACAAGAGAGCGAAAAGGGGGCTATACAGGCCCATACTGAGTAGAGTAGTTTAGGCTTCACTCACTCCCAAGGCCTCACCCTCCCCATGGCAAATCACACAGATGTCCCCCACATGTAGCCACGGTCATAATTAAAAACTTTGTATAAATTATGTCTGAGGTTTCTAGCAGCATCTTACTTCCATCTCCTTACTACTCACTCTGGATGAACAAAAGGAACTTGAGTAAAGGAGGTGGAAAAAGAACAATGATAGATAATATTATTGCAACAAACAGTTACAGACTCAAAATTAACTGGAATGGCACATACATCTGATGTAAAAATAAAGACAGATGGCATTATTAAGCCGTGTATACTATAGATAATGGACAAATATATTAGTATACCCCTCAATCCACTTCTGCCTAAATTTTTGGTTGCTTGCCTGCCTCCTTTTGCAGTATTCACTCTGGATGAATTTGAAGTAAAAAGGATGTGGAAAACGGGAAGAATGATGATAGATATCATTGCAACATATAACTACAAAAAAGCTCCAAGTTAACTGGCATGGCACATATCTGTAAAAAAAAGACAGATGGTATTATTAAGCTGATGTCTGCTATAAATAATGCATAGTAGTATATCCCTCCATCCACTCCAGCCTGCTTGTTTGCCTGCCTCCTTCCCCTGTACACTGTTAAATAGATTCCGCTTCGACAAATCAGGTGAGTAACCTCTCAAGCAAATTCAATGTGTTAGAACAGTAGAATGACACTTTTGTGTCAATCTGATTAGTCTGTCCCTTTGTTATTCAATCTACAAGTGTGCTGCTACATTCTGAGAAAGTGATTTATCTTTGTGTTCATGTTACAGACAAGGTGTCCCCTCTGTACAGCAGAACTTCCTTGCTGTCCAATGGAGGACACTTAAGTGAGAGTCCTGGACAGTCCTCATTTACCACAGTTGACATACATATAAACAACCTAGTTGATTTGATGAAGCTTTGAAATTAGAAATAGGCAACAAGTCCAGATAGGGACACAGTTCTAGAGCAGCTCCCCACAGTAAGATCCATTCCTAGAGAGGCTGTTATCAGTCAATTCTTGAGTTGGTTTAAAAAAGGTATGGAATAATGTCTCAGAACTGTACAGGATAATGTTAGTTCATAAATGTCCTATGGGCATCAATGATGGTGTGAAACAATATCACATTTCAATCTGAATGACAATACTTGCCAATGCAGTTTTGAGTAAGCAGATTAACCTGGAGGCAGAGAGAACCTGGACATAGTTATAAAGTGGCATGGTAAGCAATGTCTAATCCGGTTACAGACAGGCAGACAAGGAGGGACATAATGAGCGAAAATATGTACAGTGCGAAAATATCTACGTTTACAGTATACATATATATATATATATATATATATATATATATATATATATATATATATATATATATATATACTGAGAGGGGTGCAGATAGTAGTACAGGAAAAAGAACAAAACCCACAGGTGGCCCATAGTCCCCACAATAGCCTGCAGACCCTGTAAGCACCACTCAGTTTCTAATGAAGCCCTGCAGAAACGTGTTACACTATACATTACTACAACCCCAGCCCCAGTCCCCACTCACACCCAACACACCCTCACTATAAGATGCCTGTAAGAATTATGCCCCAAACAAACCAACTAAATCTGAGCAGCCACGTCTACTCTGGCTGCCTAATGGAGTTGACAGGAGAAGGGCCCTTTGTCTCCGGGGAAGTTTGTGATGAGGAACCATGTCTCCTCTATATGTACAACAACCCTGTGCCAGAACTCCACAGGGAGGCTACGATTGCCTCTGTCTGTCTGGGATGATTACACCTAGGCCAACATTAACTAAAGAAATATGTCTCTGTTTTTGGAGGCACTCTATTTCTAATAGAATTATGATTTAACATGTTGGCAAGAAATAGGTGTCATAAGCTTTACAAAATGGAAATAGGCAATCAAACAAGTCAAGACCACACATAGTAAAAATTTCCTCATAGAAAAGAGAACACTTCCACCAACAGGCAGAAGAAGCAAAGCATTATTCTGTAATGCCTGCAAACCTTTGCGTAACCCAGAACAACAAACACTCAATCTCTTGGCCTTTGCATTTGGAAAGGATGCATTCATATGTGAAAAAGGTTTGCACCTGCCCTCCTCTTCCTGGCACAAATTGCTAGAATCAGGTCCTAGTCCCTAGTCTCTACAGGGATGTTATTTGCAGCTTGCCTGTGCCTTATGAAAGAAAAGCAAGTTTCAAAATCAGTGGAAGTATTTTCCTGAAGCCACTATTTCTTTGAGCTGGAGTTTTGGCAGAAAATTAGACAATAATTGTTTAAGAATTTATTCTTAGCATAAATGAGTTAAATGTAAACCTGTGATAAACAAAGAATTGCAATGATATTCTCAATAAAAGGGGCTATAATATATTTGCTATTTTAACCTATTTTCAGCTCTGATGATGTATAAAATATGAAATTGATATAGAAGCAGAGATATTGAACTTTTCCTACTGGTAAAATGTAAAGATGGAAAATGATCTATCTGAGGATGTTAATGTGAAGTTGAATATTGAACTTTGTCTGCAGTAATTACAAGATCGGATTACTGCTTACTGATTGTAATCCCATCATAAAGAAGTCAGCACAGGCTCTATTTGTAATCCGGCTAAGGATTAACACCCTTCCTAAATTATGTTACACCAGATACAATAAAAGATCTTTGCAAGAGAATCCTAGTCATAAGTTATGGGTGATTAGCTAGTTTACATGGCACTGAATGCCGACAGAAGGTGATAAACTTTTTGGTACATATGGACTTGACAGACATATGAGCGTCTACACAGTCCTTCATACCCCAAATGGCTAGGTTAGAGAAAGTGTTATCCATTATGATAGAGGACACTTCATGCATGTGTGCGACTGATCTTTTGACTGCAGTGCCCCATTATCAGTGGCAGGAAATGTGCTATGGCCTGAATACTTGAATATATATATGTAATCACAACTATTTTGTATAGATTGTGTACCTACTTTGCATCCCAACACCAGATGTTGATAACTCTATAACAAAGACAGCAAGCAAATATGAGAGAGTCATGTGCAAAACATTATTATAGAGACACAAGCTGTCATTAATTTGTTCTTGCTAAAACCAAGATATGACTTAAATGGCGAGGCTTTTAATGAATGTGTAGGTGACCTGTGTAATTCATGTTATTTGATTCTAAGTTAACCCTTTCCCTGCCGCTTTACTTTTGAAAAATTGTTCCCAACCACCCGGGACATTGCAGATGAATATGTCCTATCAAAACCGGCACTACACTACAGATAGTGCCCTGGTACTGCATATATGCAGTATCGGTTTTTGGGTACTAAAATACAGTACTGCATATATATGCAGTATCGGTTTTACAGTGGTACTGCATATACATGCAGTATCGTCAGGGAAAGGGTTAAAGGTATTATACAGAACAGACTGCGTTCTCTATATGCTGGGTGCTACAGTAATGTGCTCCATGCATGTACAGGTTATGATCCCTGGGAAATGCTACCTTTCTAGACAGAGGTATGTCAATAATTCAATAACCAAGAGAGATGTCTATCCAAAAACCAATAGAACCATTTATGAGTCCATACACCTCTATCCCCTGAGACCACACCTAGTGTTCCAATGGCCCAATGAACTTTCCTCACTTGAACATTGGGAGCAGTGACCCTACGGCTTTGAACCTGACCCCTGCCAACACCAATATCTTGCTAGAGAATTTAATTGGTTCAGTCTGCCCCTTTAGAGGTCCCTAGGTGGACATTTAGTCTAAGCTAAGCCAAAAATAAGTATCCCACTGGTATTGCTGTCATGTATTCATATCAGTAAAGCACCTGTCCAGGCACCAGTGGTGACGCAAAGCTGCAGGTTTAATAGTTTTAACTCTCCACTATCAACTTGAAATTGGGAAGGAATAGAAGTTAACCTTTTAACAATACAGAATTAGCATGTTGAAAATTTTGGACTAAACACTTGAAGGAAATTTTATTTCGCCTTCTGATAGATTATGATGAAAATAACCAATGGTGAACTTTGTTGCCAGATGGAGTGTCCCTGCTCTTGAACTTGCAATTCCACTGTTTATATCTACAGAGAAAGGAGTAATACCAATCTTGGTTGCTCTTCCTCGAAAGTCAGTGTTCATAGTATTTTTGCATCCTCTGTATTTATCGGCAGCATTTACATGCAATTCAAGGAAAAAAGTGATTTTTCAAAATGATTTTTTGGCAATTTAAATTGATTTAAAAGGTTTTAGAAAGATCTGTAGTATCCAGCTGAATGTATATATTCAGAAACAATGGTGTTTGGTACCTGATTATTTGAGTGGAGGTCAGAATATCTTTGATCTTGAAGGCTATATTGGGTAAGTGTGACATAAGGTGAGGCTGCTTTTCTCAAAAATGGAGGCTATACTATAGGTGTGTAGCCGTATGTATTATCATTCAATGCAATAATACCGTGTTTCACTGCAGAGTTCTTAGGGTGCATTATGTATCAGCTGGTACCAATTGTTATAACTGTCATCAGTGCTACTCTTACCAGTATCAGATCAAGCAATGGCTGCCTGCATAAGACCTCATGCTACCCGCAAATAGGATCTCTTATCCAGGGTCATTTACAATCATGTACCTGTGCCTCCTTGTTCATTTAGTATATGTCATCTATTATGTGGTATTTTACATATGAATCCATGTGTACAATAAACACTTCTTTTACAGTAATAGTAACCAAGCCGTACTACAGTAGCAACCTAACTCTCCTAAAAGATTCTCGTGGAGAGGCCCATCCTGAGAACTTAAGACTGGGCCTTCTCAAATATGATATCAAATTGCTCTGATTAACATTTAACATTGAGAGGCACCATGTAGTTTTGGTGATGCCTGCAGTTCTATGATTTAGATTTTTTGCCTTTTGCTGTCATGCACTCTGTGTGAGATTATGTGTATTATCCCCTGTAATTCTGTTAATGTTGTATTTTGGGAATAGTATGATTGAGGGAAGGATTATTATATAATAGTCCCCTAAATTGTCAATCCAATTAAGATGAGAATATTAGTCAAGTTAGCTTGCACTTTCCTATCTGGTTCATAGCCTGAAAATTTTGCTTTATCTCGTACCCAAGAGTTTCTAACCAGTGAAAGAGCAACCCATACATGCAGTAAGATCAGCTCAGATCCATGTAACCTACCCTCTTGTATTCTATTTAAAGTCCCTGCTGTCCACCTCAATCTGGCGCTTTCAAAATCTTTGTCTACAAGAAAAGCATTTGCATTAGTCTAGTGGTAGAACCCCCATCTGTAGCCCAACCCCAAATTCTCTGATATAGTTTTTTTCTCTACTGATTATTGATGTATAGTGTCTAGGTAGAATTATCAGGGTGGGTGTGGAGCTCTCACCCTTGGGCAATTTGAGATATTCAAGATGGCCGCCAGAAAGCTCCCGGAAACTAGAAACGTGCCTATTTTGGCTTCTAATCAACTTAGAAACATAAATAAAAATGCAAAAAGTACATTTATGAGGTCAAGGAATACAACCCTGCTATTTTCAAAAAGAAATATGGCAGCCATCTTGAATTTTTAATGGAATTATTCCTGAAAAATGCCTTATTTTGATGGAAAACTGGGAAAATGACAATCATAGATTCTAATCATTACCATCTTGCATTTAAAATGGATACTTTCATGGACAAGGAACAATTCTACCATATCATAGAATGAGTGTGACAGCCATTTTGAATTTTAAAGTAGATCACTCATGATAGTGGCTTAAAATCAGCTAATAATGATAACATTCTTATAGATGATACAACTAGCACACAGGGCCCCAAGTAGTAGAAACAGGTGTCCCAGTCTTCTCTATAAGGTTATCATAAAGTAGATGTTATTGTAACATCTATATTACAGTCATTTTGGAATTTGTCATTATACAGAGTGGTGATGATGTAGGGTTCACTTGGTATATAAAATATTTGACAATTTTATAAGATAAGTCCACTGTGCAATTATGAAATTGTTTTGCTGGCATTTTAGAAGTTATATTTCTTCAAATACACACATTGCTAATGCAGTGGAACAGGAATGGTATATAAGGCATATACAAGGCAGTGGGCAATGTGATGTTCTGTAGTGTGTTGAAAATACTCATTGAGGTGCAAATGGTCGCCAGCTCCTCGTGTGAATAATGTCTGCTATTCGCACGAGGAATGGCGAGAGAAGCGACATGGCAAGAGAGGCGACATGGCAAGAAAGGCGACATGGCAGGAGAGGTGACATGGCGAGAGAAGCGACAAGGGCGAGAATAATTACATATAACCTATTTAGATGCACATCAGCAAGTGCCACTATGGTGTAGTAGTGAGAGTGTCTGTCTCTCACATAGGAGGCCAGGGTTCAATTCTCGTAATGAGTTTATATTTTAATCACACAACAATGAGAGAGGCGACGTGACAATGAGAGAGACAACGTGACAATGAAAGGGGGACATGAAAATGAGAGAGGCGACATGGTGACAGAATGGCACATAATATCTACCCCACCTAGTCATAGTTTAACATCTTAGGTATAAGCCACCACTGCTGTAACCATGCATCATGCAGACTAATGATGAGGTTGATGAGTGATTGGCATGATGCACCAATGCAGAGCCATTCATCAAAGTGGGGACTGAGGGTCCAGTTGGGGGGAGCAGGGGGAGTACATGTCTGCTCTCCGGGATGTGGTGGATTTGGTATCCGGAATACACGTCCCGCTGACTGTAGGCCCCCAGCCCGTAGGCCCTCCAGATCTGAGGCTCCCTGACTTCAGGCCACCCTGACTACAGGCCCCCGGCCTGTCGGCACCAATCTCACGTCCATTTCATACATACACACCCCATTATCTCATTCAAATTAATCACATCCAACACTATCTCTTACAAATCATATGTCCAACCCCATTCCCTCACGTCCAACCCCTTCTCTCATCTCCAACCCCCTCCCTCACATCGAACTTCATTCCCTAACATCCAACCCCATTCCCTCACGTCTAACCCTCTCCCTCACATCCAACCCCATTCCCTCACGTCCAACCCCCTGCCTCACGTCCAACCCCCTCCCTCATGTTCAACCCCCTCCCTCACGTCCAACCTCCTCCCTCATGTTCAACCCCTTCCCTCACATTCAACCCCTTCTCCTCACATCCCCTACCACTTCCTCACATGATGGAGGGGGTTGGACATCCCAAGGTGAATTGTTACAATGGTTATGACAAAGGGAATCATTGTATAAGGGGTATGATGTTCTAAGCAGGTCCTTATGCAATCAACACAGACTCATGGTTGACTTGAACCATTTCATTAAATCAATGAATTTATGGGTAGAATTCTAAGCTGAGCTTAAGAAATCCCAGGAAAGCGGAAGTATTCAATGTGACTAAAGAAGGGACTCTATGATCTACTATTGACCACCCACTATTAGATCATTTTAGTTTGTAATATGTGCACATCATGTTATGTACACCATAATTAATGACCAGAGTTACAGGCTCCAGTTGAAGTATACACAATGCTATTGTAATTAAGAAAGGACACAGTGCTATTGCAGCAACTACTCATAGAGCTTATATATATATATATGCCTTGTAATCAAGTGAACATATTGCAAACATTTGGAGATGATTGCAATCAACGCATATTTCAATCCCCTCCATGTCTGTAATTTGCTTGTAAAATGTCAAAAAGGTCTAGCCTACACACCCTATGCTTCTAGATGGGAATTTCTCCATGCAACCAATGATGTTTCACTTATACATTGTTGTGCACAAGAGACATTGTTGAAGATGCCATTTGATGGAAACCGCTCATGAAGGTGCATATATTGTGATATCTTCAATGAGTATTTACATGTTGCTATTACTTTATAAAGCATTGACTCGACCAAAGCCCTGCTCAAACCACATCTGAATTAATTTGTAATGTTTAAATCTGGTATTGATTAAGTTTGATTTGGTGTCCCTTATTGCATTGAGCAGATACTTGGTCACATGCTTAGATGACAGAGTTGAATTAATTCCTTTGAAATTGCTTGTAACTATTTTATGTTACTGTATCATTAGCACCAAGTCATAATTCCAGACTTTTAAATCAGACACTGATCAGTCGGTGTGATATTGTGATAAAGTGATACATACCAGCTAAAAGAAGATAACATTGGATAAAGCAGGTCTAGTAAGACTGTAATCCTCTTGTAAAGATTATTGTACCTAGACCAATTACTTTCACAAAAATGACCTAAAATTGTTGTCTTTCTGTCCTCCCTCCTGTAGAGGATGACATGGTACCCAGACACCACTGCTTACTGAGGCCTATATGTGTTTTATCACGGCAAGCTGTGCTTGCTCACATCTGGGTTTGTCAAGGGCTATCAGTGGGCCTAGTCCACAAAATAATGGGCTTAGCCCAGGACAAATGTAGGGGGTGATCCAATAATTATGAGAGTCCACCAGAAACCTATATGGACCCAATTAAGCAATGCTTACTGGGTTATTATTCTCCATATTATACACTTTGAATACAAGATGGCTGCCACATGCATTCTTTAATGCAAAATGGTGACAACATAATGATTAGAATTTATCATAGTAATCTTTCCAGTTTTCGGACAAAACAAGGCATATTACATGGATAGTTCCATTAAAAATTCAAGATGGCTGCCATATTTCTGTTTGAAAATGGCAGGGTTGTATTCCTTGACCTCATAAATGTACTTTTTGCATTTTTATTTGTGTTTCTAAGTTGATTAGAAGCCAAAATAGGCACGTTTCTAGTTTTTGGGAGCTTTCTGGTGGCCATCTTGAATATCTCAAATTGCCCAAGGGTGAGAGCTCCACACCCACCCTGATAATTCTACCTAGACCCTATACATCAATAATCAGCAGAGAAAAAAACTATATCAGAGAAGTTGGGGTCAACCCCTACGGCTTCCAGACTACATGTCCTAGTAGTCTGGAAGCCAGAGGGGTTGACCCCAACTTCTGGTATAAAGTTTTTTTCTCTGCTGATTATTGATGTATAGGGTCTAGGTAAGATTATCAGGGTGGGTGTGGAGCTCTCATCCTTGGGCAATTTGAGTTATTCAAGATGGCCGCCAGTACACTCCCGAAAACTAGAAATGTGTCTATCTCAGCTTCTAATCAACTTAGAAACACAAATAAAAATGCAAAAAGTGCATATTATTCCTACCCACTATCTAAGATTTCCTGCAATTGGGGATTGTATGTGGTATATGAATAGAGTTACAGTGACCCACTGCTAAAGTCTGAAGTAATTGCCAGAAGATTGCACTTAGCTGACCAGGGGGTCTACCCATTGAAGTGCACTGGGTTGTGAATTTTACACCTCCAACTTAGGCATTGCAGGAAGTTTGTGGTGGGATTGGGTAACCAGATCAGAAGAGAAGCACATGCAAAGACGTTTTAGGCAGTTTAACAATGTGTGTGTTGCATTGTTTGTTGTTTTGTCTAACCTGTGTTTCAGTTTAAATCTTATTTTAAAATGGGACTTCCACGAATGAGCATTCTATCTCCATATTCATGAAGGTAAATACTAATGGCACATTAAACAATGGCAGATCCAGGGATGCCCCGAAAAGGAAAGGACAAAGAAGAGAAAAGGTAGGGGGCAAATTCTCCCTGGGTGGGGGCCCATCACGTTCTTGTCAGTTGTCAGCATCATCCTGGCCTATGGTCCTGGCAGTGTATGGACCCCTACTACTTCAGTGTCCCAGTGCCCCCCACAACGTGGCAGGAGAGGGATCTACGACAAGAGTCCCCTGCTGAGAGGACTGACGCTATGGAACAAATGTGACCCACTCGTGCAGCACATGCAAGACACCAAGGTGTTCACCAACAAGATCCCGGATGAAATCCTGTCACTCAATGTGAATTAAAACCTAAAAACCGTAGCTTGAATGAATAAGCCTAGTGTAAAGCAGTCCTGAAAGACTGAACATACCTCAAATTATACCTTGGACTATAAAGATCCAGATATGAACACAAAGAAACTGACACTGAACTTATTATAATTATATATATTGTCTTTATCACGTATAGTTTTACAAAAACATACGTATTGGCCTTGATGGAGGAAACTGTAATCTTGAATATCTTTGCCAAATAAAAATATTAAACTCAACTCAACTCATCCTTCAGAGCCCACAACCCCAGCCCCACTCCCAGGACCCCAACCGCTCCTTCTAGCGATTTCACCCCTCCAACCAACGATTCCACCCCTCCTATCAGGGTTCCCACACCTCCTTCCAGGTTCCCACCTTTCCTCCTGGGGCTTCAATGCGTCCTCTCTGGGCTTCCACCCTTCAACCTCTGTGGTCTAAGTACATCCATTCACACCCTCAGACAAGTGAGCGTCACTCTCAGCTGAAAGCCAGGCAGTGCCAGACTTTCAGGTGGGAGTGTTTTTGGCGACAGTAACGCTCACTTGTCTGAAGGTGCAGGGTCTCCAGTCCCCCAACCCAGAGACGCCATCCCTTCTTCACATGCAGGGGTGTGAAATGTCCGCGGAAACGCAGAAATCCGTGTTTTTTATCTTCACAGGGACAGTTCCTGAGATTTGTCCAGATCCAATGAGAAATTTATTTCCCTTTATGTAGGGGGGGGACTTAGAAGTATTTTCAAACCAGAACACCAAAATACATGAAATTTCACCATTCTGCACTTACATTTTCAAAATTGTCTTGGGGGGCATGCCCCCAAACCCCCTAGAAATGTTAAAGTATATAATTTGCAAGAGCTTGGAGTCCCATCGTCACTTCAAGCAGCATCTTCAGCGGAAACCATTTTTTTCATTTCACACCCCTGACATGTCAAACTCATGGTTATGATCAGGATAGTTCGGGAAGGGCTGACATACAGAGGCCTGAGAGAGGGAGGTGTGAATAAGTTTGAGGGGGGGGGCGAGGTCCTTCTCCTACCATACACATCACATATCCGCTCCTCTCTCACAAGCCCCCATCTCCTGTCCCATGTCCACCCCTTCCAGGCTAGCTCCACCTGTGTCCTCCCTGCCATGTAAGTCCTGCCCTTAACTAGCTCCTCTCCCCCTGTCATGTTCTGTCCTCTCCTGTATCATTTCCTTCCCCATGACCCCCTCTATTCATGTATCTCTACCGAAATTTGCCCTGTGTCTCATCTACCCCTTTAACCTCCCATCCCCTGTTAATTGCCCTCATCATGACTGTTTCCTTCCTTATCTGGTGCTTTACGTCCTCCTGCATCCTCCTCTTACTCCCCTGTTCTACCCTGCAGAAATTCGGGAGAGGGATATATAGAGGGGAAATCAATGGAAGGGGGGGTCAGGAAAATGGGAGGCAGGCAGGTAGGGGAATGGGAAAGCAGAGGAAGAGGGAAGCATTCGTAGAAGAAGGGCAGCATGAAAGAAAAGGAAAGGAAGCAATAGAATGTAAGGCAAGACAGGGGCATGGGAAGGGGCATGGGGGGCAGTGTGAGGGAAGTTGGGCGGGGGGGGGGGGGGTGATGTCCCAGGGACTAGACATCAAGAATCATACAGCACTACGATCCAGTTTGGGTATGATTGAGTATGGGAGAGGAAGGTGGGAAATGGCTTCATGGTTCTCCCCTCTCCTGCCTTAATCCCGTACCATCTGAATCCCCTTGGTCTCCCATATCCCAAACATCGCCTTCCCACCCCTACCACATCCATTGCCCTCCCATATCATCTGCTTTCCTCGTATAATCCCCTCCCCTACCATGGCCCCTTGCTTCCCCTGCCATATCATATCTTCTCCCATCCCCTCCTCCATCCCATATGCACTACCCTCCCAAATCCTGCCATGTTTTCTTCTCACTTCCTCACCATGTCCTGTCCTATCCCTCTGTCCTCTCCTCCCCACCAAGTCTTGCCCCACAACTTTGTCCTCTCCTCCCCACCATGCTGCTTCCTTCTATTGTCCCTCCATCTTTCTAACTGTGGCTGCCCCATCTATAGTTACATAGTCATTTTCTTATGATACTAGGTTTGGGCAAATGTATGAAATACAATACAAAATGTTATTTCTATATTTCTCCTGCCAATGAATATGAAAACATTTCTTCCCCTAAAAAAAAGGTATAACTCAAACCAAATGATAGCGGCTAGGTACAGCCCTAAGTCTTATTTTACATCCCAAAATTAGTGAGAAGGCACCACCATTTCAAGTCTAGAACATCAACATATTCTTCGGGGGTATGCCCCCCCAAACGGGCTAGTATAACTGCTGCCGTTCATTTGCGGTGGTAGGGGATAACAGACATCACCTCTAGGTTGGCCAGGTTTGAGTATATGTCATAGCCATTATCTGACATTCATAGGAATTCCCTATATGTACAGTTCTACCCTTATCACTTTGATGATCTAAAATATCTTTTGGGGTTGTTATACCCAAAAGTAAATAATGATAAATCACAAAATGACTGTATTGTAGACACTACAGTAACATCTACTTTAGGATAACCCTATAGAGAAGACTGGGGTAACACAACAAATTAGGGCCCTTTTTGCTAATTGTGCCACATAATATGTAAGATTATATTATAAGAATGTTATTGTCATTAACTATTCCTTTTAAAGCTATCATGAGTGCATGAATACATCCAAACAAGTGTTTGAAATGCAAGATGGTGACAGTATAGTGTCATTATGGCCATTTTCCCGTCAAAACGAGGCATATTTCATGCATAATCTCATTAAAAATTCAAAATGGCTGCCATATTTCTTCTTGAAAATGGCATGGTTATATTCCTTGACCTCATAAATGTACTTTTTGCATTTTTATTCATGTTTCTAAGTTGATTAGAAGCTGAGATAGACACATTTTTAGTTTTCGGGAGTGTACTGGTGGCCATCTTGAATATCTCAAATTGCCCAAGGATGAGAGCTCCACACCCACCCTGATAATCTTACCTAGACCCTATACATCAATAATCAGCAGAGAAAAAAACTTTATACCAGAAGTTGAGGTTGGGCTACAAAGGGGGCTTCTACTTCTAGACTATAGGGCTTTGAGCAAAGTCAAAATTGTTTGATGTCATTAACCACCTGAGCCTGACAATGGCAGACCATCAATGAGTATGCTGCACAAGAAGACATGCCATGCAGATGACATCCGGCCTTGGTAGTGGTGGCTCAGGTTCAGTTTCCCATGAAAATGTCATCACGCCAACCCAATTACTGCCCATGGAAGGAGCATTTTTGGTAGAGAATCGGCCTTTATCTTATTACAGCCAAGTACATTAGGATAATATTTGTTCATGGGTTCAATAGGCAATTTTACAAAGCGCTTTGCAGTGAACACTGAAGGATATTTGGAATAAAAGATCTAGCTTTTTATTCAGGCTTCACCCTTTGTACACTGAAGACACACCTGCTGCCACATTTCAATAACACTAAATATGCCATTCTGTCTGGTTTTAATGAAATCTCTATAGAAACTTTCATTTACTAACTTGAATAACCTCACTTTTGTGTCATTTCTTCTCATCACTACTGTTATATTCCTAAGTCAGGTATTGGTGTGTAAAGACTTCCAAATCCAATCCCAATATGTAGGAAGAGCAATAGGTTTGGTCCGGCTCGTTAGTAGGCATGTCTATTTTAAGCAAAATGAGTATTTGTTGTTCTTTCCCGACGCCTATAATCCCCACCATGGGGGGCATTCCTCGGTCTGACCACCCCATCTGCCCCTGACCGGGTGCATTCTCCATGTGCAGCATGCACCCGGACCATTCTTATACCATTGAGTTACTCATTAGCTGCTCCTGGTGGTTCATAATAATCTCAAAACAATAAAGTTTACGCCACATTAGGAACCCCTTGAACTAGATATAGTACGATAGGTATCTCAGGAGGCTACTTTGTGAAGGAAACGTTCAGTTACCTATGGAAACACTGCATTTACGACCATTTACACATGGGTAACCAGTAGATCTATATAAGTGGCCCATAGATAGGACTCAGGATTGAATAGTTGCATGACCTTTTAATATGTAATATGGTACATGAATGTCTCCATATAACATAGTTTAGACAACTTTAAAAAAACGCCTGAGCTCTAAATGGTAGGATAGAAGTATCAGGAATCTACCATGTGAAGGAAATGTATAGATATGTATTAAGGGAGTGTTAATTTATTATTTACAGGGGGGATGGTGAGATTACGTGCGGAGGGGCGAAATCTTTTTACGCCCCCCCCCCCCCTCGAGAGCGCGTGGAACGTTTCGCCCCCCTCGCCGAAGGCGACGAAATTTTTACGACCCCCCCTCAAGAGGGGTCAGAATTTTTTACGCCCCCCCCAAACCCACCACCCCCCCCCTGTACCTAATAAATATACACTCCCTAAGGAAATACCTTATTTAGACCCCGTTTCGACCCCCCCCTAAAATATGGATCTATATGCAACAATAGATACAGATGTACCATGTCGACCATGTAGTTTATTCTCATAATTGTAATCTATAGTAGTTTCGTTAAGAAATGTTTTTTGTTACTCTAACCCTTGAGAAACTGCATGGTACTTTAGTGCACAGTGACCTTTATAAATTGTCGTCATGCTGCATGAATGCAGCCCTGTCAGGTAGCTTGTCAGTGCTACATGTATCCAGGCATCATGCCAACCAAATTGCCTATATACAGGGTCAATACACTCCCGAATTAAAATTAGGAAAATTTAACTTTTTTTTCAAAAAAAGGGGGAGGGCAGGCGGCATAATCTTAAGGGGTCATTTGCTGAAGAATGGGAATCTGTGATGCCATGGAATTGTACAGGTCCATGGTGATGCAAACCATATAGGTCCCCTACTAGTATTTCACCAACATATAGCCTACTAATGGTGCTGGTTTACCATGATAAGTTGGGTTATAATTGGAATCTTTGGAAAAATCTTTCAGTTTCAGATAGATAAATTCCTCCTCTATGTGTGAATAAATGGGTATCGATGTAACGATTATGTTGATAATAATATCCACTATTGTGCGCTTCCCTGAGCAGCATCCTATACTGAGTGTAAGGGGGAGGGGCTCAGGATGCACCCGGACCATGCAAAGCAGTGCCACCACACGGCGACGGCAGGGGATTACTACCTGCTGTGCGCTATACATAGTAACCCGGTTCTAAACTATTGGGAGAGGCAAATGACCAGTTAAACTATAAAATGGGGTTTCCACTCTTCCATCTGCCAACACCCATCACCCCTAACATCCCCCATAAAGTTCCCAGCAGTACCACCAGGTGGCCACCACCACGTCCTGTTCCTGCTGGAAGTCAGACTTGGGGCACAGCATTAAGGGAAGGCTGGTCACATGACCAGTGTGGGGTACCAATGTGTCAAGGGGTCACATGATCAGAAATAGTGTAGAATGGAGAAGGGGCAGTAAAAGTAATCAGCTGAAAAGCAGTATACAATGTAAGACTAATTATACATAATATCATACACACTGTGCATTTCCAGGACAATACAAAAAAGTCATGAAGTCAGATTGATAGTGAATCCTTACTATATTATTATGTCTTTCCTTTATCATACTTATATGCATACTTTGTACACTGTTACAAACATTGCCACATCCTTCCAATACTGTTGCTGGGGACCTGGGGATATCATATGAATACACTATAATTGTCCTGGCATGTCATGTCATATTCTGTTTGCAAGGGGCTGCTTGGTCCATCTAGGATGTGTCTATTCAGTCTCTTCCATGTGTACTCAATGAATAGAGTTTTCCCGTTCATTTCCCATGCATACCTCTGGGGTTGACATAGGCCTATAGTGAGTAGAGTGGTGCATAGATCAGGTCTTCTCCATTGTATGAGCACCCTGTAGTCTCCCTCCAGATAGAGCTGATATAGATTCTGTCTCCAAGAGTAGTGTTTCTATTTCTATACTACTCACTGTAGATTGGCTCGAAGAAAGGTGACACTGAATATAGGATGGAATAAAACAATGAGGAAATATAGGTGTGTGGCGATGTACCATTATACACCATTATATCATATCTAGTACTGCCAGCCAGGCCCGGCTAAGGCTCGACCAGGCTGGCATTACCTGGTGGCCTGCTCCCCACATGGATCATCCACCCATTGGGTTAAGAAGCACCTGGTCTAGGTTCTGCCAGAATATCTAGCTGAAGTCCAAGTACACTGAATGTGGCCATGATCATTGAGTGTGAAAGCTGTCTACTTCAACAACACCTGAATAATGAAGGCTCTTTAAACCGTATAACCTACTGTGTCAGTTCCTTGGGAGAATAATTGGAGGTCATTCAATCCTTACAATTATTAGTAGTCAGATACTTGGACGGTTCCCTAACAGTCCCTAGTCCTAGCCTACCCCAAGTATCGGAGCACTGCAGGTAGAGATGATTAAAACATACAGCTATATTTCTCCAAAGGCTAAACTGACATGGGACATGTTTAATGTACTGTATTCAATTCAGTAAGCACCCTCTCCCTAAAAACACCCCACCTGGGTTGCATATTTTATACTATAAGATTTTCACAATTTTGGAAGAACATTAAAGTATTAAGTACTAAAAAGTCATCAATTCCCGGAGTGAATGCAGTCGTTAGAAGAGTAGAATGAATAATAGAATGGAATCTATTAATCCGTCCATCAATACATGCACTGTTATTGAATATGTATGTGCTATGTTGGGTGCCTTCTTGCGAACTGACTTGCCTTTGTGAGAAAGGTCTGTGTTTGTGCTTATTTTAGAGAATACTTCCCTCCATACAGCATGGCAGCATTACTGTTCAGTGTAGGCCATGCAATCTAGAACAAGGAAGCTGAGGGAAACTGGAGCTGGAATATCAAAGGCAGGATTTGAGAAGACAACAGACATGTAGACAAGCAGGGATGGACATATGCTGGCAGGGGTACGGATACTATAGGAAATAGGAACAGCATCAACAGGTAGGCCCATGATACTCGCAATGATAATCAGGGGCGTGGCAACCAGGGGGGACAGGGGGGACATGTCCCCCCCACTTTTGACTAACCTCAAAAAAGGTCAAACCTAAAAGGTCAAGAGAAAAAGGTTCAAAAAGGGGCAGAAACCCCCCTTGTCCCCCCTATTTTGAAGCTGCTTGCTACGCCCCTGCAATGGTTTGTGTCCTTACATCCTAATGAAGCCCCACAGTAGCATCGAGACACTACCCTCATGCTCCAACATACTCAGTAAATCCGAGCAGGCCTCACCTACTGTGTCTTTCCTAATGGAGACAACCTGAGGAGGGCCCTTTGTCTCGGGGGAGGATTGTGATGAGGTACCATGTCTCCTCCATATGTACAACAACACTGTGCAAGAACTCCACAGGGAGGCTAAGATTGCCTCTGCCTGTTGGTACAAGTCTGAACAAGTGGGAGGGCTTTTACATTTAGGCCAAAGGAAAAGGGTTATATTTTTCTGTTGAGTAGGGGTAGGCATATGTTTATGTTCCACATATTTTAATACTTTGTCTATTGGTCACATTAGGCCCGTCTCGAAATGACATGATAACATGACTATTGTTGCAGGAAAGGCTTCATATTAATACAACAATAAAACTGTCAATCAGAGTGTATAAATAGTTATAAGAAATCCCTGTTACCAGGAGATACTAGCATTAATATGTTTTTTTCCGCACTACTTAAAAACCTTTACATGTAACTAAACAAAACTTTTCTTGGCCCCAGTATATGGACAGCGTGCATTTTTATGTGGGACAGGTTTGCAGGGCAGCTCTCCCCTTCCTGACACAAATTGCTGGAATTACGAACAATTTGCTCCTGTATGTCTGACCAGACTGGTCAACCAGAGGTGCCAGGATGTTATATGCAGCTTGCCAGGGGCAGATGTGTAAAATACAAAATTCTTAATATGATTGAGCAGTGGTAATGTATTGTGCTGTTTCTTCTTGTAGCTGTATTAAATAAGAAATGAAACAATTAAACAATTGTTTCTTAGCATAAATCGCAGTTCAATGTAAACTGTGACAAACAAGGAGAGAATATTCTCTATAGAAGGAACTTAAATGAAATGAAAATAACTGAATAAATAGAAAGAGACACAAGGAACCTTACTTACTGTTAAGATGACAACTTGGAATCCTATATCTGCTGCTATTAAAATCAAGTGCAGCCATGTGTTGAGTAATAAACTTGTGTTCAGCAATGACATACTTGGATTACTGCTTAATGATTAGAAGTCAACATAGACTCTATTCATAATCTGGCTTAGGATTAACACCCCTCCTGAGTGATGTTACACTAGATACAAGGAGTGATCTTAGTTAGAGAATCCGATCCATTTGTTATAGGTAATTAGATAGCACCAAGAATCTACAGACTGGAAGAGGTTGATGGACTCTTTTTGTTACAGACATTTGTAAACACTGCAAGCATATGCGCTTCAGGATGGTCCTCCACCAGACTGGGAAAAACATACCAGGAAATGGCTAGAAGTAAGACGAATTGCCAGAGCTACTGTATTTCTGTGCTACCCAAAATTATAGAAAATACTTCATAAGGTGTCTGACCGAGTTGTTGACTGCAGTGCCCTGGTTCTAGTGGCAGCAAAGGAATAAAGATGAACAAAGATACAATGGCCACAGCTCTATGCTATAGCCTAGCTACATTGTTATACATTAAATGCTTGACCTCCCTGTGTAAATCATCGAGAGATCATCAGACCTGATTCTGTACAATGTATTGTGTCTTGCATGGAGGGTGCACCTCCTGTGTGACCCTATTGGAATGTATATGGCAATTCACTACAATATGAAGCCAGAAAGCTGTTCTTATATGTCATTGTCCATACTATAATTTTTGCTTCTCATTACCATGGAGAATGGAGTGTAATATGTTACTAGCCTTGTATGGTGAAATTGGAATGATGTTTAAAAACTTCAAGGCTATAATAGTAAGTCGTAATCCTATACAGGCATTACTCTCTATTATGCACCACACCAATGTATGTACACCCACGGTATGGGGCTAAGGGCTAAAGTGTCAGCAATAGACCAAATGTTTATAACTCTTCTTAAGTGCAGGCCATGAATGTGAAGACAAAAGCAAAACTGTTTGTGGATAAACACAGACGACTAAAAGTCTGAGCAACATGTGAGGCTTTTTTAGGGACAGAAAGTATGTGGGCCTATTTGATTCATTGTTATTTAAATGTATATAATATTAAAGATTCCAGAATCAATATGTTGGATGCAACAGTAACAACAGTTGTTAAAACACTAGATGTATGGTTCAATCCCCACTGATCTTTTTATTTAGTTACTATCAGTTTTGATTAACGCTATGGGATGGGGAGAAAATGTATTGTGTTCTCGTCGAAAGAGAAAACAGGCTTTATATTGGCTACGGTAAATGAACACATACAAAAATGATAGGCGCTGAAATTTCCCAAAGAAGTGTATGTTACCATTTAAACTGAAGAGGATAGATGATTTATGGCCTGGCATGATTGAAATATAATCGTTAGTATCCCATTTTCATTTGAATGGAACACAGTTTTTGTTTTCATATTTCAATACAGAGCATGCCAAGGCAATGACCTCACCATCATGTTAAAAAGGATAGCAGTTTGAAATGGGATTCAGTACCTTCTAATATTGAATTCTTTTTGCTTTTCCTTGAAAACCACATTCAATTCTGTACAATGTTTGCATTGGTATGAAATTAACACCTACAGGTTTGTAGAAGTAATTTGGCAATATAATTCTGATCATCAAGCCACAAGGGGATATTTTAGAAAGTTAAAAGTTTTATGGTGTAATTCTCCATATGTATCTCGCTAAATGAGATTTTTTACACCCTAGTATCCCATTTTCAAGTTCCTCATTGTTGTATTTACTAAGTAGTATGACATCATATGATGCGATAGTACGTCCAGAATCGTGCAGTGTACTTATATGATGCAGTATATTTTGACCATTTGGATCAACAAACAGATCTCTGTGGTAAATAGGTGTTTAGATTTTTGTTTCTTCATACTCATAATTGTGCAAGTATGTACATATGAACTGACAAAGGATAATAAAATGTACACCATTTAGGTTGATAAAGGGTGAAGTTTTGGTAACTGGCTCATTCTAAGACGTATATGTCAAAGTTAATGATCATTATTATTGTGTATAACTTTAGAAAGATCATTGTAGGTTCCTCAGCACAGAATTACAACTTTGGGTGAAGTGAGCATGCATTTTATAATCAGAGCCCTGCAGGTAGTAGAAACGACTATAATATACTCTGTTTGGGTTGGATAGTGTTTGAAGCCCTAGTCAATTTTATAGAGCTATACCTTTCCAAAGCTATAAAGTCAGAAATGAGTGTGTACCTCATACTCAATTATCAAATATGTTTTTAACCAGAGTAGCAATTGTGTGGCTGTATGCAGCATAAATCTACAAACATTTACGACTAGGAATGGTAATTGCTGCCTAAAACGAGCTTAGGCGCTCACTGAGGACCATCCTTCTTCCACTCACAGAGAAGTAACTTGTTTTTTTTGCCTGAGTAGAGGAGTCAAGATATGGAGTCTGTCTAGCAGGAAGGTGTGTAGTGGGAGGGTGTGGGTGGCAACTCCTCTACATATTTCTCAGTCTTCTTTCTTCTTTTACTGAGAGTTTTGATGGGCTGCAATGAATCAAAGTATATATAGGTTGCGTACAGGGTAATGGCCCTTGCCATCCTTTTTATCCCTCCAAAGAGAACTCAAGAATCACAAAAGTTAGAAACATTCACATTAGAAGATTGACATGGCAGAATAGTAAACATTCCTAGTGGTGATGTGTATTTCCCAAGTTTTACTTGTGCGAATAACCAGAAATTCCACAAGTAGAATGAAGACCTGTTTTTCATGAGTTTTACCACAAGAAATGACACAGAATTTGACACAAACGTTCAAAAAACATTCTAAAATTCTTGAGTTTTGACACAAGAATGGCATGAGTTCCACTTGAGGTCTCGTTTGAAGGGATCTCTTCTCTTTAAATCACAGACACCCTACTTCAAGAAGAAAGGATATGAGCTGTCGTGTAGTCCTGTGATAATCCCAATGATATCTCAGAGTCGGTCCTGTAACTAGTTCTAGCAATCAACTCTATATAATTTGAATTCTGCTTTGATCTAACTATTGTCATTACAAGTAGGGTGTGTCAAGACTTACTCTACCTACCACTATAAGAAATAGCTCCCAATACCCCCATTTAACTGCCAGAGGCAGTAAAAGAACCTCTACAAGAGAACATGGCATGACACTGCTGAGTAGATCAGACAGCAAAAGACTCTCACTGTAACCAAGTAATGATTAAATAAGTACTGCAGGAGTTCTCACTGCTAAGAAATCTGTAGGTCTGGCATGCACCTGTACTGCAGCAGACACACATTACAGCCTTCTGCCAATGCCTTGATCTCCTGCACTGCTGTCTTCTTCTTTAGTGATTATTTGTTCAAAGGGACATCAATCTTTTATGTCTTGATATAACTATCTTGAATTTATAGTTGTGATATCTTTCATACAGATAACCATACATTAATACATGTTTATTTTCAGCTTAAGATGCTTCTAAATTAACTTGCCTACATATTTTTGTCATGATAATATCATTTTAAGACAGTGCTCTTCTGCATTGTTTCTGCACATGGCTGATATATTAGGGGTTCGGGGTCTGCCTTCCTTTCTATGCTTTAGAAATTCTGCCTTAGCCTGAAAGTATGAATACGAGTTGGCCATCAAGGTGAAATGCACTCTAAAATATATCTACTATAATTACTATAAGGGCCATAAAAATAATAAGGGCCATAAAGTATACGTTCCCAGGGCGCTTATTACGTCGAATATGGTATTGCCTTTTTTTGTTAAAGGCTACTCACGGTTGAATAATATTAACAAATTGCAACTATTGATATTGATAAAAAATAATTGACTACCATGAAATTAATAAAACCAAACATGAATATGTCTGCCATTCAGAGCTCTGCAGTATACGCCTCCTTCCCCATAGCCACATGTGCCTGGAATGATCAGAGCATACGGGTTTCAGCACTGACAACCTAATGATACCCTTGAAAACGATCCCCTTAGAAGATGAGTAGCTCAATCAAAGACTGATTGGTTAATGTTAGCTTCTCAGCACCACCTACAGACAACATGGGACAGTCTCAGTCTGGTTTGGGTGGCAGACCTGATCTGGGAGGCTCTTTGACTTGTTCTTTTGAGCCCCTCCCACCCGGGTCCTGCAGCAGGTACAGACGGGCCTAATGAATCAATACTGAGCTGCTATTACCTGTGGAGGGTTCCTCCAGGGGAATCTGTGTTAGAAGAGTAGAATAATGGGCAGACAGAGATCCCCCTATGATGCATGCATTTATGAAGGTAACTATGTAGGGTGTTCATTACTGGGTACTGTCAACTATCAACTTGACAGTTGACAGCACCTACCGTAAAACCCCGGCTTTAAGACGGATTTTATTTGGGATTTATTTTTCCTACAAGACGGATTTTTTTCCTTAAAAGGGGGGTCGTCTTAAAGGCGGGGTTTTGACAATTTTGATATGGAAAATACCCCCAAAAAAGAAAAAATAATATCAACAAACTGGTAGCATTTATTAACGTTTCCTTCTTTGATTTTGGAATCTGATATGGATTGTAGTTTATGCTATAATAAGTTTACTGAAACATGATGAAAAACTTCTAATCTGGGTGATCTAGAAGGGGTCTGGGGTTTGGCAGGACCCCCAAAGTCGGGGGTCGTCTTAAAGGCGGGGTTTTCCAAATTGTCATATCTTTTTTGTACAAGACGGATTTTTTCCTGGAGTTGGGGGGTCGTCTTAAAGGCGGGGTCGTCTTAAAGGCGGGGTTTTACGGTATTTGAAAAAGAAAAGTATTGAAATAAATCAAATCATTTTTTTTTTCAAAATAATTTTAATTTCCAAAATCACTTTGGCCCTCTTGGGCCGCTTTACTATTTTAGCACTATAGTGGCAAGCACCTCTATAAAGACCTTTCTTTGTGAATGTACCACAAAGTCATATTTGGTTAGATTGGTTCGAAATAATTGAAATAAAAGATCCATGCAGCCGAATATCTTGTACTATAATCAAGTGCTCCTTTGAAATGTGAATTTGCAATGACATCTCTTAGCTTCTCCAAGGACCTTGAACAAAGTATGTTGATATCATTATCGACAATGGCAGACAATCAGTTAAGGCAGACCATGAGAAGACTTGCCATACTAATAAAATCTGCATTAGGTTGTGACAGCCTCTTTCGTTCAGTTTCCTGCCAAAATGGTACCATACTAATCTTATTACAACCTTATTGCTAGAGGTGCAATACATGATAAAAGGGCTGTTTTCTTGTTTAAGTCAAATGGACTTGGAAACACAAGTGCATCTAATTAGTACAATAGGCAACTGTATTTAAAATGTTGTATTCACTGCACATCAAAAGGACCTTGGTGGCAGCATTTATTGATGCAATGTCCTGTAACGGGTCGGTGAAAACGTCGAGCCCCACGGGGAATCGAACCCCGGTCCCTCCGCTCCGAAGTTGAGTATGCTACCGCTGCACCACAGGGCCAGCTGAAGTCTCACCGCTCCGCTACGGTACCTGAGCTACCAACAGGCGGGCAATGCGCTCTCCACGCACGCTCGGCCTACCCCGAACGATACGTGCCCGCTACATTACTCCCCTTCAGACTTCTGCTGACGTGACCGGAGGCCACGAAGACCACTCAGCAGAAGCTGAACAAGCTCAGATACCCAACCCAGGATGTCCCATCCTGGTCACGGCACCAGTGTAACGGGTCGGTGAAAACGTCGAGCCCCACGGGGAATCGAACCCCGGTCCCTCCGCTCCGAAGTTGAGTATGCTACCGCTGCACCACAGGGCCAGCTGAAGTCTCACCGCTCCGCTATGGTACCTGAGCTACCAACAGGCGGGCAATGCGCTCTCCACGCACGCTCGGCCTACCCCGAACGATACGTGCCCGCTACAGTCCTATGATAAAGGGGGTTTGTATTATGCTCCTGACTTGAATATCTGAAATGCACAACATAATCGTAACAAGTAATCAATAATTTATTATGACATTGCACCTGACATCCGACGGATTTGATGATCCTTCCTATTAATACTAAAATGGCATATCAACTGGAACCAGATTTATAGAGTGGTTTTAACAATAATGGCTCTTAAAGTTGAAAAGGTGACACAAAATATGGGTCTTTGCACGTGTTGCAATTTGAGGTTGGGCATAGTTTACAATAGTTATACACGTTTGTTATACAACCTACCTGTTTCCTAGAGTGGGGACATACCCTCATACCTTGTTTGAAAAGAGTATGTTTGCTAGGGTTGCTTGTTGCATGAAAGATGTTTTGTTCAGTTTCATTCATGTGTACTGAACAGATTGCCATTTCTGTTATTAACTATACTGAGGTTGGCACAGGTCTATAGTGAGAAGAGTGGTCGCGAGTTTACGTTCCCCCATATTCCACTCCTCAGCCTCCTTCACGGCATGAGCACCCAGCAGAGCGGATGTCTCCAATCCGCTAGCTAGCATCTAGGCAGAACATCCACTTTACAATGAGAAAGGTGATGTGGAGTCTGCCAGAGTTTCCCCCTACTTTAATACTTACTACAGAATGGCTTGGGGGAAAAGTGACAGGAAATATAGGAGGGAATAAAATAAGGAGGAACTATGGGTGAAACTTTCACTTACATAGCCGCTATCTTCAAAAGATAAAGTGGTGTAGGACATGTATAACAAGAATTTGATGATCTAGTTATGATCTTCAGTTATGTTACTCCTTTTTCCTCTCTCTATGATTATCTGCCTACTGCCATAGCTGGCTCCCTCCACCAATCTTTACCTGCCTGTCTTACTGCTTGTCTACCTCCTTCCCTTATAAATATACAATTAATACATTACCTTACAGCAAAATCAAACAAAAAGAATCATGTCAATCTATATAGTCTTTTATTTATTACTCTTCCAAATGGGCCATGCCAGGTACTTTAGGAGAAATGATTTGTTTTTATCTTACAACTAGTGAAAAGCCCTTCCGTCCATCAAGAAGAGTCGAATTGCTATTCGATGTACTACAGACACTGGGAGTTCTGCAAGTTGATAATCCTCTGTAATTAGCATGCATTGATAACCTAGTTGGTCTCCCCAAGGCAACTTAAAATAGGATATGAAGTAACTTTGCGCCACCGAAACTAGTATTGGACTTGCAAAGGTAACAAGAGAGCCTCTGCAGTAGAATGGCACATACCAAGGTCAGTAAAACAGGCTGTGAAATCCTCTCATGTTTCCCCAGTAAGGACTAAATAAGTACTGTAGAAGGTCATAATGTAGGTCAGACATGCACATGTACCGCAGCATTAAAGCCTTCTCCCAATGCCTTGATCTTATTTTCCTCAGTACAGGAATGACACACCTGCAGATCTAGAGTATCTTTAATGATTCACGGTTTCATCTCCTACAGCTGCATCCATCTCACATGTCTCAAAATAAATAATCTGATTGACGAAAAAGAACTTAATTTTCCTCATAAAACATGGTTGTTGTGGGGTCTTTACACTACAAATCAGTCTTTAGACTACAAATTGACACCAATTTGTTGCGTAAAGACACACCACGGGTCTTTACACTACAAATGTGTCTTTAAAGCACAAATGACTTTACGCTACAAATGTCTTTACGCTACAAATGTCTTTACACTACAAATGTCTTTATGCTACAAATGTCTTTACGCTATAAAATGTCTTTAGACCACAAATGTCTTTACGCTACAAATGTCTTTAGGCTACAAACTGGGCACAAAAATCTGTCAGTCTTTACGCAACAAATCCTATATTATTGTCTCAGGAACCAAACTGGTCTCAAAATCTGTCAGTCTTTACGCAACAAACCCTATATAGTGTTCTTTATAGCCAAACTGCACTTAAAGATCAGCCAGTCTTTAGGCTACAAATCCTATATAGTGGTGTATGGTACCAAACCGGGTTTAAAGATCAGCCAGTCTTTACGCAACAAATCCTATATAGTGTTCTATGGTACCAAAGTGTGCTCAAAGGTCAGTCAGTCTTTACGCAACAAACCTTATATAGTGGTTTCAGTCTTTACGCAACAAATCCTATATAATGGTCTCAGGAACCAAACTGGTCTTAAAAATCTGTCAGTCTTTACGCAACAAACCCTATATAGTGTTCTTTATAGCCAAACTGCACTTAAAGATCAGCCAGTCTTTATGCTACAAATCCTATATAGTGGTCTCAGGTACCAAACTGGGCTTAAAAATCGGTCAGTCTTTACGCAACAAATCCTATATAGTGGTCTCAGGAACTAAAATCGACTTAAAGATCAGTGAGTCTTTATGCAACAAACCCTATAAAGTGGTTTATGGTACCAAACTGATCAAAGATGAGTCAGTCTTTATGCAACAAATCCTACATATAGTGGTCTCAGTCTTTACGCAACAAACCCTATATAGTGATCTATGGTACCAAACTGGGCTTAAAAATCTATCAGTCTTTACGCAACAAACCCTTTATAGTGATCTATAATAGCCAAACTGCACTTAAAGATCAGCCAGTCTTTAGGCTACAAATCCTATATAGTGGTCTATGGTACCAAACTGGGCTTAAAAATCGGTCAGCCTTTAGGCAACAAATCGTATATAGTGGTCTCAGGAACTAAAATCGACTTAAAGATCAGTGAGTCTTTATGCAACAAACCCTATAAAGTGGTCTATGGTACCAAACTGATCTTGAGACCACTATATAGAATTTGTTGCGTAAAGACTGACTGACCTTTGAGCATACTTTGGTTCCATAGAACACTATATAGGATTTGTTGCGTAAAGACTGACTGACCTTCGAGGATACTTTGGTTCCATAGAACACTATAAAGGATTTGTTGCGTAAAGACTGACCGATTTTTTAGCCCAGTTTGGTACCAATGACCACTATATAGAATTTGTTGCATAAAGACTGGCTGATCAATTGAGTGCAGTTCAGCTATATAGAACAGTATATAGGATTTGTTGCATAAAGACTGGCTGATCTTTAAGTGCAGTTTGATACCAAAGACCACTATATAGGGTTTGTTGCCTGAAGACTGACTGATCTATAAGCCCATTTTGGTTCCTAAGACCACTATATAGGATTTATTCCGTAAAGACTTACTGACCTTTGAGCACATTTTAGTACCATAGAACACTATATCTATTATAAGATTTGTTGCGTAAAGACTGGCTAATCTTTAAACCCAGTTTGGTACCATAAACCACTATATAGGATTTGTAGCATAAAGACTGGCTGATCTTTAAGTGCAGTTTGGCTATATAGAACAGTATATAGGGTTTGTTGCCTGAAGACTGACTGATCTATAAGCCCTGTTTGGTACCAGATACCACTATATAGGATTTGTTGCGTAAAGACTGACCGATTTTTAAGCCCAGTTTCGTACCAAAGACCACTATATAAGATTTGTAGCATAAAAACTGGCTGATCTTTAAGTGCAGTTTGGCTATATAGAACAGTATATAGGGTTTGTTGCGTAAAGACTGACAGATTTTTAAGCCCAGTTTGGTACCTGAGACCACTACATAGGATTTGTTTTAAGGTCAGTTTTTACTATAAACCACTATATAGGGTTTGTTGCCTAAAGACTGAGACCACTATATAGGATTTGTTGCATAAAGACTGGCTGATCTTTAAGTGCAGTTTGGTATCATAGAACACTATATAGGGTTTGTTGCATAAAGACTGACTGACCTTTGAGCACACTTTGGTACCATAGAACGCTATGTAGGATTTGTTGCGTAAAGACTGGCTAATCCTTAAACCCAGTTTGGTACCATAGACCACTACATAGGATTTGTAGCATAAAGACTGGCTGATCTTAAAGTGCAGTTTGGCTATAAAGAACACTATATAGGGTTTGTTGCGTAAAGACTGACAGATTTTAAGACCAGTTTGGTGCCTGAGACAATAATATAGGATTTGTTGGGTAAAGACTGAAACCACTATATATAGGGTTTGTTGCGTAAAGACTGACTGACCTTTGAGCACACTTTGGTACCATAGAACACTATGTAGGATTTGTTGCGTAAAGACTGGCTTATCTTTAAACCCAGTTTGGTACAGTAGACCACTATATAGGATTTGTAGCATAAAGACTGGCTGATCTTTAAGTGCAGTTTGGCTATTATAGATCACTATATAGGGTTTGTTGCGTAAAGACTGATAGATTTTTAAGCCCAGTTTGGTACCATGAATCACTATATAGGGTTTGTTGCGTAAAGACTGAGACCACTATATATAGGATTTGTTGCATAAAGACTGACTCATCATTGATCAGTTTGGTACCATAGACCACTTTATAGGGTTTGTTGCATAAAGACTCACTGATCTTTAAGTCGATTTTAGTTCCTGAGACCACTATATACGATTTGTTGCATAAAGACTGACAGATTTTTAAGCCCAGTTTGGTACCTGAGACCACTATATAGGATTTGTAGCGTAAAGACTGGCTGATCTTGAAGTGCAGTTTGGCTATGAAGAACACTATATAGGGTTTGTTGCGTAAAGACTGACAGATTTTAAGACCAGTTTGGTGCCCGAGACAATTATATAGGATTTGTTGCGTGAAGACTGAAACCACTATATAGGGTTTGTTGCATAAAGACTGACTGACCTTTGAGCACACTTTGGTACCATAGAACACTATGTAGGATTTGTTGCGTAAAGACTGGCTGATCTTTAAACCCGGTTTGGTACCATACACCACTATATAGGATTTGTAGCCTAAAGACTGGCTGATCTTTAAGTGCAGTTTGGCTATTATAGAACACTATATAGGGTTTGTTGCGTTAAGACTGATAGCTTTTTAAGCCCAGTTTGGTACCATAAATCACTATATAGGGTTTGTTGCGTAAAGACTGAGACCACTATATATAGGATTTGTTGCATAAAGACTGATTCATCTTTGATCAGTTTGGTACCATAGACCACTTTATAGGGTTTGTTGCATAAAGACTCACTGATCTTTAAGTCCATTTTAGTTCCTGAGACCACTATATACGATTTGTTGCGTAAAGACTGCTCCAACACACACCTTCTAATGTGACCCTGGAGGACAGGACCCTGAGTGGATGAAAGCTGCTCTGAGCAGCTCGATCAAAGCATGACTAGTTAATGTGAGCTTCTAAGTACCAGCTGCAGACGACATGAGGCAGCCTCAAACTAGGTTAGTAGGCAAACCTGATCTGGGAGGCTCTTTGAGACCCTCTCTGAGCCCCTTCCACCTGGTCCTCCAGGAGCTACAGACTGGTGATGAGGGGTCATTATCAGCTGTGGAACTGATGATGTCCTCCAGGGGATCTGTGTAAGGTAAGAAAGGGAACATTAGAGGCAGAGACAAAGATTCCGTCATGATCTGATACTACTGTAGCTGTTGGCTATTCAAGTTAGTTGTCAGCTAGGAAAAACTCCAGATTCGAAAATAGGTTGCTAGAAATTACTCTTTATTCATTTGTCATATAGCTTGTAATCATACAGGCAGATGGTGACATTCAAATATGCTTTCTAACAACAGGTGATGTAAGAACATACGGGAGTGATACGCTCACAGTCTTATCAGGTTGAGGACATACCCACTATTCTAGTACGCCCTAAATGAGCGGCACCTGTACTCACCATCTAGGACGTACCAGTATAATGGGTTACCCCCCAGCATCAGTGCATCTAGTAATTTACATAATATTTCACTCAAAGTCATAATATATGATATATCATGTTTGGTACCATTGGAAAGAGGACATCTTAATCTCTGCACTGGCCGATTTACAAACTACAATCATCTATATTTATTGTGATATCATGCATTAAACATGACACAGGCATGAAATAATCTTATATAGATCCAGTATAATCCATTTCTGAATTTTGTGTTAGATTTGCTGATAAATATAAATACACAGGTTAATAGAGTGGATACTGATCTATTACTCTATGTTTTGGTTTTATTTCCTAATGGAATGGTAACATCATAAATAGACAAAGTATTGAAAAAAATGGTATTTTCTCCCCAGCCCATGCCCTCAGTGTTGGTATAGCTAAGACCCATTGTTCTATGAGCCCTGCAGACCCACCCATGGGGGCCAGTATTCTAGTACAGCAGTCTGTTCATGGTCTAATGGTCACACAAAAAGTACCAGATTAATGGTACACACCAGAACCAGGCACCGTACTACTATACTGGTACAGTCTGTTTGTATAGACTGTACCAAGAAAGTAGTACGTACCAACAACCTTTTCCCGTCCCCTACCTGCTTATTAACAATTCCCCTACGTCTAAGGCTCTCTCTTATCTCAGTAAACTCCCAGTGAGTCAGACTCCACAAAGGGAGTTATATACCTGTGGGTCTCGGAGTTATATACCTGTGGGTCTATTTCCAGTAACCCCTGAAGGGAGGGATGGAGATGGACGCAGGGTCACCGAGGTTAGAGCAGCAGCAGGACAAATCTACAAAGTACAACTGAGTTCTAGGAATATCTGTTGTGGAACAACCAGGCTGGCAGGAATGCACAACAAAACTGAGTCCCAGAGTAGAAGAACCCAGGGGTTTATATACTGGGGAATCATATAACTCCACTTCATTACTCGTAAACACTTGAGTTCCCGAGGAATTCCGGGTAACCTGAAACCAGTTTCCCCCGCACCCACGCAATACCCGAACAAGTTCGGGTCATACGTGGCAGTCCCGGCTCGGTGCATACCGCAAGGTCGCACTCGACCAAACCTCAGATGCTGGATTATGTAATCACATGCCGGGGTCTGGGTAGGAGTGCGACCCGGATATGCCACAACAAGAATAGCCAGACAAGTCAATCCGGTTCTATGGAAATAGTACAGTGACCCACTACACTACTTATAATTCTACCACCGGAGGCTACTCAACGCTAGGTCCTCTCCACCTGCAGTGCGGTAAGAACTCTCATTTTGCATAGTAATCTTGACACAATTTATACAATTATAGAAACTTTATTTGATGGCCCATAGTATGAAATTCCATTGAAGTCATCTGTCAATCAGCCTCAGTCTTCTCAGTTCTCAAGGGTGTCTGTTTGACAATTGAGTTTAAGTTTGCAGGGTGTTTATTCCTCATTGTAATCAGTATAAAAGTATGCAAGTACCTTTACATTGGGATTCATTGAATGAAAAATAAGGTTCTTTATTTCATCACAAACATTTTAACTGACACACATCAATGCATCACCTCCATTTCACTTACTGTAAACGTAGATATTTTCACGCATAAATATCTTCTTGTTTTGGCTATAAACTACAATTTCACGTGTATTTAAATTCACAAATTTAGGAATAGGGTAGTTTTATTGTTATATTGGATAAATACTAACGCTGTAAATATTTTCGCAGATTTCATTTTCTGCGAAAATCGCAAAAATATGTACAGCGCGAAATAAAAAACGTTTATATACAGTTATATACTTCATACTTCACCCATACACATACATATCACATGTCCCTCACATCACAGGCCAGTTCTACAGCTCTGATGTAACCGGACCTAATTCACGTAGAGAGAACCTAATAGGGAGGATTCATCCATCAAGTGTGTGACACACAGGTAGGTATTTAGTATTAGCCTTTACACTGTTACAGTCTAAGATGAAAGATGCAACAAAGTAGGCACATACACAGAGTACAGAGAGAAACATGCCTATCGGGAATTGTGTGCATGGAATTCCCACATCAAATACTTATGGAGCTTTGTCAGTGTTTGATCTTAGCTGAAACAGTTCATCATATAGTTAATAATACATACACCTATGAAATACACCTTATTAGGTTAGACAGTCTCAACATGTTGAGATTATTTTGCAACCCTCAGGCTAGATAGTCTCAGAATTGTAAGACATGCGCAAGATAATACAGTTTTGTTACTATCTCGCAACCCTAAGGCCAGATAGTCTGATAAAATGGACAGAAAAGAGGAGAAAGAGATCAGTTTGAAATCGGCTAGGGAAGCCCACTGTTTACCATTAAAATATATATATATATATATATATATACATATATGTCATATAATGGGAACAGAAACCTTATATCCCCTGCAGTAAGGTTCCTCTTTGCATATCAGGAAGCAATGTTGATGCATTAAATCAGAGGTATATTTGATATTATATGCCATAGTGGTTTTAATAATCCATTGGATGTCTGGGCCTCCACATGTAGCTTCCTGGTTCTGCTTTTTCACAGGAGGCATATTTGGTTAAGATCTAATCTGACAATGAGCGGCTCACATACTGGCTCCTTCATGATAAAGCCTTCCTCCTACATAAACTATCTTTACCTTTCCTCCTCCGGGTACTTTCTATCCCATGAATTTGCCATGAATATTATTCTCAAAGGTTCTGGTTATACAAAGCTAGACGTATAACTACTGCTGCAATCACCATATATTCTTCCCTGTTTGGTTCTCAGCTTTCAGACTATATAGCCATGAATAGTTTCCTTTGCTCAGGGTCCTTTGAATGTCCCTCAACCTAAACCATGCTAGATAGGTCCCCAAGCTCACTTTGTGTATAGAATGTAGCTGGCTTATGTCCCTCCAGCACAAGACCATAGAATCCAAAGCTTCACACTTGCATTAATGGAAAGCTCTGTGCTATAATAGTGTTTCATCATGCATTACATCAACCTCATCGAACATATGTCTGCATGGACATTACTCTGTTCCCAGAGGGAGAACAGGTTTACAACTAAGTTAATCAGTGAATGAGAAATTAGATTTACATACTGAGTCAGCTGATATGATGATATATGTGGCAAGAGTAAACAGCAAAATGAAACAGAAACAGGCCAGATTTAATTCATACCAATCGTTTCTAACGTGGCCAATCCCTGTGCACTGGAAGACGACCATCTAATGATACTAAGAATAGAAAAATCCAAATTGAATTGAATTGGAACCACAACAGGCCCCCATGTAGGCTGCTGCATCACATCCTGGTGAATTATCCATAATGACCAGTGGCAGTAATATGGCATACATCATCATAACGTACTTCACGAGGCTTATCAATGTTACAAAGTATCTGTCTTGTATTGTTGATTCAATGACCCTACCAGCATATGTTCTCCTGATCTGATAAATTCATGAAGAGCTATGTGTAATCTCATCCATTTATTTTCTCAGTTGTTGTTGTTCATTGTATCATACTAAGTCTTGATCTAATACATCTGTTGTAGTCTGCTTAAATAGCAGGAAGGACTTCTCACTACCTTGCAAAGAACCATCCAAGGCGAACATGGGTAGGGGCCAGGTGGATGTGGCATTAGCTCAGCTAAGTGTTGCATTTGAAACATTGCTGAGTAAGTTCTTTCTGTAAACCAGGATAAAAGAACGGGATTGGTGTATTTACATAATCTCATACTCCAACAAAAAATTCTATGTAACATTGCAACTTGCAGATGTAGATCAACCATATCTAAATGCATCATGTTTGAAAACCATTTCTTTCTGAGAAAAACATGATGATTACTGTGGAACGCTAGTACACAAGTCAGATCGGCGATGTGACTTAGAGGATGGGCCCATGGTCAGGTTGAGACTTATACTCAAGTTTTTGCTTTTGTAATACAGTACAAAGATCACCATAATCAGATCGCCGGTTGGGCTTATAGAATCGGACCATACTATTACATGCGAGTTAGGCTTCTACATCCTCACCCCTCTATGCTACTCACTCAATATGGACATGGGGAAGGGAGACAGTAAATCTAAAGCAATGGAAAAAACACAAGGATGTAATAAGCTAAAGGGTTTAGTTCATCAAAAGAAAACACCAGGCAGCCTAAGGATAAACATGTAGTGAAAAACGAAATAATTGAATGCTGTGGAAAATGCATGGTATTATTTTTATATACACATTACTACATCGGCAGCCCTCTCCATCTCCACCATACTAACTACCATGCCCATCTCTCTCCACTAAAAGCCTTGTCTATCTGTTCTGGTTTTTGCCTGCCTCCTCCACATGTACACCGTTACAAATATTCACTTACAGCAAATTATGTGAGGAAGCTGTTAGGCATATTTAATACGTTTAGAATAGCAGAATGACACTTTTGTGCCAATTTAACTAGTCTATTTTGTTTATCTAATCCACATATGCCCCACTGGGTAGCTCCTGGAATAGAATAACCAATTATACCATTGAATTCATACTACAGACAAGCCCCCCCCCCACTTTACACTACAGAGCTGTATTTCTGTTCAATGTATAATGCCAAATGAGAAAATATGAATTCAGAAATGTACTCATTTTTTTGCAGTTGATATACATACACTCATTCCTGAGTAGATCTGCTGAACATATGCATAAACTGTCGGAAACGTGTCTCTTAATCCAAACCCTGAGGGTCTAGTCAGTCAATATTCAAGTGGATAGGAAAAGCAGAAAGGGAACAATGCCTCAAAAACCTTGGTTTGTCTTTGCCCCATAATATATCACTTTTATTTCAATCTGAACATCAATTCTTGACAATATTGCGAATTGAGTGAGCAGATGAACATTAAGCTGAAGGGGGGCTAGAGATGTTAATGTTACAGAATAGGAAGATCGGATCTGAGCAGGCAGCACAAAGGTGGACAAAGGGATTGGAAGCAACGAGAAATTTGGTGGGCCACTGACAGGCAAGAATCAAGATGGGTACTGTAATGACGGGAATTACAAATAGCATAGCATTGGAAAGACTGGAATATTTGGGTAGCCTCCTGATTCTCACAATAGCCTGCTATCATGCCCCTCACTGCTGAACACCACTTAGTTCCTAATGAAGCCCCACAGAAGTAGGCCATACTATTATACTACTACAACTACAGCCTCTCTCCTACCTATCCAATACACACCCATGAACATACACCAGAACAATAAAATGCCTGTCAGCATCATGTCTCAATGTGACTCAGTAAATCTGAGCAGGCCTCGCTCACTCTGACTGCCTAATAGACACAACAGGAGGAGGGCTCTTTGTCTTGGGGGAGGGTTGTGTTGAGGCACAATGTCTCATCTATATGTACAACACTGTGCCAGAACTCCACAAGGAGGCTAAGATTGCCTCTGTTTGTTGGTACAGGTCTGACCAAGTCTTTTATGGCCCCCAAAGGCAGAAAATCCCTAAAAACATCAAAAATGACAAAAATGACATCTTTTACATGCCCCTCATTTTATCTGAGGAATCAATAGCCCATCCCACTTATCTTTTTTCCATTAGGCCTATGTTATAGAAGATGGATTCAAGAGATTTGACCCTGATATGTATTTTTTATCTTTTACTGTAGACTTTTGAATTAGTCACTTATTGTCAATCTATGTTATTGTTTTGGTGTTCTCACATAGTAATCAAAGATATACCACAGCATAACCATTTTACCCCAAATGTTGAGATAACATGTGGGCCTTATACTGTAAAAAGAAAATTTTCAAAAAAATCCAATCCTCTAGGCTCCAGGAACAGATGAATATTTGATTCAACTTAAAAGCACGGAGGAACAATTGCCATTTCTCTCTCTCTTTTGGATATTTATGGCTAAATATTGATATAATATATAGTTCTAAAAGGACTTGTGGTGACAGGGGGTTAGTGCTTGATAGCTATGTTTGATCGTCCATTCACCTATGCACACATAAATGCTTCACTATGACAAATTTGAATCCCTGATGGTGTTACTCCATGCTTTTAAGTTGCGGCGTTACGCCATGCTTCTAACTAGCAGCAGGCAAACCCTCCCTAATTAGCTTCTCTGTGCTCCAGAGGGTGCCTACACTACTCCTAGATCATTTTCATGCATTATAATCAACAATGCCTTCCATATCTAGAATATGTGGGTGATTTGAAAATTCACCCGGACTTGAAAGCAAGGAGTAACTCTAGAAAAAAATAAAGACTCACAGAAATGCTAATATCCAATATATTTAAGTTCAATTACTTCATTGCTTTGCTACCGACCCTCTTAGATAGTCTGCCCCCCCTTAAATGTCTGAATTTCATATTTCTTTTCCTATTTATTGTGATATTCTATTAAAAGCACGGAGTAACTGGTATTACTCCATGCTTTAAAGTGCTGATATTAGCCACATTCAGGCCCATACTGTGAAAAGTGGGTGATGGCATGGGTTTAAAAGCTCGCTTTACACAAAAGTAGATATGTTGAAAATAATACTGAGTGAGTAACAAGAGTATCTGACCCCTTTTTAATAAGTAGGGGTAAAGGTGCGGAAGTGTGATAGAGCTTTTATATTTTTCAAAAGAATCCAAATTTCACAGGCCCATATCTCAGAAATTATTCTCTTTGTGATTTCAATCTTTATTAGAATTAAAGATGTATGTTGTGCCATGCTGTAAACGGAATTATTAGTTGCTGTGTTGTATCTAAGAAGAAAATGAGAGGTCCCCGTACTTAAAAGCACAGAGTAACATGAAAAATGCCTGAAATCTTCGGATCGTCATAAAAACTGAACCGCTAGGGTTAGAAGTGTACGATGGTTTCATGGAGCCAAGATATATACCTTTCAATAGAATAAATTTGTATAAACATATCCTGAGGTTTCTGATTTGTCCTTCCCCTGCTCAAAACCTACATAAGGCAGTGGATTGACCCAACTATTGTAGCAGGAAATGCTTCATATTAATAAAGCAATAATTCATAAGACTGTCAATCAGACTGCATAAATAAATAAATAAATAGATAAATGAATATATAGATATAGAGCAGCTCTCATCAAAAGTTTTAAGAAATCCCTGTTACGAAGAGATACTAGCATCAATATGTTTTTCTGTCCTTCTTACAAACCTTTGTTTGTATCTAGACAAACATTTGTTTTCTTGGCCCCAGCATTTGGACAGCGTGCATCTATATGTGAAACAGGTTTGCAGGGCAGCTCTCGTCTTCCTGACACAAATTGCTAGAATTAGGAACAATTTGCTCCTGTATGTCTGACCAGACTGGACAAACAGAGGTGTCCAATTCTCTGCCAGGACATTATATGGATTATGCCAGGGACCAGATGTATAAAATACAAGTTAGAAAATTCTTAATATGATTTAGCGGTAGTACATGTATTGTGCTGTTGTAAATTCTTCTTGTTGAATCTGGCTGCATTTTTAGTAAGAAAGGAGACAATTAAACAATTATTTCTTCACATAAATCACAGTTCAATGTAAACTGTGACAAACAAGGAGGGAATTCTAATGATGTTCTCTAAAGAAGGAACTTAAATCAATTTTTTTTTTACCTTTTGCATCATCCTAACCTACTGTTAAAATGAGAACTTGTAATGATATATTTGCTGCTGTTGAATAATTGAATGTATGCTCTGCAATTACATACTTGGATTACTGCTTAATGTTTAGAAGTCAGCATAGACTCTATTCATAATCTGGCTTAGAAGTAAACAGCCCTCCTGAGTGATGTCACACACTTCTTTAAAGTTACAATAAACAATCTTAGTTAGAGAATCATGGTCATTTGTTATAGGTTTTTAGATAGCACCAATGCTATATAGTAAGTCTTAATCCTATGTATACATGTATCATTCCCTATGCACCACACTAAAAGGTATGTGCACCCAAGGTATAGGTCTAAAGGCAAACAAGTGTCAGCAACAGACCAGATGTTTGTTACCCTTCTTCAGTGCAGACCATGCATGTTAAGACACAAGGAGACATGTTTGTGGATAAACACAGAAGACTAACAGTCTGAGCAACATGTGAGGCTTTTTGAGGGACAGAAAGTATGTAAGCCTATTTGATTCATTGTTATTTGACTCTGAGTTAACGATTCCAGACTCAATATGTTGGGTGTAGCAGAAATAACATTTGTTGAAAGGCTAGATGGATGGCTTAAATCCCCTCTGATCTCTTTATTTAGTTATCATTAGTTTCCATTAATTCATATAATCTTGTTCTATATATCTGCCTCACGTCTCACGATATAACATGAAAGGTATGGGGTTGGGAGAGAAAGTAATGGTCTTTCGTCGAAAGAGACAACAGGCTTCATATTGGCTATGGAAATTGAGCACTTACAAAACGACAATGAATTTCCCAAAGAAGTTCATGCTACCATTTTAACCACAGGCCTACACTGAGCTGCAGTGGGATGGTAGTGTTAGTGTGAAGGCCTGACACGCTAGTGGTCCGGTCATCCAGGTGACCACGTGATCAAACACTACATACAGGTAGTGTACACAGCAGACAGTAGATCACTCCAGTATAGGCCTGATGGTTCTTGTGGGAACTACCTGTATGTAGTGTTTGATCATGTGGTCACCTGGATGACCGGACCACTAGAGTGTCAGGCCTTTACACTAACACTATCACCCCACTGCAGACCATCACCACCAGAACACGGCTCAGTGTAGGCCTGTGATTTTAACTGATGAGGATAAATGATTCATTGCCCGGCATGATTGAAATATAATCGGTAGTATCCCATTTTCATTTGGATGGCAGGCAGTTTTTGTTTTTTGTTCTTCAATACAGTGACAACCATAGGATAAGGGATTCACTACTTTCTAATATTGCTCTAGGTCGGTTTGCCCATTGGTCTTCTATAAATAAGTTAACTGTAAATGAGAGTAAAACAAAGGTGATGGTCTTTGCCGCAGCTCCCACCCTGAAACGGTTGCCCAAACCCACTGTTAAGTTGAAGGAAAATAAATTACAGCAGGTAATCTCTAACAAGTACCTCGGCATCATAGTCGACCAAGAATTAAATTTTTCGCTACATGTAAAAAGTCTTATAAAGGATCTGAAATTTAAGTCAATCTTGTTGTTTAGGTTAAAAAAAATGATGCCCAGTTTGGTTTTGTTACACATCTATAAAGCGTATGTTATTCCCTTGATTGATTATGCCGATACACTATATACTAATACACATGCTGATCTGCTAGAAGCATTACAACGCATCCAAAATAAATGTCTAAAGACCTGTTTACATCTTAATATATTGACTCCTACCATAGAGGTCCATAGAGCCGCTCAACTACCAATTTTAGATTTAAGAAGAGTATATCATGTTAAGCTGCTAGCTCATAAGAGAGCATACAGTGGTACAAAGTACAGAAGGGTAACTGGAAGACCTACTAGGGCTAACATGGCACCTTTATTGTTTTATAACATAATACATGCTACATCGTATGAGCACAGTCCACAGGTAACATGCGGACAGGTATGGAATGAGTTAACCCCTGAGGATAGAGGTATTGAATGTAAAGATATCTTCAAAGCCAAAGCACGAGCAACTCTTGACGCATCCATTCCTAAGAAACTGTGATTTGCTGCTTTTTATACATGTTTTTTTTTTTAAATGGGGAAAGTTAAATAGTATCGATTTACATTTGTGATAACATGAAAGCTGCTGCCCTCTTGTCAAATTAACTAATTATTTGAACTCGATTTAAAATTTGTTACACGTGCATTAAATGGTATGACCTGAAAATTATCATTGTATAACGTTCATACCATGGCTTTTATGTCCAAACCTCGTAATATCATTATGTAACTAAATGAAAAACATATATGTACATACAGGCATTACCGGTACTCGAGCATTCGTGTATACTTAACATTGATAAACCACAAATGGTCATCTACATGAAGTCACCTGTATGTCATACACTGTAAACCCTGCATCTGATACCTATGGACAATAAAAGCTAAACTTTGTTCAAAAAAAAAAATTGAATCCTTTTTGCTTTTCCTTGAAAAGCATATTCAATTCTGTGAAATGTTTGCATTGGTATAAGATTAACACCTACCTACAGGTTGGTAAAAGTAATTTGGCAATAGAGCTCTGATCATGAGGGGATGTTTAGAAAGTTGGAAGTTCAATGGTGTACATATCCTGCTAAGTGAGATTTTTTATGCCAACACCCAAATACACCGTTCTCAAGTTCCTCATGGCTATATTTACTGAGCAGTATAACAAGTCATGTAGGTTTATCACATTAAACTATATGTATGGGTCACCAAAAAAAAGAAACCCCTATATAAAATCATTTTCCCCCCAACATTTCTATATTGTTCATGCAATTTCTCAAAATCAGTTTTTTGTTTTGTGTTTTTGCTATTAACCATGAAAATTCTTGCTGTCAAATGGCAACATTGGCCGAAGAGGGTTACCCCTTTAAAAACAACTTGAAATTTATTTACATTTCTGCATCCTTTATCCAATTTCTCAAAAACACTCTTTCTTTGCTGTCAATATCGAAAATCGGTGCTGTCAACTGTCAACTTTATCAAAAACATAGCTGCCAACAGCAACAGTTAACACCGACATTATGATTTTTGATGTTGACAGCATCCCCTTGACGGCTTCTGTACATATATATAATGCATAAGGCTGTTTTTACTGTGGACTTGCACATATATTGACCAGTTTGATCCACAAGCAGATCTCTGTAATAAATAGATATTTAGCTTTTTGATTTCTTTATACTCATATTTGTACAAGTATGTTCATATACACTGACAAAAGATTAATACACCATTTAGGTTGATAAAGAGTGTAGTTTTGGTAACTGACTCATTCTAAAAGAATTATGTCAAAGTTAACAATTATCATTATTATGTACATCTTTAAGCAGATCATTTTGAATTACATGTACAGCTTTTGGGTAGAGTGAGCATGCATTTTATAAATGGAGCCCTACAGGTAGTAGAAGGGACAATATTATATACTGTTTGGGTTGGATAGTGTTGGAGCACTAGTCTATTTCATAGAGCTATACCTTTCCAAATGATAGACTTTAAACCTATATGGTTTGAAACAAAAGGGGTGTGTACCTCAAGATCAATTATCAAATATGTTTTTAACCAGAGTTAATCAATATAATTTAGAAGGTATTCAAATAGTAGAAATTAGTTGGCTTGTATTATGGTTGTATGCAGCATAATTCTACAAACATTTACAACTATAGGTCAATGCAGCAAGAAAGGGTGACTTTTCATCATAAATTTGTTTTTATGTTTTGGTGGAATCCTAATAGCGTTGTCTGTAATGGCTATGTTTGCAATAATCTAATATCAGAGGATTCACAGGATAATTATCTTTCAAATAGTATATGTTAAAATGCAGCATTTCAAGGTTGTATTCATGTACTTGTCTGTCAGACTTCAGAAATGTTTAAAAGCTTTATCAACAACTTTTCGGAAAAGTCACTCTTTTTTGCTGCATAGGTCTATAGGAATGGTTATTGCTGCCTAAAACATGCTTAGGCGCTCACTGAGGACCATCCTTCTTCCACTCACAGAAAAGTAACTTGTTTTTTTTCCCTGAGTTGTAAAGGCAAGATATGGAGTCTGTCTGGCAGGAAAGTGTGTGTAGTGGGAAGGAGTGGGTGGAAACTCCATATTTCTCAGTCTTCTTTTTTCTTTTAGCAAGAGTTTTGATGGGCTGCAAGTGAGTCCCGATGATATCTCAGAGTTGGTCCTGTAACCAGTTTTAGGAATCAACCCTATATAATTTGAATTCTGCTTTGACCTGACTATTGTCATGGCAAGTAGGATGTGTCAAGACTAACTCTACCTACTACTGAAAATAATACCTCCCAATTCCCCTGTTCAACTGGTAGAGGCAGTAAAAGGACCTCTACAAGAGAACATGGCATGACAAGGCTGGGTAGACTAGGCAGCAAAAAACTCACGTTATCCAAGTAATGACAAAATAAGTACTGCAGAAGTTCTCACTGATAGGAAATCGGTAGGTCTGACATGCACCTGTACTGCAGCAGACACACATTACAGCCTTCCCCTAATGCCTTGATCTCTTTAAAGTCTACTTCTTCAGGAAAATATAAGAAGGAATAAAACAAGGAGGAACTATAGGTGAAACTGTTGGTTACATAGCCGCTATCATCCTATAAGTAATGCAAATTGCATCACCCTTATTTCAAACGGTGCATTCAGTGCTCGCTTTTGCAATGCATCCTGCTTTTTGCCCTTTATGTTGAAAGTCTATGTATGTTATCCCCCTAATTAATGGTTATCAATTCAATTGATTGAGCCTTTCCACCCATGTTTTTAAACCGGTTATCAGTTTTCTAGCACAATTTTGGCAAGCACCTCTAGAAAGACCCTCTAAATATGAGTCTCTGTGTGACTGAACCTCCCCGAATTTGATTATATGGGTTCAAAATAAAAGATCCATGCAGCTTTATCTCTTGTACTATAATCAAGTGCAGCTCAACTTTATCAGGCTCCTTTGAAATGTGCAATTCCAATTACATCTCTCAGATCTAAAGGACCTTCAACAAATTATTTTGATGTCAACGACCATGGCAGACACTCATTAAAGGAAGATCAGAGAAGACTTGCCATGCTAATGACATCTGCATTAGGTTGTGACAGCCTCTTGTATTCAGTTTCCTGCCAAAATGGTAGCACACTAATCTAATGTTGACCTTATTGCTAGAGGTTCAATGAGTGATAAAAGGTCTGTTATCTTGTTAAAGTCAAATGCACTTGGAAACACGAGTGTATCTGATGAGTTCAATAGGCAACTTTATTAAAAATGTTGTGTTCGCTACACACCTGAAGGACCTTGGTGACAGGAGGTATTGATGCAATGTGATAAGGGAGGCTTGTATTGCTCTCCTGACTTGAATATCTGAATTGCAAACCATAATCTTCACAAGTAATGAGGTGTAACTCTGAAGATTGTGGACATACCCTATGATTATACCTTGTTTGAAAAGCATATGTTTGCTAGGGTTGCTTGTTGCATGTAGGATGTTTTGTCTGGTCTCATTTATGTGTACGGAATGTGAACTGAACATTTCCTGCGTAGTTCCCATACATGGTTCTGAGGTTGGCACAGGCCTATAGTGAGTAGAGTGGGGCCTAGCTCAGATTTCACCCACGTCCCACTCCTCAGCCTCTTCATGGTATGAGCGCCCAACAGGGTGAGGTCTGCCACCCCAAAAGCCCCCCTCTAGGCAGATTAAGCACTGTACAATTAGAAAGCTGATATAGATTGTGTCTGCCAAAGTTTCCATCACTATATTGCTTACTATAACATGGCTTGGGGGGAAGTGACAAGAAATGCAGGAGGGAATAAACAAGGAGGAAAAATGGGTGAAAGGCTCAGTTACATAGCTGCTATCTTAAAGATTTAATGATAAACTGGTGTGGGACATGTATATTATAAATTTGATGATCTAGTTAATCTTCAGTTATGGTACTCCTGTTTTCTCTCTCTATGTACCTTCAGGAGAAATGATTTCTTTTTTTTATCTTAGTGAAGAGTCCTTCCCTCCATCCAGAAGAGCCAAATTGCTATTAAATCTACTACATACACTGTGAGTTCTGCAAGTTGATAATCATCTGTCGTTGCCATGCATTGATAACCTAGTCGGTCTACCCAAGTCAACTTAAAATAGAATATGAAGTAACTTCACGTTATGGAAACAAATATTGGATATGCAAAGGTAACAAGAGAGCCTCTGCAGTAGAACAGCACATACCAAGGTCAGTAAAACAGGCTGTGAACTCCTCTCATGTGTCCCCAGTAAGGACTAAATAAGTACTGTAGAAGGTCATAATGTAGGTCAGACATGCACATGTACCGCAGCATTAAAGCCTTCTCTCAATGCCTTGATCTTGTTTTCCTCAGCACAGGAATGCCACACCTGCAGATCTAAAGTATCTTTAATGATTATCGGTTTCATCTCCTACAGCTGCATCCATCTCACATGTCTCAAAATAAATAATCTGATTGATGAAAAAGAACTTAATATTCCTTATAAAACATTGTTGTATATATTAGCCATGGGATTAATATAGGATTATTTGCAGGTGGTGTTATCTTCATGTTACTGTTTTGGTGTTTAAGTCACTGCTTTTTCTCGATGAATTTAAGAATAGATCTGGGGCTCTCATTTCAAGTGTGGTCAGACCACCTGCCTCTCTCTAAAATAATCGTTTTAGAATTTCATAGTAAGACTCTATATTGGGAAACGCAAAATGAATTAGTTTAATGATAGGTTTGTCCCTGGTTTTAAAGAAAGCCTTAACACACACCAATAAAATAATGCTCCTAGCACACACCTTCTTATAACACCCTGGGGGACAGGACCCTGAGTGGAGAGAAGCTGCTCTGAGCAGCTCGATTAAAGCCTGGTTGATATGAGTGGCTCAGAACCAGCTACAGGCAGCATAAGGTAGCCTCAATCTGGGTTAGTAGGTGAACCTGATCTGGGAGGCTCTTTGAGACCCTCTCTGTGACCCTCTCACCTGTCCTCCAGTAGGTAGAGACAGGCCTGATGCGGTGATGTGGGTTGTTATCAGCTGTAGGGTCAAGGAGGTCCTTCGGGGGATCTATGTAAGGTGAGAAAGGGAGCATAAGGTGCAGAGGACAGAGACAAAGATTTACCCATCATCTGAGACTACTTATAATTCTACCACCGGAGGCTACTCAACACTGCAGTGAAGTAAGAACTCTCATTTTGCATAGTCATCATGACACAATTTATACAAATATAGAAAATTGATTTGATGGCCCATAGAATGACGTTCCATTTAGGTCATCTGTCAATCAGCTGCTGTCTTCTAGGTTCTAAAGGGTGTCTGTTTAATACAATTTTGAGTTTGCAGGGTGTTTATTCCTGTAGTTTAATCAATACAAAATTATGCAAGTACCTTTCCATTGGGATTCATTGAATAAAAGATAGAATTCTTTATTTCATCACAAACATTTTAAATGAGACACATCGATGCATGACCCCTATTTCACTTATAAGACTTCCTGTAAACATAGAGATTTTCGCACATAAATATCTTCCTGTTTTGGTTATAAAGTACAATTTCACGCGTATTTAAACTCACAGATCTAGGAATAGGGTAGTTTTGTTATTATATTGGATAAATACTAACGCTGTACAAATTTTTGCGGATTTTCATTTTCGCCGAAACTTGCAAAAACATGTACAGCACAAAATAAAAAACGCTTGCAGAACCCTCTTCATATACAGTTATATAGTTCATATTTCACCCATACAGATACATATCACATGTCCCTCACATCACAGGCCAGTTCTACAGCTCTGATGTAGCTTGACCTAATTCACGTAGAGAGAACCTAATAGGGAGGATATTTTCATCAAGTGTGTGACACACAGGGAGATATTCAGTATTAGCCTTTACACTGTTACAGTCTAAGATGAAAGATGTATCAAAGCAGGCTATAAAACACACAGAGTACAGAGAGAAATATGCCTATCGGGAATTGTGTGCATGTAATTCCCACATCAAAGACTTATGGAGCTTTGTCAGTGTTTGATCTTAGCTGAAACAGTTTATCATATAGTTAATAATACATACACCTATGAAATACACCTTATTATGTTAGACAGTCTCAACATGTTGAGATTATTTTACAACCCTCAGGCTAGATAGTCTCAGAATTGTAAGACAGGCGCAAGATAATACAGTTTTGTTACTATCTTGCAACCCTCATGCCAGATAGTCTGACAAAATGGACAGAAAAGAGGAGAAAGAGATCCGTTTGAAATTGGCTAGGGAAGCGCACTGTTTACCGTTGAAATATATATATATATATATATATATATATATATATATATATATATATATATATATATATATATAATATATATGTGTACAGGCAAGGGAAAAGGGATATCCAACGAAAATGTCAACTTTAAAATTGATATCATAAGCTTTCCAGTGATATATTACACAAGAAGATATCATTTCTAGTTTTTTAGAAATGGCTAAATGAAAATGGGTGGTCATTGCCCTATCCAAAACCCGAATAAGCTCTAAGTGTCATACTTTCCTAGATATCTCTATCTAATCAGCATAATTAGAATAATTAGAAAATGATCACACATTTTTATCCTAAAGGCCATAGATTTTGATCTAGAAATGATAATTGTATTCTGTTTTGACCATAGTAATCCTCGTGAATCATTCTATTATCGGGCTACTTCATTTTCTTTATTTGGAATGAAAATCACGTTTCCATGGCAACACATATCAACCAAGACACCCATTTAGGCTCTAAAACGTTCTTTTTACATTCCAAATAAGGAAGCTTTTCACCAAAAATAGAATGTTTTTTATAGAATTATTGAATTCTCCAGAAAAAAGTACAAAAAGGGAAATATTAGCCTGTTTCTTCCATTTTAGGCCATGGTGGAGCCCCCTGGTGGCTGAAAATGGTACTAATCCCGCGGGGATACCCCTTTCTGCTTGCCTGCTCACATATATATATATATATATATATATATATATATATATATATATATATATATATATATGCCATATAATGGGAATAGAAACCTTATATCCTATCCCCTGCCATAAGGTTCCTCTTTGCATATCAAGAAGCAAAGATACACTATTGTTGATGTATTAAATCAGAGGTATATTTGATATTATATGCCATAATGGTTTTAATAATCCATTGGATGTCTGGGCCTCCACATGAAGCTTCCTGGTTCTGCTTTTTCACAGCAGGCACATTTGGTTCAGATCTAATCTGACATTGAGCAGCTCAAATACTAGCTCCTTCATGACAAAGCCTTCCTCACCATATATTCTTCCCTATTTGGTTCTCAGCTTTCAGACTATACAGCCATGAATAGTTTCCTTTGCTCAGGGTCCTTTGAATGTCCCTCAACCTGAACCATGCTAGATGGGTCCCCAAGCTCACTATGTGTATAGAATGTAGCTGGTTTATGACCCTCCAGCACAAGACCATAGAATCCAAAGCTTCACACTTGCATTAATGGAAAGGTCTGTGCTATAATAGTGTTTCATCATGCATTACATCAACCTCCAGGAACATACTAGTATGATGATATATGTGGCAAGAGTAAACAGCAAAATGAAACCGGAACAGGTCAGATTTATTTCATACCAATGGTTTCTAACGTGGCCAATCCCTGTGCAGTGGAAGACGATCATCTAATGATACTAAGAATAAAAAAAATCCAAATTGAATTTAATTGGAACCACAACAGGCCCCCATGTAGGCTGCTTCCTCACATCCTGGTGAATTATCTATAATGACCAGTGGCAGTAATATGGCATACATGGTCAAAACGTACTTCACAAGGCTTATCAATGTTACAAAGTACCTCTCTTGTATTGTTGATACAATGACGCTACTGACATAATTATGTTCTCCTGATCTGATAAATTCATAAAGAGCTACGTGTAATCTGATCCATTTATTTTTCTCAGTTGTGGTTGTTCATGGCATCATACTTGATATAATACATCTGTTGTAGCCTGCTTAAATAGCAGGAAGGACTTTTGGTACCTTGCCAAGAACCATCCAAGGCGAGCATGGGTACGGGCCATGTGGATGTGACATTAGCTAAGCTAAGTGTTGTATTTGAAACATTGCTGAATAAGTTCATACTGAACACCAGGATAAAAAAACGGGATTGGTGTATTTACATCATCTCATACTCAAACAAAAAATTCTATGTAACATTGCAACTTGCACATGTAGATCAACCATATCTAAATGCATCATGTTTGAAAACCATTTCTTTCTGAGAAAAACATGATGATTACAGTGGAACGCTAGTACACTAGTCAGATCGGCGATGTGACTTAGAGGATGGGGCCATGGTCAGGTTGAGACTTATACTCGAGTTTTTGATTTTGTAATACAGTACAAAGATCACCATAATCAGATCGCCGGTGGGGCTTATAGAATCGGACCATACTCTTACATGCGAGTTAGGCTTCTACATCCTCACCCCTCTATGCTACTCACTCAATATGGACATTGGGAAGGGAGACAGTAAGTCTAAAGCAATGGAAAAAAACACAAGGATGTAATAAGCTAAAGGGTTTAGTTCATCAAAAGAAAACACCAGGCAGCCTAAGCATAAACATGTATAGTGTAAAACGAAATAATTGAATCCTCTTGAAAATGCATGGTATTATTTTTATATACACATTACTACATCCCCAGCCCTCTCTATCTCCACCATACTTACTACCATGCCCATCTCTTTCCACCAACAGCCTTGTCTATCTGTTCTGTTTTTTGCCTGCCTCCTCCGCATGTACACTGTTACACATATTCACGTACAGCAAATTATGTGAGGAAGCTGTCAGGCAAATTTAATACGTTTAGAATAGCAGAATGACACTTTTGTGCCAATTTAACTGGTCTATTTGTTTATCTAATCCACATATGCCCCACTGGGTAGCTCCTTGAATAGAATAACCAATTATACCATGGAATTCATATTACAGACACCCCCCCCCCGTCTTTACACTACAGAGCTGTATTTCTGTTCAATGTATAATGCCAAACGAGAAAATATGAGTTCTTAAATGTACTCATTTTTTGCAGTTAATATACACTCATATCTGAGTAGATTTGCTGAACATATGCATAAACTGAAAGTAAGACTATCCTCACAGTCAGAACATTAAGCTGAAGGGAGCTAGAGATGTTAATATTACAGAATAGGAAGATCGGATCCGAGCAGGCAGCACAAAGGGGGACAAAGGGATTGGAAGCAACGAAAAATTTGGTGGACAGGCAAGAATAAAGATGGGTACTGTTACGGCGGAAATTAAAAATAGCATAGCATTGGAAAGATTGGAATATTCGGGTAGCCTCATGATTCTCACAATAGTTTGCTGTTACTGTGCACGCCACTCAGGTCCTAATGAAGCCCCACAGAAATATGTCATTCTATATACTACTACAACTACAGCCCCTCTCCTACCCATCCAATACATACACATGCACATACACCACAACAATAAAATGCCTGTCAGCATCATGTCCCAACGTGACTCAGTAAATCTAAGCAGGACTAATGGAGACAACAGGAGGAGGGCCCTTTGTCTCGGGGGAGGTTTGTGATGAGGCACCATGGCTCCTCTATATGTGCAGCAGCACTGTGCCAGAACTCCAAAGGGAGGCTAGGATTGCAGTTGTATATTGGTACAACTTTGACAAAGTAGGAGGTCTTTTGCATTTAGGCTTAGGGAAACAATTGTTTAGAGTATGGGCAAAATATATATTGAAAATAAAAGGGAACACAGTATTCATCTATATAATTATGTTAGTGGCAATTGGGGAAAAAACATCTGTATTGCCCTACAGAAAAGGTCATTATGCCATATAGGCTATATAAAAGGCCTGTTATAGAGAGACACTAGAACCTAAATATGTTTCTAGATTACCTCATATTGATAGTTTATTATCATTTTCTTGACCTATATGACATTATGCTACACCTCTACAAGAATGTCATATGCCGCTTGCCTGAGATTGATGTATGTGAAGCAGCTTTGGAAATTTCAAAATAATTATAGTTCAGTATTATCTGTGTTGTGCTGATTACAACTGATTACATAGTTATAAGACTTGAATAAAAAAGAAGAGACCACAGAGACTGACAGACAATGTCTATTGTTAAAATAAGAACATGGAAAATGATTAATCCCCCTACAGTTAATGAGAAATACAGCCGCCTGGTGAATATTTTACTATGCCTGTAGCAATTAAATAGTCAGATTACAGCTTGAATGATTATAAGACCATTATGTTAGGAGTCACCAGAGACTTTATTTTTGATAATCCAGCTAAGGATTTAGATACGGAGCCCTGGAGGTGACATTTTGGTTCTGTATAACCACCCTGGTGTACCTGATGTTATATACAACGTTGTGCCATCACCACTGGTCCTAGAATAGTTGTATATGTACAGAGTGTCACAGATATATAACTTTACCAGTGTATGTTGGTATGAACAGACTGGTTTGTTATATATAACTTTGTACAAGCAACGTAGGCCTACCTATAGATATATGTATAATAGATATATAACTTTTGTAGAACTTAAGTTCATATGATTATGTATGAATACACCGACATATATATACATTTGCAGCAGTACCGCTTTACCTGCCATAGTTGTATATAATACATACTCACACAGATATATATCTATTTGGAACCAGAATGTTACTATAAATAGAATGGTTGGGCAGCGGCAACCCAGCTGCCATGGTGACTTAGTTCTCATGGCAACCAGACGTTCACAGGGTATGGGTTGGTTTGACTTTGAGGTGACATTCCATCTTTGCCATGGCGAGGAGAGGACTGGGTAAGGAGAGATAGGCGGACGAAGGGGGCTGAGGAAGGAGAGATAAACAGACAGTGGGGGGGGGGACTGAGGAAGGAGAGATAGGCAGACAGAGGGAGGGGGGTGGGAAAGGAGAGACAGGCAGACAGGGAGGCTGAAGAAGGAGAGATAGGCGAACAGAGGGGGAGGGCTGAGGAAGGAGAGATAGGGCACAGGGGGGCTGAGGAAGGAGAGATAGGCGGACAGAGGGGGGCTGAGGAAGGAGAGATAGGTGCACAGAAGGGGGGCTGAGAAAGGAGAGACAGGCAGACAGAAGGGGGTGAGGAAGGAGAGATAGCCTGACAAAGGAGGGGGGGGGGCTAAAGAAGCAGAAAGAGGCGGACAGAGAGGGAGGGGCTAAGGACGGAGAGATAGACGAGCAGAGGGGGTGGAGGCTGAGTAAGGAGAGATAGATGGGCAGAGAGGGTGGGGGCCAAGTAAGCAGGTAAGGGGAAATAGATGGGCAGAGGGGTGGGGGCCGAGTAAGCAGGTAAGGGGAAATAGATGGGCAGAGGGGTGGGGGCCGAGTAAGGAGAGATAGATGGGCAGAGGGGGTGGGGCCGAGTAAGGAGAGATAGATGGGCAGAGGGGGTGGAGGTCGAGTAAGGAGAGATAGACGGGCAGAGGGGGTGGGGGTCGAGTAAGGAGAGATAGATTGGCAGAGGGGTGGGAGCCGAGGAAGGGGAGATAGATGGACAGAGGGCGTGGGGGCTGATGGCTAAGGAAGGAGAGATAGGTTGACAGAGGGGGTCTGAATGGGGGGGGCATTTCCCATGTCGATTTTAAGAAATGACCATGTCGCCCTGTCGATTTTAAGAAATAGTCATGTCACCATGTCACCATCTCTAATATTCCTCATGTCCCATGTCACTAGGCCCAAAAACAGCCATGTCGCCATTTCGGATTTAGTGGTCCACACCCATACAGAGGGGGGGGGGGGCTGAGGAAGGAGACATAGGTGGACACACCTGTATCTACAAATATATGTATAATTATGCCTACAGATATATAACTTTTACAACCACAGTAGCCTACCTATAAATATGTGTTTAATGACGGCCACAGATATATAACTTTTCTACATCCAAAGTACCTATCAATATATATATATATATATATATATATATATATATATAATGACGGCCACAGATATACAACTTTTGTAGGCCTACATCTAAAGTACTTATAAATGTATATAATGACGATATGCAACTTTTGTACAATTTGTATAATCACGCCCACAGATATACAACTTTTCTACTACCAAATCGTCTATAAATATATATGTATAACCAACCACAGAGATATACAACTTTGTGGCAGCACCGCTCCACCTTCCATAGTTATATATAATGTACATATTCCCACAGATATATAACTTTGTTAAACCACATGTTACTATGAATAGAATGGTCGGCCGGCGGCGGCGGCAGTGGCGGCGGCGGCGGCGGCGGCGTGGTCGCCATGGTGACTTAGTTCCCGTAGCAACAATATGCGACAACCGCGGGCCTGGGATGTCGTGGCCAAAGCCCCTGTACCCATGGGAACTGGACAAGGGATAGAAGTCTGACTGGATGAGGGGCGTGGGGGGGTGTGGCTAGGGGGAAGAGGGCGGGCTGAAGAGGGGGCTGGGGGGGACTCCGTATAGGTCGAGTTACATATACTTGATTATTCTATTTATATGAGAGGTATGGTGGGCAAACAGACCACTGGACTGTGACCACTAGGTAGGGTGACTCTGAATCAATCAATTTCGTATAAATATAGATGACCATATATGTATCATGAGATACACATAAATACACACATTTAAAATATCATATTGTATGGTGAAAGATATGTGTCACTATAGCTTATGGATAATTAAAAATATATTTAATGTTCTGACCCTGGTGTGTGGCTATCATGGTGAGGTTGCCTAAGCACGTGTTGCCTTTGTTTGCCCACACTATGACGTAGCTGAACTGTATATGTAACTCGATCTATATATACCGGTGGCACCGTGCTATATTGTACAAAAGTCTTATATCTGTGGCTGTCCTCCCTCCCTACTTTCCTCCCTCCTTCCCTCTCTCCCTCCCTCTCTCCTACTTCCCTCCCTCCCTGCTTCCCTCCATTACACCCTCCGTAGGTAGGCCTACGTTGATTATAGGCCATTATACATTCCCCCTTGCTCCCTCCCTCTCTTCTCTCCTCTCTCTCGCTCCCTCACTCCCTCCCTCCCTCTCCATTCCTCCTAATTGCCCCCCCCCTTCTCCCCTTCCCTCCCTCCCCCCTCCCTCCCCCCTCCCTCCCTCCCTCCCTCCCCCCTCCCTCCCTTCCTCCCTCCCTCCCCCTCCCTCCCCCTCCCTCCCCCTCCCTCAGGGGGGGGGGAGGGAGGAAGTGAGGGAGGGACGAACGGACAGAGGCAGGGACGGACAGAGGCAGGGAGGGATAGATGGAAAGAGGGAGCAGGTTTGAGGGAGGGAGGAAGGAAGTGAGGGAGGGAGGGATGCATGGACTGACAGAGGGAATGAAGCCAAGTAGGGATTGGGAGGGGGGACGGACAGAGGGAACGAGAGCAGGAAGGGATGGGGATAGACAGACAGAGGGGGGGGGGGGGTGAGGAAGGAGAGAAAGGCAGACAGAGGGGGGTGAGGAAGGAGAGATAGGCAGGAAAATAGGGGGCGCTGAGGAAGGAGAGAGAGGCAGACAGAGTGGGGGCTGAGGAAGGAGAGATAGGTGGACAGAGGGATGGGGGTGAAGGGAGGATAGAGGGATGGGCGGACAGAGGGAAGGGGTCCAGCCCCATCCCATTCTACCTGCCTGCCCCATGTCCTACTTGCCCTGCCTCCATATAGGCCTACCTGTGTCTGTCTGGCTCTGGGATTCTATGTTATGTCTAATCATACTCACAGATACACAACTTTTGTACAACAAAAGTAGGCCTACCTATAAATATATGTACAATAACTCCCACATATATAGAACCTTTGTACAGGTCTACCAAAATATAATAATCCAAATACATACACAACGTTTTTCTCACCAAATTACCTATAAAATATGTACTTAAAAGAACAAAATGACATATATAACTTTAGTGTAACCAAAGTATCTATAAAATTATGTATAATAATTGCTAAAGATGTTTAACCTTTTTTAACAAGGAACATACCTATCATAATATGTATGATAGATGGCCACACATACACAACTTTGTATAACTAAAGTACCTATGAGTGTATGTGTGATCACATCCACACATATACAACTTTGCAGTCCCACCTCTCTACCTGCCATATTGATACATAATGTAGGGAGATATATATACAACTTTGTGGCATTGTCACTCGTGCTACAAAAGTTGTATATGTATAGACTATCAAAGATATATAACTTTCGTGATGTATAATAGAGATACAGATGTAGTTATAGCTATACAACTTTTGTAGAACCTAAGTACCTATAAATTATGTATATTCGCACAGATATATAACTTTGCAACAACACTGCTATACCTGCCATAGTTGTATATAATACGCACTCACACATATATAACTTTTGAAACCAAAATGTTACTATAAATAGAATGGTCGGCGGCGGGTGTCTTGTCGCTATGGGAACTAAGTGCCCCGTCCTTCCCTCTGTCCGTCCATCCCTGCCCCTGCCCTGATGTGAGGCTGCTGACCTACATAATAATATTCCCACGGTAAGGACTACTGATATCAGCATGCCTGGGACGAGGACAGCGCCAAGAAGGCGTCCAAACAAGATCTTGTTGCTATGGAAACGCAGTCACCATGGAGACATGGCCACCGCCCACCGTTCTATTTTTAGTGACATTAAAGCTCATGAAAGTTATATATCTGTGTGAGTGTAATTATATACAACTATTACAGGGGAGTGGTGGCGCTACAAAGTTGTGTATCTGTGTCCGTGACGTGGAGGTGAGAAAGTGGTAGAGGACGTGAGGAAGTGGTAGTGGCGTGAGGAAGTGGTAGTGGACGTGAGGAGAAGGGGTTGGACGTGAGGGAGGGGGTTGGACGTGAGGGAAGGGGTTGGATGTGAGGGAAGGGGTTGGACGTGAGGGAATTGGGCTGGATGTGAGAGAAGGGGTTGGACGTGAGGGAGGGGGTTGGAAGGGTTTTAATATCTGATTTCAAAAAAGTATCTATCTGTGTGAGTGTGTATTATAAACAACTATGGCAGGTAGAGTGGTACTGCTACAAAGTTATATATTTGTGGGCACAATTATACACATATTCATAGATACTTTGCCTGTACAAAAGTTATATATCTTTCGGTATAATTATACATATATTTATAGGTACATTAGTTGTACAAAAGTTATATATATCTGTGAGCTTTTTTTTACATATATTCATAGGTACTTTAGTTGTACAAAAGTTATATATCTGTTGTCGTTATTATACATATACTCATAGGTTCTTTGGCTTTACAAAAGTTATATATCTGTTGTCGTTATTAAACATATACTCATAGGTTCTTTGGCTGTACACAAGTTATATATCTGTATAACTGAGAGGTACTTAACTCATTGAAACGTTGTATATCTGTGGAGGCATAATTATACATATAATTATGTATAGGTGGGCCTACGTTGGCTGCATGAAGGTTAAATATCTGTAGGTGTTATCATACATAGATATATAACTGCAATACAAAAGTTGTACATCTCTGAGTGTAGTGATTTAGATATATAGATATATTATTGGGACTTTGGTGCTATAAAAGTTGTATATCTGTGGGTCAGATTATACACATATTTACATTTACAAAGGTTGCATATTTGTGATTGCCGTAATAGATATAGTTATATGTAGGCCTACTTTGGGATTCAATGTTGTATAAGTGTGTACTTTGGTTATACACATACTTATAGGTAACATAATTTGGGTTTCACAATTGTATATCTGTGAGTGTACATATATTTATTCAAAATAGCCTTGGGGTTACACAAAGTTGTACACCTGACTCCCTGCCTCATTCCTCAGCCCTCAGCCCCCCCCCCCCCCCCCCACCATCTCCTCTGTCCGCTCCTTCGTCAGCCCCCACCCTCTCTGTCCGCCTATCTCTCCTTCGTCAGCCCCCACCCTCTCTGTCCGCCTATCTCTCTTTCCTCAGCCCCAACCCTCTCTGTCTGCCTATCTCTCTTTCCTCATCCCCCACCCTCTCTGTCCACCTGTCTCTCCTTCCTCATCCCCCATCCCCTCTCTCCACCTAACTCCCCTTCCTCATCCCTCAGCCCCCACCCCCTCTGCCCGCCTGTCTCTCCTTCGTCAGCCCCACCCTCTCTGTACGCCTATCGCTCCTTTGTCAGCCCCCACCCTCTCTGTCCGCCTATCTCTCTTTCCTCAGCCCCCACCCTCTCTGTCCACCTGTCTCTCCTTCCTCATCACCCACCCTCTCTGTCCACCTGTCTCTCCTTCCTCAGCCGCCGCCCTCTCTGCCCGCCTGTCTCTCCTTCCTTAGCCCCACCCTCTCTGTCCAACTATCTCTCCTTCCTCAGCCCCCACCCCTCTGCCCGAATATCTCTCCTTCCTTAGCCCCCACCCTCTCTGTCCAACTAACTATCTTTATGGGTCTGAACATACACAACCATTTAAGGAGGAGTGCAACAAAGTTATGTATCTGTAAGTCTACATATAATTATCTGTAATAACTTAGTTATAAAGAGTTGTATATCTACAACTCTCATATATTTATTTATGAATAGTGTTGATGCCACAAAGTTGTATATCACGTGAGTCACCCCTGAGTCATTATACAGAACCGAAATGTCACCTCCAGGGCTCCGTATTTAGACCCTTCCACTGTAAAAAAAAACCTAGTCATTTGTTATGGATGATAAGCTAGTGTTGAATGCACCAAGACTCTATTCTCCGGAAAAAGGCATTGGGCTTGTGTTTTGCACGAACATTTACGGTACAATTTCAGAATTAGAACTGCAACCAGTCACAATCCTTGACATTGAATGCAAATAATTTCACACCCAAATGGAGCAATTAAACAACTCTTGGCAATATATATCTCTTTGAATGCTAAATATCAGCCAGTGACACACAGTTATATGAGTAAAACTGATTAAATGTATATTTCTGTTATTGTGCAGACATTTAATTCCTGGGGAAACCACTAAGCGGTAGATTAATAGAAGAACAAAAATGTCTATATATTATTAAATCAATATTGCAATGCCCAGATCCTTTGGGCAGTTGTGTGGTGAATACATTTTCTAATCATCAAACAATTGGATTATAGTCTTCCTCATATTTAAACAAGTCTATACAGGCCCAATGTGTCTTTCATGGATGTATTGTGCAGATGGATGTTTACGCTGTCTATGTTTCGAGATATATTTGGTAATCAATCTGAGAAGGCTATATAAATGATGAATAAAGCTAATACAGTCACTTAATAGATTGCACTTATCAAAATGCTGTAAGAGTATTTTTAATAGCTGCTTGTCAAAGTATTATGCAGATCCTTTTATCACAAGACACCTCACGAACGGGTCACCTGAGTGTTGGGCCCTGAGGCTCATTTTCCTCATTATAACTAAGAGGACCTGCCTCAGTACATTCTACACCATTCAATGTCTGCAACTTAAGTTGACACCTCAAGGTGTAGACCTTCTATGGGTAATAGAATAATCACATTCACCCCAACAGCCTACTGCTTTCAAAGTAAGTGCAGCAAATTAGTGATACCGTTGGCGAAAAGATGTTTCCCCGATAAAGTCTCCTCTGTTATTTTTGTTATACAACAACAATTTCAGTATCAAGTTTACCCGTGGGGAACCATGAGCTTCAGCCTACTGCCCTAAGCATCGAATCTATTTGTGATAAATGACAGTGGTACTATTACCCTGGGAGGACTTGTAGCTTTCTACACAAAGCTTTATTTTAGACTTCACCTGCTTTTATCTGGTATATGAGTGGCTTCAATATTGACCATGGTTCTACAATTCAAACCCTGGAGGAATGGAAGATACAGTAAACCTCTTCCCCAGTGGAAGCCAGGGGAGGGGGTGCACACTTATATTATGTATACACTATGGGGATGGGGTAATAGGACGCCTACTTACTCACAGTATTGTGTGGGGGCCTGCACAGTTTTGGTTGTTAGCTTATTTTAAGCTTCTGGCAATGGGCATCATGTTTAACAGCACATCATTATACTTTTCCCATGAAATAACATTACGACCATCCTGATCATTATTAGACCATATATGTAGTTCTAAAAGAGAATTGATATCTATACATCACAGTACAGCATATCAGGCCATAAGGATAAACTCGGGGGACTTGAGTGATGTATTTTCCCTACCATGCCTATAAACCTAGATGCTAAAATACTAAGGGAGTTCTACTTACACACTCACCAATAAAAAGATAAGGTATAGCAGCCATCCCAACCATTGGGCAGACAATGTCACATATCTATGAGGTTAGAAACGAGAAGGCTGATATTCATAGTGCTTGCCATTATCTATTAGCTTTCAGAAATGTAACTGATCACCCTGTGTAGACTGAACCAACTCCTTCACCCAGAGAGATTGCTGCTGTATACATAATAGAGCCTCGCTCCGGTAAAGAAGGAAGAATGGTAATAGTCTGATGGTGTCAGCCAACCCTTTAATGACATCTTGTTCCCACAGCGCTCCATGTGTCATTTTATTTTTCAAGTTGTTGAACCCTTTTTAGTTAAATGTTGGCTGAAAGTGGCAACGATTGGCTTTGGATTTTGTTATTTTGCTTCATATCATCGCTCTGAAGTCAATCGTCATCTTTGGAGTCATTAACTTATGGATTAAATGCCCTAAGTTGTGTTTTATTTGGTATTGTTATAGAGCCATGATTCACTAAACAAGACAATGACTTGTGTACCATTAAATCAACACCGAAACTTTCCAACATTTTTTCAATATTTAAAATTATGGAGGACAGCCCTGTTAAAGGTCAAGAAACTTGAAACATAACTTAAATTGCATTTTGGTGTAAGTGATATTGTATTATGACCTCGTACAGCTGGTTATCAGTCATCCCTCTGTCATTTCATCCCGTAAGATGAGTTCACACTGGGAATTGAAGATGATGAACCTAGAGAAGTAACCCTCTCACCGCCAGATTTCTCTATAGTTTTTCCAAAAATTTGAAAAAAAGGAACAAAAAGAGGCATTGCCATGGTTACTCCTTGAGCATTCTTTGTGAATACAAATGGAATGTTGGATGTGACAGAGGATGTAATGGGCTTTAATATGATACCAAACATAGAGTGCTTTGACTATAACTTGTGAAAATATTTTCATCAATTTTGGTTACTATTTTTTCATGTAGCACAGTAGTTTCGATGCTCTGCTCACTTTAGCGGCCTGCTGGCGTCGGGAGGGTTATTAACAGTAGAAATGACTGATGATAGTCACAAATTACCTCCAAACTACAGGTATGAAAAGGATTGACTATCAGTTCAACTCAAATCCTCAATCAACATCTTAGCTAGCGAAGCTATTAAATTAGGTAAAACTGACAACATTTTTATTAACTACCAAACTATTTCACACAGTATGTTCATATCACTTTTTAAGACAGTACTGCCAGCAATTCACTTACTAGGGATACGCTTAGTGAGCATCTGGGAAAGTAGGGTTAGTGGTGAGGGAATAGTAGGCACTTGCAGTGGAGAATCTAACATTTGCACCTAATCAGTGTTGATTGGGTCACCCACATTATCAAGTCATTCCCCCTGTAATAACTCATTTTCACACACAATGCACTGTCACTGACAGGCATATTGCTAATGCTAGTTCGGGAACAATCAATTAACACCTTGATGAGGGGGCCTAGCATAACTGATAACACAATGTTTCCCAGGAAGGCTGTTTTTTCTAAGGTGGATATTAAAGATATTTCAACGGAGGTAGGAAAGGCTGAAAAGAAAGTGAAAATAATAAAGAGCATTTGAGTATCTGATATCTGCTATCACGAAAGCAGCACTCAATAAGCGCACATTAAGCCCTGCAGAGAATATGCAGAGCTAAATACGCGCTTAAGAAGTGGTATGTGCCCACTGGGCCGACTCTAGACCTGCTATGGCCATTATCCTTTGGCTAAGCTACATGGTTTGGCCAGCATTGAATCTGTTAGAAACCTATCGGTCTTAAATCAAGAGGCAGAATGATTATTTCCACGGTAGCAGCAACTTACTATATAGCATAGAAATGTGTTTGTCTCCATTGACATAACAGTGCATACCCCAATGCTTGAACAAAGGCGTGAGCAACAACTACTGACTCACATGTGGAAAAGGGCACAGAAAGATGAAAACCTACTGATCAGGCGTGTTCGCACCCGCGGCGACAGGAAGGTGAAGTTCAGAATCCGCCGCGCGAACACCACATTCTACCAGCGAGGACCCTTCTACCGGGGAGTCAAACTATGGGACCTGCTTGACGAAAATGTCCAAAAAACTGACTCTCTATCAACATTTAAACGGCAAATCAAAAACATGGTGCCAAATGCCTAAATGGACACCATCATGTTATGGTGCACATCATGACATGAAATTGATCAATACAGGTCATGACCTAGAGTAAAAATAAAAAACACTCATGAAAGACTGCATATGGCCATAAGTGCCTAAAATAAGCTTCTTTTTTCCTCCCCACATTCGACAGTCAATATAATACATTGCTCATCTCAGATACCGTGGCTGGTCATACTCAGAATCTTCCGTACCCCGGCCAATGTACACGGAAGAACGCCGTTATAATGGCGATTTCGTGCAATAAATAGTATCAATCAATAACAGTTGAGTCAACATGAGACTCATCAGACGACTAATGAGAGCAATCCTTGTTTGTGCCATTCCAGGCTTATTCAGCAGCACCCCTTCATAGCCGTGATAGTTTTCACAGCATAACACATCATGAGCTGGTCACTGTCACAGGCCACACACACACAAAATCCTGTATGCCAATGTCTATGAGATGATAAGACCGCTTCATACTGAGCTAATTATTAACCCCTACAGAGGCAGTAAGGTGTTTATGGAAAACTAGATGAGACATAATAGATAAGGCCGCTAATGGCATAATCAGATGGGACAGGCCCCTCCTGATAAGACAAAACAGATCTCTTGGCACAGCTAAAGGACATTGTGAAGTGCCCTTTTTATATTGTGTTGCATGTCTTTTGCATATATACTCTATCAAAACTACAGACTTTTCAGTGACAAGGTCTGATGGTTCTAAATTGCCATGCAGAATCAATGATATAATGGAATACATTGACGCCAATAACGGAACGCAGGAAACAACAATAATTGAATTCACTTGAAGACAGTTTGAGTAAATGAGAGCAGGTCAGATATGTTTTTCTGATATTAATTCTAAACTCTTTGTTATGAAACTGAAAGCTGTGTTTTCACTTTATCCTTTATACAGGTGGTGCCTCTCTTCTCTACTTCATGGTGACCTGGTTAACTATAAAACCATCTTATTGAAAGAGTAACTCATCTGCAAAAGCCATATCACCACCATTCTGACCAGCTGTTTCCTTTTTTTTGTATACTTCATATGAAACAGCTTATTACTAATCTGTGAGTGGGTGTTTGGGAAGTACAGCTGAGGGTGTTTGTAGGAGTGTGGTAGTGAAGATGAATGCCCACATGCAAGACTCAAGTAATTAACCCCAATTGTACATTGGTGGCAGTGTAAGATAAATGTAAGGGGGAGTAGCAGCTGCTAAATGTGGCCACTGTGTAGTACTAAAGCCATCCTCAGTGTTCCTCGGCACCTGCCCCTTCTAACATTGTATGTAGGTACTGAAAGTAGATAGGTTAGAGGTCATGTTGCACATTGTTTCTCTCTATTGTATACAGTCCTATCCAGCCTTCAGGACAGATATGTGTAAACATGTTGACCTAGGGTTTTAATCATGACACATATGGCTATGGGCAACTGGTGACAAGCTATGCCATTTAAACATCACCCCAGATTTTTATAGGAAGCTGCAAAGAAGTAAAACAGCAAAGAATATCGATTTTAGTAGTAAGACAATATGAGTTCTCCTTTTCTGGAATTATTGATATATATTATTGCCTGTTTAAGCAACGGTGTCTCAGAAACATGTATGTCTACTGTTAGTAGTAGGACACCCTTAAGATCACTTAATTTACCTCTAATAAAAAGAAATCCTGTATTAACACTGAGGCTGACATTTTTGCATTAAACATTTTTGCACTGAAACAGGTAGTTATAATAAAAAGGTATGATGTTCAGGCCCTTGTCGATATTTCATATACCAGTATCAGCAGACACCTTTCTGACATGTTGTTATGCATAACTATCTGACATTGATGTCATCCATGACTGCTAGTATGTTTCATTTCCCTTCGTACAGGTGAGTACCTCACCATCCCTGCACAGTGTATCTTAGTGACAGGAAGGTAAGTATTGTTTGTGTGATGCTTTTCAGATATATAGGTGACACAAATGAATGAGTATAATGGTACAACTTAAGTAGTACCATTAATGATAGAATTGCTGAAGAGTACCTGGAAAGAAATGGAGTGGTGCTCTCGGGCTTTTGAATCCTATTCTCTCTGGTAAAATCTCTTATAGATTCCAGATTCTTCATTATACACAGCTGGAGGTTAGCTATTTTTCAGACGTATTTTTTTCTTACACAATATATGTCAATAACATGGTACATTCCTTGCTTATTCACATTCATCCACATCATAGTGTATTTAGATAATGTGTGACAGACAGTATTGACCCCATACAATATGGCCAAACATTCTACAATATTTTCTGTTTGAGCTAATTCAGTTCAATAAAACATTTTAAGCATGGAAAGGTTTATAGGAAATGTGTGTTTAATTTCAAATCCAGGATTTATTGACTTATTGCCCATGATTGCTATAAAATATAATACATAAGATCATAGTTAATGCCTTCCTCCTGCATAAACCATCTTGACCTACCCTCCTCCAGGTACTCTTTAGCCCATGAATTTGCCATGAATATTACTCTCTAAGGTACTGGTCATACAAAACTGGAAGTATAACTACTGCTGCAATCACCATACATTATCCCCTGGTTGACTCTGAGCTTTGAGACTAGCCATGAATAGTCCCCTTTGCTCAGGGTCCTTTGAATGTCTCTCAACCTGCTGCATGCTAGATGGGTCCCCAAGCTCACCATGTGTATAGAATATAGTTGGTTTATGACCCTCCGGCATTACTTCATATAATTCAAAGCTTCATACTAGCACTTATGGAAAAGCATTGCACTATAATAGTATGCATAATGTATTAGATCAACCTCCAGATAATAAGTCAGCATGAGAATTACTCTAGTACTAGATGGAGAACAAGTAAACAACTAAATTATTCAGTGAGGAAATGATGAATGAGGCAAGCGCTATCCAAGTACTATACTTACAAAAACCCTCGTATTACCGGCACATTTTAATATTATATAACTCGCACTGGAGGTTTGGTAATATCATGTAGAAATGAAATTCAAAAAGAAAAAACAGGGAGGGGGGTCCCAGGTATTCTTTCAGTAGGGCCTACCGAATTTTGAAGAAAAAAGTACTTTGACAATGACAAAAACAGAACACAAATTATGAAGACAAATAAACGAGGGGACTTTGAGCATTTTGCTGTGTTGAATGTCGTGAATTGGTCTACAGTCCACCATAATATTATATCAATAGAAATAGACTGTTGTATGGTGCCCATTACTGTTCAGCATGCTTCATCAACAATAAAAAGTTGTTTTTTATTTTTTTTCTGAAAACTCAGCCATAAGCATCAGATTGCTCCGCAGAGCTTGTTTGCATTTAATCGTGTACCAGCACATTTCTCCATAGTAACAAAATTGGTGTTCTATAAACATGATATATATATATACTAAGCAATAAACACAGTGCTGTCTATGGGTGGTCAACATATGGAATTTTCCTGCTCATTTCCCACATGTGCCCCTGGGTTGGCACACACCTTCAGTGAATAGAGTGATGCCTAGTTCCGGTTTCACCAATGTCCCACTCCTGGGCCTCATATGTGCCTTGAGCACCCAAAAAGGATGGATGTATCCGACCTTGTAGCCTCCCTCCAGGCAGAGTAAGCATTTCAAAATGAGAAACATGATAAAGATTGAATCTACTAGCGTTCTATACCTTCAACCCTATATGCTAGTCGCTCTAAATGGGGAAGTAAGACAGGATATATAGGAGGAGGAAATAATTTGGTAAAACACAAGACAGTCTTAAGATAGACTCTCATGGCACATGTCTAATGTGAATATGAAATGCTTGAATGTCTGCTGCAAACATTAGAATAGTATTTCCATACACCTTATTACCTTTCCTGCCGTCTCTACTATACCTGCTACAGAGCCCATCCCCCTCACCACCCCTCCCATGTCTGTCTGTATAGTTTCTTGTCTTCTTCCTTCTCCTGTACACTAAACAATTAACTAACAGCAGTTTATATGAGGAAGCTGTCAAGCAAATTTGATACATTTAGAATAGTAGAATGTCACTTTTGTGTCAATATTATTAGTCTATTCATTTGTTATTCAATCTACATGTGCCCTGCTGGGTGTTTTCTGGAAAGGAAATTCACAATTGATTTCATACAGCCGACAAATCTCGCCGTCCTTGCAACAGAGCTGCATTTTTATCAATGTTGGATGTCAACCGATACAATAAATAAAAGTTCAACAAGGTACTCATATAATGCAGTTGAACAATAAACACTCATTAATAACTGTGTAAATTTGCTGAACATGAGCTTAAACTAAGAATAAACCAACATTCTTGAATAGTCTACTCTCTTGGTTTTGTTTAAAAACGCCCATTGTTGTGATGTAAACCAAGTAAAATAAAAAATCAAATCAGATAAATCAAACATGCCCCTCCAGACATACTGTTATCTTAGTCAGAAACCTGTTCTCAAAATGATCCATCAGTCAATCTTCAAGTGGGGCTGAAAAATGAAAATAATTTTGACTAGAGAGCAGAGGTTGCCTCATAATGGTTAAACCGATCTGCGTTTACTGTACAAACCACTCAAGTTTAAATGAACCTATATTTCACACTACCTGTATACACTATTACAACTCCAACCCACTCATTCACCCTCACCCAACACACACATACCATAATCGTGCCTCTACATGGGTTGTCAGAATTTTGGCAGTGTCACTGCGTCACTTTTTATGTGGAAACAGTGTGTCACTGCGTCACTATTTAGGTGTATAAGAACTTAGAGAAAGATGGCTGCAGGTCGATTTTTATCTCTTAATTTTCTGTGTCCGTCGTTTTTTAAAAGGGCCGTGTCGCCCGTGTCGATTTTAAAAAGGGCCGTGTCGCCAGAATCATCATGCCTATCATCATCATGCCCAAACGTGACTTAGTAAATCTGAGCAGGCCTCGTCTACTCTGGCTCTCTAATGGAGTTGACAGTGGGAGGGTCCTTTGTCTGGGGGAGGTTTGTGATGAGGCACCATGTCTCCTCTATATGTACAACAGTACTGTGCAAGAACTCCACAGGGAGGCTAGGATTGCCTCTGTATGTTTAAACAAGTCTGACAGAGTTGGAGGACTTTTGCATTTAGGCTTAGAGAAAGTTTTGTTTGAACTATGGGAAATATATTTTTATAAACGTCGGTAGTACATCAATTTCTCTACAGCACAGAGTAAAATTTGAGAGAGTTATGTTTGCCATAACACTCAGTTAACTGAAAGAATTTGATTAGATCTAGCTTGAATGTAAGACTGGGATGAAGTACAAAATAGAAAGATGTCTATTGTTAAAATGAGAACATGGAAAATGATTAATCCGCCTACAGTTCATGAAAAGTACAGCTGGCTGGGGAATATTTAACTATGTCTGCAGCAAATACATAGTCAGATTACAGCTAAATGATTATAAAAACATATATGTTAGAAGTCTGCACTGGCATTCATTCTGCAGACACATGCGCTTTAGGATGTGCACCAACAGCCTTTGCAAATAATATGAATCTTACACAATAGTATACAGACTTTATGAGGTAAAAGCAAACCAACATAGTAACATGCCCTTTGATAAGAACCCCTCGGATTTGTAAAACATGAGGGCTGAAACAGAATCACATTTTTACAGAATTGGAAAGAAATAGAATTTTTTTTGCCTCTGTTTTCATCTCTATTAAACAGAAGGGAGTTCAAAATACACATAAATTATGCTGTCTGGTGTTGTCATTGTTGGAATAGTCTATATGAAGCTGCACAAAGTTTATGGCTGTAAAAAAAGGGCCACAACTCGGAGTATGAAAATCCACCATCATATCCTCATCTGTCCACATACATGTCATGTTTGCATGATAAAATTGGATAAACATGTCTAGGGCCAGCCCTGTTTTGCTAGGCAGGGGTAGTATACCTGAACACAATTTCAAATTCCTGTTGGCATAATATTTATTGTTTAGTAGTCTCATCCATTTGCTTATCAATCATTCATTGCCATTTCTTCTTTCAAGATGAATTCACACTGGGAACTTAAGATGATGGATCTAGAGAGGTTATCAGTAGAAATAATTAATGACATTCACAAAGCTGACAACATTTTGATAAAAACACAAAAGTGCCTAAACGAAATATCACACAATATTTGCATATTATTTGTCCAACACACCTTTCAGCACAAACATTGGCAGTTATTCACTTAGTATAGATGTACTCAGCTTCAATGTTTTGAAAAGTAGGGGTAGTGTTAAGGGAATAGCAGGCAGTTGGAGTGAAAATTTTTACATATAGACCTAATCAGTGTTGATTGGATCACCAGTATCATTGAGTCACCCACCCCCCCCATCAATCATTTTCACATCCAATGTACGGTCACATCAGGCAGGTAGCTAATGCTAGCTCGGGAACCATTAATGAACACCTCCCTGAGGGGCCTGGCGTAAGTGATAACACAGTGTTTCCTGGGAAGTTTTTTTTTTCTAAGGTGGATATTGGAGACGTTACAACTGAAGTGTGTTTGAAAAGGAAGTGAATATGATAAAGAGCATATGAGTTTTATCATAGGCAGAATCTAAGACTGAGGAGAAAGGTACATCCAGGAGGGATTTTTAGTACTGGGGTTTGGCCACTAGGGGGCATCACAATGACCAGAAATGTGAACACGGGCCAAAATTTGCTCAACGGTGATTTTTCACATAGAAAATGATGGTTTTCTCCAAAACTTTCTATTTTGGGGTAATCCTTCCATATTTGGAATGTAAATGGAATGTTTTAAAGCCAGTGTAAGGCCTAAATAAGGCTTTCTTCCAAAAATGTGTTGCCATGGCAACCACAATTTTCTTCCAAATAGAAAAAGAATGAATTCCAATTGATAGAGAAATTCATAGGGATTATTACACTGAAAACAGAATGCAAATATCATATATCAAGAATTATGATAAAAAATATGAAAATTAATGGTTAGGTAATAAGTGAAATTTTGCAAAAATCTGGATGATTAGATATAGGAATACAATTAAAACAACAAGAGATAGAGCCTATTGGCTGTTTGGCAAGGTTAGCTCCATCCCAGATTCATGAAGCAATTTCTCAAAAACTAAAAGTGATATCTCCATCTATGATACCTCTTTTGAAAGCTTATGACTTCAATTTCAAAACATACATTTCACCTCGGAAGGCCCTTTCTCCTCATCTGTCCACAGATGGTGTGTTACATGCGGATAGAGAATTGAACTACACTATGGTGACACTGCATGAATATTGGCATTTAAGCAAAGATGGGAATGCATAACACTTAATGCTGCTTTAATGTCATCTTGAACTTTCTATGACAATTCGAAAACACATGCACAGTAAAGTCAGTGATCTAGAATGGTTAGGATAGGAAATTGAAATAAAACAGAAGACTTGGAACACGCACACTTACATGGAAATGGGGGAGGTTCAATAATAACTTGGCAGGGAGATCACCATTGACTCCTGGGCTGGCAGATGCCTCTACACTACACAGCCGTACACACAGACATGCCAACTACCTGCCCTCTTGTGCAGTATGACTTCACCGTGTAACTGTCTCTGCAGAGATCCTGCAAGCATATATTGCATACAATAGTGCAATTTTATAAATAAATTCAATAGATATACTGATTTATTTCACTAAGATATAGCTACAATGAAATATTGTACTAGGTCTGACTAACTCCGCTCCCACCTCTCCTTCAATGCTCCAACTGCCTGGCTATACCATCAGGTTAGGTGATAATTAATACATATGAAACATGTATTCATAGGATGGTGATTTATGTTACGGTAGAACAGGTACTTCTTCCAGGACTGCCTTACGGACATACCCATTCCAGGCACCATCTGGTGTTTGCCCTGGTAGTACCATGCCTCTGAATCCATCCTTATTGACTCATATCAAGCCTGAATATCGTATGTGACCCAGAAGATTTGGGGGCATTGATTGTTGAGTAAAGAGTTCGACTCCACATTGGCAATGTCTGCACCTCCCATTACCCTGGTTTTACTGCCCATTACCCTCTGGACACAGGAGGCAGTGAAAGGTCCATAACCTGTTTGAATAATCCATACTCTCCATTCATATGTCTGTATAGATCTATATGCTTCTGGGATGTGGCCCAGTTATATGCAGTCTCACCATACACTCAACACAAAGCTTTGCAGTCTAATAAAGATGCCTGTAATAGGTAACTGGGTAATGCCCATGTTATACCTTTGTACTGTTCAACAGTACATTATTCCATTGTTCACACAGAGTTTATTATCTATTAGCTCCCCCTTGTAGATAAGGTGTAGTGGTATTCATTTGCCTCCCTTGTTTAACCATAGAGATATATAAAAGAGGTATCTTGCTTGACAAAGGCCTATCGCTATAGTGTAATTATAATACAAAAACTTATTAGACTGACTAATCCCTAATTAAGTATTTACAAATCATGATGTAATAAGCCATGACTAACATTATGTCCATTGTTATAACCATTTTTATTGGTAATAACTCACAGTCTTATTGCTTTGCAATTGAACTTTATTAGCTTTATAGGATGTCTGCATAAAATGTCCCTTGCGATGAGTGTGCAATAGGAAACCATCTGAATCTAATGAATAATTACATAAAAAAAATAAGATTTGTTGCCTAGAAACAGATTGATTTGTATGTCCGATATGGTACATCACAGGGTTTGTTGCACAAAGAAAGCTAGGCCCTGAAGTCCTGTTTGGTATCCAGAACCTATGTTTTGTTGCATGATGATATGTTGTTTTTAAGCCTCGTTTGGTACCCAGGACGATCCGCTTAAAGAAAATTGTGGCATCAAAACATTTGTGAAGCCCAGATTATTTTTCATTTGCCGTGATGTGACCCATTATCAGGTGACCAGACAGCTAATCAGGATTCCCTGGTTAGTGCTGTATACAGAGCTGTATTGGTATTTGCAGTTACAGACATGTTGCCACAGCGTATTGTTAAACTGATATGCATGAGTCAATGTGTAAACAATTTAAATCAAACCGATCTTTGTGATCTTTCATACAAATAAGTAGAATAAACTTATATTATAAGCTAACAGATAGATATTCCTTCTAAAGGCCTGTGGATGTACCCGGTTGATACTGTGTTGCATTCAGGAGAAAAGAGGGGTTAAAGTTGTACATGTGTCTCTGCCCAATAACCCCCCCCCCCCCACTTCCTCCCCTACCTTGCACTACTTATACATGTACTACTGGTAGATGTTATGAGGTGCGTGAGTTAATGTCCAGCTGCCCCCCCCCCCATTGCCCAGCTTTCACATTCAGCAGCCGTGTATGTGTGTGTGTGTGAAGGGGGGGGGGGTCAGGGCGTCGCGGTAAAGCACTAAACTATATGTTCAGATGGTGTATGCCCTAATATTGCCGTGGACCATACCTGATTATGTTTATTGATTATTTCAATATTATCCCAATTTTATTACCATGGTTCAGCACAGTTACTGTTTCAGAATTTAGTTAAATTCCATGCTGGTCTGTTCAGACAGTTTCTTACCATCAAATTCTTTGCCTTCCTATTCTAACTGTCTGCAAATCCTGGTCTTGCAGCTAAATCAACTTCACAATGTCCATATTAGGAGTATTGGGTCTGTCCGTGCCAAGGAGGCTAGCTCCCTCTGTGTAGATGTATTCAGCTGGTGTAAGGAAGGTACCTGCATCTATAAGCTAAGGCTGAAGATGGATAGGACCCTGGGGCAAGATTTGTTTGAAAGGCCGTCGGCTGACTAAATCAGGGCATGAGATGATGACGCATGACCCATAGACCAGTTATTTAAAACTGGCTTAGGCACTCACTGGGGACCATCCCGCTTCCACTCACAGCATGCCTCTTTGGTATTTGCCTGATAGAAAGCTATGATATGGAGGTAGAGGAGTATATGAATAGACTGCTTGACAACTAACTGTGATAGGCTGCAGTAAACTGCTATCCCAGAGACATGCATCAAAGACAAGACCAGTGCTTGAAGACCAGTGCTTGAAAGATCTTATGGCTCTAAAACCAGCCTCAGGGAAGTTAAGTAAACACATAAAAAATATACATGTTTACTGTGAATCCATCATCTAGGCTGCACAGGGATAGTCACCTCGTCCTTAAGTTAAGGACGAGTGCTACAGACGCCTAGTGGCCAATTTGGGAACTACAGCTTATTTCACATTGAAAGGATTCTGGCAATTTCCTAAACTAGTTTTTATATTTATTAGTTCAAAAGTTAGGTCTAAATATGTTAATCAGCCTTTTCATGAAGTATAGAAGAGGTTCCACAAAAATGTTCCCCCCCCTTTCCCCCTCTGTTGCACCCGATAGGTTTAAGCATTAAGGGACATGTCTTTCTGTGTTCACAGCCATATTGTGCAAAAGATATTATTAAGCTTAAATTTATTTTTTGAAAGAATTTGTTTGTCTAGTTTGTTGTTTATTCATCAAAATGCACCAGAGATACCTACTTTCAATGGTCTGGCCCCTCTTAATTCAATGATATAGACATCCATCTTGCGTTGCCAATCCTGGAGAAACTAGCACTGGAACCCATTTTTTAATTTTTAATTTTGATTACATATGATATAAAGAACAAATAATGTGAGTTTAGAGAAAATTGTTTCTCAAATAATTTTTGGGTCACCTTTCGCCTTTGTCCTTAAGGAACAACCCACCCTCTGGTTGGATGAACAAAAACCAAGTCTTCATAATAATCATATTCACCTCGCAGAGGTACCAAGAGTGATACTAAAAGAGGACATTGCATGACTCAGTTGGGTAGGGCAGGCGATGGAACTGGATAAGGCTCTCATGTTGCCTCAGTAATACCTAAATAAGTACAGTGTAGGTTCTTACTTCTGAGAGTTCTTAGAGAATTCCCCAGGGGTGTCATGCACACCTGTACGCCAGCATGCACCCATACCTTGATCTCCAGTATTAGAATGCCACACTTACTCTGCCTGATGTATATCGCCTCAACAATATTATATTTCTTGATGTAAATGTAATAATGTAGACGTATCTATTGCGAGGGTAATGCAGGATTGCTTGCTAATGGGTTTTTCTACACAATGGTAAATTAGTGTTTCGGTTCACTGCTAGGTTTGGGGATCTTTATTTCAAGCTGTCTTTTCGAGCTTTAAAACATCTGTGGTGGAGGGAACATACACCTTTAGGAGGATACATGGGAAGTGGCGATCCACGTGTACTGCACTCATGTTAGTATGGGAAGAAACAATATTTCAGATTGACCATCATGGGATTATTAAATCGAAGTATGAGGACTCATGTAAAACATATCATCGACAGCAATCATGATAGTGTTGGTACTTTCTAAAACGGCTAACAAGTGAGCTCTGCATTATTTAGCCTTTCTCGCTATGGCCACATATATGTATATGTGACTATGTGTCTGTAACCAGGATTCCACTGACAGTACTGCTTCAAGTACACACCTTCTAATGACACCCTGGAGGACAGGACACTGAGTGGATGAAAACTGCTCTGAGCAGCTCGATCAAAGCCTGGTTGGTTAATGTGAGATGCTCAGAAACAGTTACAGACAACATGAGGCAGCTGCAGTCTGGGTTGGGTGGGAGACGTGATCTGGGAGGCTCTTTGAGACCCTCTCTGAGGCCTTCCCACCCGGGTCCTCCAGTAGGTACAGACATGCCTAGCGAGGTAGTATGGGCCTGCCATTTGCTGTGTGATCAGAGAGTTCTACATTTTGTGATGGGACAGAAATTTGAAAGTAAATATATATGTGAAGAGGCTCTATGTATGTGTCATGCATTATGTCTCATTGAGCTCATAGTTGAATGAAAAAAAATCAAAGCAGGATCTAAGCAAGTGGCTTGGTCCTGCGTTCATGGTTGCAGAGGGAAACGTAAGTTTCTTGCATTATGTTGTGGACTAACGCTCACGGGTGTGTGTTGGGAGTATTGAACCGTTAACAAGACTATACCCCTAGTGGGCGTTCTAGGAACTATTATTACACCTGGTTGGCACAACTGTAACATCCGCCATTGCTCCCAACGCAAGCACCGGCAACAGATGTGTAGCACCCACCTATAGCTGTTGCTAATATCCCCGAGTCCATTACCTACCTGCTGTGTTTGTCTACTTCATAAGAGTTTAATAGAAAGATGTTGATAATTTTGCAGGTTTTTTAAAATCTTAATTGAATTGATTCTCTCAATCAGGGGCTAATGCATGTACACAAATGACTTGCAGAGGAGATGAAACGTTGCAGTGCAAATGGACGTCATGGACTAACCAAATTCATGATGGTAACAGGCAAAGACATGTATTTCAGGGCTTTACTGAGGAAAAAGGTATATTAGTGTGTACCAACATTGGGAAATAGCTGAAAATGCCCTAAATCCATTTCCTAATTAAATCAAAGACAATGTGTGCTTTGGCAACAGTATCTAAAGCTGGGGAGCAGCTGGTAATTGTGTCCCCAGTGCAGTAAAACAGCTGCTAAAACCAGCTCCGGGCTGCATCAGCACCTGCCTGGTCTACTAACCTTAGATGTATGTGGTGAACCAAAAAGGGTTACAGGAAGGAGACATTAACCTTTAAGATACTGTAAAGAGTAAAACACCTTCCTCCTGCAGCCCCTACATGCAGTCACATAACCATGTAGCCACATAGAGAGGACAGTTCCTATACACAATAGATGTTTTAGGGTTTGCTGGTTCTTCTAAACAGCAAGGACATCAATGCTCTCCTTATAACAGCCAGCTTTTGGGATGAATCAAAGGTCACCCCTTTGAACCAATGCCTACAGCTCACCAATGTCCCTTCAACAACAACTTAAGGCACGGATCAAATATTGACCACTGCCCTCTTTGAACTAAACCAGAGCTCCATGAGTTATAGGGATCTCTTTGACCTGTGCCCAGTCCCCGGTTGAGGTCAATGTCTGGAGGTTAGCCTGACCAGCTGGGTGCTTGCCCTGCCTGGAGGCATCTGGCTCTCACTGCCTGTAGCTCCCACACTATTGAGGCTGTGGTTAGGTCCCTTTAACCCGAGTACAGAATGCCAATGTGGGAGGTGTCGTGGGGAGGGTAGCAGTGGTGAACTCTCCCAGCACGCCATTCTGTCACAGCTTTTCACAACCAACACTAGTGACAAGGCAGGGTCAACCACTGTCAACGTCCTCACTACTCACATTACCCATATCTTACCAAGACCAGGGGGAAGGTGGAGAATCACAGAAAGAAAGTGTGTGATCAACATACCCTTGTAGAGGCTATCAATCATAAAACCCCTTTTGTATTTTGCAGCCACATTGTTTTGTTTTTAGGCCATTTATGTTTTTTTCCTATTTTTGACCCTACTTATATACCAACTTTGGTACTTTTGTTACAGAATAAAGTCATTTCACTCTAATTTACTAGACCATATGATACACCAGCCAATTTGAGTAAAATTATTTCTATGAAGTTTATAATTATGTTGATGTTTTTTTCAGTCAGCTTTTATTCAATGATCTGTTAAAGTTCACATCAATATGGAATTTGCGTATCGTTGACTCCTAGAACTGTCAGACAAGCAGAATCAGTATAGCTGTCTCCCTTTCCAAAGTAATCTACTCCCCACAGGCCCAATGTTTCTTTCATGACCGTCTCATATCTATGGCAGCTCTAGTCTTTTTGACCATATCAATCTGACAAGTGCTTGTGGAAAGGTGGGGTCTATATATATTCCTCAACATGCCATCCCCATACACAGTGATACACCACCTCTCCTACTGTGACCAGTCTATCTCAACCGCACTTGTACCCATCCCAGTGTTATTTAGCTGCCATACCCAAATAGCTTCCATGAGTGTGTGTTTTAATATATCCACTAGTCCTGTACTGAATCAATTTTGACCCTCCTGTTCTTTGAAGTGTATCATTCAGGGCCTTGGTGAACTTGGCGAACTTGAATATGTGACTATGGTGGGACTTTCCTTTTCTGTTCAGGACATTATGTAACATGCTGTGTCTAGCATTGAAATTGTACCTTCAAGTGAAAATAAATAAATTACAGCCTTTTAGTATGAATAATGAAGAAACATATATCATAGATACAATATACTTACCATACACTATCAGACAAATGGCCACATAGATTGCAGTATTTCTTTTCAAATCTTCATGCATTTGTATGCACTTTTACGGGAAATTATATGTGCTCATTATACTAGGCTTCCACATTTATGCTTTGGTTTCTCCATAGGGGGTAAACATAGAATGAATCTTTAAACTGATCTGCATTTGGCGTTTTCTTTCGCACAGAGGGTATTACACCAAAACAGTGGCAGTGAGTTACATGCCAGTACATCATGAAGACTAGTGAACATGGAGGATCCTTGACATCATTTTACATCATGATGCATGGCCGGAGTCTTGGGGAGTCACTAAATGAGGCTACAATTAAGTATCAGGTGAGCCTACATGGTTAATACACACTTTTGTATGATGCCTGAGTCCTGACCTGGTGAATATACTCCAAACGGCTGCGTTTATTCATCATGATAAAAGGGGCATAATGCAACCAATGATGATGTGTCCCTGCCCGGACTAGGAAGAGGCGCAATGCTGTAACTTGCAGATGCTAAAATAGCTAGTGTTGGTGACATTTTCAAATTATGTTTTTTCCAACCAGAAGGATGATGGATATATGACATTGCCAGTGATAATCCTTCTCATCATGACCTTTGCAGTAGTGAAGATGCATTTTATTTGAGACTGCATTATTCAATCATACATTGAAAGCCAATGAAAGCTCATGTTCTTTGAAGCACAAAAATTCATCAATATCCCCAGAGCTTTAGGACTAAATGGAATAACAACTCCTCCCTGACATCCAATGTAACCTTTACAGGCCAAATGTTTGTTTCATGGACACCTCAGATAACCTAAGTCTCTTTAAGCGTAAACATTAAAAAAGTTAGTGTTCAGGAACAGTCACTTTTGGGAATATGCTTCTCAGCATACCCACTGTATCTGCTACCCCTCAGTTGTCAAAGTGTAATATATCCCTCCTATTCACCCCTGTTTGTGTGTCTTTCTTCCTGAGCTTCCCATCTAATGACTGCCCTCCGAACAGAATATAATAATGACACTAATTAGTATCTTGGGCATTGGGCATTTCTCAAGAGAAATGCACAAGCTGTATACACAGGAGATTCTTGAGAATAGTGAACGTTCCTAGTGCAATGGTCAAAGTGTCAATAGTATTTTCCTCGAGTTTTATTGTGTGAATGACAAGAAATTTGACAAGTAGAATGATAATGTGATTTTCTCGAGTTTCACTTGTTCAAGAACGTGACTAGAAAACATTGAAGAAACATTCTGAAATTCTCTTAGGGTTCAAGAGTCATGACTCAAGAATGGCTTCAAGTTCCGCTTGAGATTTTGTTTACAAGGTAATGACCTCGCCTATGGGGTCAGTTTGACATTGGCCAATGCTATGGTTGAATATAAATCAAGCATATATTTCAAATTCGGTTTTATAAGGACTGTTTTCAATTCATGCTGTCTGGAATATGCTATGGGAAGCTAATTTCCGGCAGGACGGCTGGTAGATCAGATCTCCAGATTACAGAGAGCCTTTTAAATGTACATTATGGTAGTAAAGGTTGCCTGAGCAGAAATATTTGAATAGAGCCTGAGACCAAACAGAAATTGACCCACTTCTTTTTTCTTGCTTGGGGAATAAGAGTAATGCAACCAACTGTTTACCAAAAGCTGCAGGGGTGTGAATACGGAAATTAGATGTTTGTTGAAATACTATCACGTTTTATAAATGTGAATACACTTATTATTTTAAACATGTGGACTTTAAATGGAATTTCTAGATTTAAAAAGATACAACTGACTTTTATAGTAGGACCCTCAAATAGTCTGGAGTTAGATAACTATTCGATAACTATTCAAATTATACATGTCTTTGTATACAGGTGGTAGAAGTAAAGAATAAGCTAGAATTCTGCCCTACATTATATCCAGAAATATGGGATGTTCTGATAGTATATTACACAATCTGACTTCATTCATGTGAATCAATAGTCTGAGAGTCCATTCATATAATTATCATGACTACAAAGGAACATTGCATGAAATATCCCTTGAAGTTAAATGTCATTCTTAACATAATATTTACAGTGCTCAGAAATAGACTCCATAAAGAGCTATGACTACTTTCTGAGTCCATTGTCTCATTGGAGATAGTTAGTTATCATACGGCTAGCTATTTGAAGAATAAGACAACGTTGGGAAAAATTGATAAGCAGCAGCATGCACCAGAAGAGGAGGAGTGTTCAAGTGGATTATCAATGTGATGCCATGGCAAAGTCAACAAAATAAACAGGACAATAAATGTTACATAAAAGGGAAAAAAAGCGAAGTTATGTATGGACTCCACCCAAATCATGGTACCATTGATCAGCGAACTAACTACCTACTACCTACAGCAGTGCCACCTGCTGAACATGAAATGGTCTCTGGAGAAGCAGTGTCAGCTGAGGCTGTGCCATGAGTAGGGACTAAAGAATCCGCTAGGTGAGCCTATGTACACAGTACACACAGCAGGTGGGTATTCAATAGACTCCATAATGAGCTATGACCACTTTCTGACTCCATTGCCTCCTTGGTACACAGTGCACACAGCAGGTGGGTATATTGGTGCAGCTGCGGATCCATGAGCCATGAGCCTCAGAGATACTGTAATGAATCTCCCCTCTTAGGGAGTGACATCATATAACTATTACTGTTATCACCCAAAAATAAAGTCAAGAGAAAGGCCTATCCAGCCATATATATCACAAGTAACTGCAGCTTAGAGAAGTTACCAATTTCATTGTGTTTATGTTAGGAAATTGAAGTAATCAGAGGGTGCCCTCACTTGTTTCTAAACCACAACATCATAATAATCATGATCGGGTCATTAAGGCAATCGGGTTACTCTATATTCACACCCACTGACATGATTAGGTGATCATGCTAAGAGGGTTTGTCAATCATGGCTAAGCCTGGCCAGTACTTCAAATGCCCTTCAAACCCCTTACATAACTACCTCTAACATACCTGACCTTTCAGCTTGCAGACCCAGTACCTCCACCACTCCACCACTGTCCCCACACATTGAGATACCTGTTATATAGGAAATGCACTAGGGGAAACTTATTGACTCCCATTTGATGATTAGATGGGTTCTATGATAGATAGAAAGAATATTCCAAAAGATTTAATTTATGTTTCTCACATTTTACGCCATGGCAGAAAAGAAATTGATCATTTAATAATTCTCATTTTTTTCTGGAGTCCCTACCATGAGGGTGTACTCCACTACTGACGTGAATCAGGTAAGAATCGCTCAGCCAGACAACAGTTAACAATATTATCAAATCTCTTCTGACCGATGGATTCATGACAAAGAGTATCCTTAATTTAGGGAGGTAGAAGAATCTTATCATCACTGTTTGAACTGGGATGTATACAGATACTCCTAATTGGGAGGAGTCTTCAGATGGACATGGATTACAGTAGGTCTATACATATTAGAACCTAAAGGTAAGTCTCCTTTTACTGCATATCTAGAGTGGGTCATTCTGTGCAGCTACAGTTACTTAGGTTTGAATGGAGTACCTACCAACCTCAATACACTCTTGCTATCCCCTTCCTTATCCTCATCTCCCGCTCTTGTGCTTTCACACTCAGCTCCCGCCTAATACAGACTTCTCCAACTCAGGCGTCCTCCTTGACAAGGTGGTATTACCTTTTATTACCACATCTCACCCTCCCCCATCCCCTAGCGTGCTGCCAGCTTCCCCCGAGCCCCAATATTGAGTTCTCACACAATCAATGCTCCCTCTCCTGTGTTGCAGTCAATCCTCAACTCTGATGTACAAATGCACATGATATGTATTTATCAATCAATATCCTTTCATGTTGTCTTTCAAATGACTTCAGAGATCCTCTGACTGGAAGGTTTTATTATAGTTCAACCATGCCTCCTATATTTTGTGAGGTAAAAACAGTCCGGAAACTGTTATGACCCCGCCCATGCATAACAAGCCAAACTGGTAGTACATCCAAAGATATTCAAAGTTAAGATCTTAAATCTTGTTTTCAGAACCATAAGGAACAAAGAATATCAAGACATCAAAGTTAATTATTAAACTGCCATAAATCTAGTATATGTTATTGTGAATATGCCGTATCTCACTCCCAAAATCATTATAACCCTTCCCAGTCCTATAAGCTCATCAAGTTACATTTAAAGTTGCATTCAAAGAACATAAACACTCAAACTGGGCATTAGTGGTAAGGAATTATTTTTAACCTTTGCAACCCTATAGATGGATCCGCTGGCAGAGCTTGCATGCTTACCGATGCCCTGAGTAATACAACTTTACAGACAAGTAACTTCAAATTCACCCAGTAAGGTGCAGAGTCAGTGGGTGCAACAAGACACGCGGATGGAGCCTTTGTAAGAAGAGGAAGCAGGAGAACAAAGTCCTGAGTGCATACAGGGGTGTGGCTGGGTAAGGTTAAGTACAGGTATTGTGAATATTAAGGGACAGGGCTTTTGTGAAGCTTATTCCCAATCTGATTGCTCACTATAAGATTTGTACGTCCTCAGGGATTTGAGTCTTCCTACGTCTGAGGCATGGACTAGAACACAGTCAGTGGAGGGTATTTTGTATTAAATTTATGTAATTATTGGTTAAAAAACATAATGAAATTCACCTAATTTAGCTTAAGAAATATAGACAAATCATGATGTATTCACACACGTTGAGGTGGTCACAGACCATTATATACTTGGCAGCTGTATTCAATATGGATGAGATCTATTAAGATTGTTGTATTCAAGAAGAAATAATCCTAGATAACATAGTTATCTACATAAGGTAAGGCAGTTATCCTGCCTGTATAGTTTAATCAAAGCAGGATGGTATGAAGAGCCTTTCCTGTTCAATTGAATAATGAATCGTTCAGTGTTGGGTGTCTCCATAATGTATTGTAGCTATGTGTTCCATAGTAGTACATATGACTATGGTGTTGAATATCTTAGACACAGATATGATGTAATATCTTTATATTCCTGGTTGAATTACATTTACTGCCTGCATATCGTTCATGATGTTGTTGTGTTAGATTCCACCATGGTAATGTCTGTAGAAACCATTACCCTGGTCTGTCTCCCCATTAACCTTGTGACACAGTGGTGAGATAAAACTTAACAATTCTAAAAAAAATATTTTTATCCTGAGAGTTTAATCCTCCCTTCAAGATTGCTCGAGGGTGCACAAAGGCCTCCCCATATCCTCTCCATTGATTAAGTCTACTTTTTCCACATTTCTACTTAACTCTTGAGGCACAATGGCTCAGATATCTATTATAAAAAGACACATGCTTACAGGACACACTGTATTATCCATTACACCAGGCCCCCTAAGGGACAGTTAATTGAGAGGCCCTGAACCAGCATTAGCAATATAAATGCCTGCTGTCAGTGACAGCGTCATTGGTGCGCAATTGGTGCAGAATAATTACATTGATTGTGGTGGGACTGCTTCGATAACAAAGACGGCCCAATCAACACTTGTCCATATCTTAGAGTCTCCTCTCCAACCTCCTGATACTCCCTCTTTACCATACCCAAGCCTCCCATTTCCTCCGTTATTCTACATGTAGCTGACTACAGGCTATCTACTCAGTGAAAGTCTTAAAATGTCCGATATTCAAATCAACTGTTAAATGTTCTTTGATTGTCTCCACTTTAAAGAGTGTAATATTCCATCACTCATTATTTATAGAATAGGACTTGAACCTACATCTCCTCCATACCTATAGATATCAAAGTATAACTTATAAAGAAACAATATCCCAACAGTTATGAAATACGTTTGGACCATATGCATGTAAATGTGTGGTAATACTAGTGGTGTTCACTGCAGAAAAACACTCTTTTTGTAGCAAACAATGCTGACATGGCTCTTATTTCAAGATTTATTGAAAGTGGATGCCATATCAAAGAAAAAAATCCTGCATTATTATGAGAAAGCCTTGCTCATCTTACTAGTTTTATGAATTCAGGCGGATCACTTAAACCTTCATTATAGTTGCTTTTATGGATTATCCTTGACACTCTATATCGCATCCCATTGACATGGTAATAGATACTGACTGAGTGATCTCAGCAACGCCTACAGGAAATACATCTATGTTGGCATGGAGGGTATGTATGGGAAATGGGCTTGCATTATTTATTACCTAATCACAAACAGAGAAAGCATCAATGCCTTGCCAGGAATACACTGAATTCATTTATCTTAAATGAAGTAGGATTAGTTCCACAAGCTCTAAAATGCATAGTGCTTAGGCCAAAATAAAGGTTTCAGGTAACATGGGTAAGTCTAAGGTTGGTAGGTTTTTGTAAACATGAAAGTACTAGTTTACTTTGTGTAAACCCTAAAATTTACAAATAAGGCATAAAAATTGAAAATCCTTTCAATATTGCACAAAAAGCAAAGGGTTGGCCCTGTTCTAGTAGGTTCGGTCAGGTGACCTGAAACAAACCTTTTTTTATTAATTGGGCCTTAACAATTCCTTTCTCCCATTCAGCCTAGCAGGAGAACAGAGTGGTTAAGAAACATAGAGGTTGCTGGGTGAGGCTTTTTCTTGCCAGAAATATCATTCATACTTTGATACTTTAAATGTGGGAAATCAAGCACATGGCAAAGTGCATTTCTCAACTTTAGTTTATTCATTCTTTTAGGGTAGAATCTAATGGGTTCTAGAGGATTTCATTATAACATTGCACAGAAGTAGTATATATCTTGTATCAGAACGGGACTATACACAGTACTAGGTTTTACTCACTGGACATGTAGCCAATCAGAGAGCTCCCTTTTGGCGGGAAATTCAAAATCAGCCAATCAGAGACCACCATTTGGGATGGAAATTCAAATTGGTCACGTGACCTGTACCAGCCAATAAGAGGCCTCCATTGGGTCACGTGACCCCCTTATTTGTATAATAGATCACACACCCCCCTCATTTGCAAAATAGACCATACACCCCTAGCAGGAGAACAGGAGAACAGAGTGGTTAAGAAACATAGAGGTTGCTGGGTGAGGCTTTTTCTTGCCAGAAATATTATTCATACTTTGATACTTTAAATGTGGGAAATCAAACACATGGCAAAGTGCATTTCTCAATTTTAGTTTATTTATTCTTTTAGGGTAGAAGCTAATGGGTTCTAGAGGATTTCATTATAACATTGCACAGACCTCTTAAGAAATTGATTAGAAATGGAAATATTGTTCTGAGACATAACACATAATTTTGTAAAAACGATGTGAAATGATAACATTCTCAGTACAACAGGTGCCTGCTTGTCTAACTGTGTACCATCCCCTGAGCCTCACCCGTATTATAAGTTTCATTTACTGCACGAAATTTCGGTGCAATGTTATATTTATGTACAATGCTGTATCCTGTATTTATTGTATCTAATGGTTGTTCAACCAAACCTAGGCTAAGGCACATAGCCTGTCTGCCACTAGGATCCCTATCTATGTTGCAGCAACTCTCAAGATTCTAGATATATGTAAACATATATGCCACACTAGCCAACAACTTTTAAGCTGCATATACATATTTGTGGATCAACAAGGGAAAAGGGACCTCCGCGGGGGATTTTTAGTACCAACTTTGGCCACCAGGGGGCTCCATATAGCCAAAAAAGACCAAGATATAGCAAAAACTTATCTATACTACTTTTTTATGTAGAATATGATAGGCCACGTTAGAAGATTCCATTTTTTGTGAAAACATTCCATATTTGGAATGGAAAAGAACGTTTTTGGGCCTAAATTGTTGTTTTTGCACATGTTGGTTGCCATGGAAACATGATTTTCATTCTAAATCGAAAATTTTAAAAAATTGAATGAAAGAAGGTCCCAAAACGATTTCTATGCTGAAAACAGAATGTAAATACCATTTTTAGATCAAAAGCTGTGGCCAGTTGTTTGAAAAAGTTTGGATATTTGGTAATTAGCATAATTATGCTAATTAGATAGGAATATTTCTAAAACAAAGCAAGATAGAGCTTATTGGCTTTTAAGATTGGACAGTGACCACACATATTCAGAGAGCCAGTACTCAAAAACTAGAAGTGGTACCTGCTTATAAAAGATATCACTGGAAAGCTCATGACATCAATTTCATTATTAAGTTTTTACCTTGGAGGACCCTTTTCCCTCGACTGTCCACATTTGTGTCTTTTCATGCGCCTGCATAGTTTAGCTATAATTCTCCTCTTAGAATTTTGGTTTCATGCATTGACTTTTGTTTAAGGAAAAATAAGAAAGGGGTGACCTGTACCTGGAGTCACACACATTAATCTCACGATCCACCACTCTCTTCCTAAGTTTATGGCTACAACTCCAAAGTTGAAAAAAAATTGTCCAAGTTATCTAATGGATGGACAGTTCACATTCTTGTCGGTCCCTTTTAAACAAAGCTCTTTGGATACTTCTTTGTGCCAACAACAATTCTTATGATGTACTGTCTTTGTTAATTCTGGAGCAGCTGGCCCATAAGTTGACATGAGTGGGGTTTAATATTGGGCTCTCGTTAGCACAATGAAGTGATTCCTGGGTAAAATCAACATGCAGCCCCATTTGAAATTGTCAGGCTCAGTCACTGAATGGTCAGTGACTACATGTCCCTAAACATATAACCAGACTCCTATACATCCAGGTTGAATGGTAGAAGTTCATAACACAGCATATAGTCATGATAATTCACCACATCCTTTTAGCTTCCAAGGGCCCTACTCTTCCATTAGAGGCCTGTGTCCATGTCATATCACGAGGTACCTGTCCCTTTCGATCATGCCATTGACTGCCTTATATATATTGCCTCACCTTCAAAGAGCCCCCAACTTGCCTCTTTGGGGGTCTGGTTGGGGTTCAGTACCACTCTATCATATTATTGATATTGGCATATGGGTCATGAGCTATGGTCATGTAAAGGGAGGGGTTTGATGGGACATAAACACTGGTTATAGCTATAAGATGGTGGGTTAGTGAGGCATGTGACCTGCTTCTCATTGTAAGACGGTGAGTTTATACTGGTTTAAGCCCTTTTTATTATTGTAAAGTTATGACAGTAGTATAGTATGTATCGGAACGGGACTATAGTTAAGTACTGTTTATTACTCAATCGACCTGCAGCCAATCAGAGGCCTCCATTTGGTCACGTGACCGGAAGTGACCAACTTAGGGGATTAGTGGTGACGTCACGTGACCTAATTAGCCAATCAGAGGCCGCCATTTGGTCACGTGACCGGAAGTGACGTCATATGACCTACTTATGGACCGGAAGTGACGTCATATGACCTACTTAGGGGACCGGAAGTGAGGTCATATGACCTACTTTAGGATCACGTGACCGGAAGTGACCTGATGAGTCACGTGACCGGAAGTGACGTCACATGACCTAATGGCCAACCGGAAGTGAGTGACCTCATTGAGGATCACGTGACCGGAAGTGACCTGATTGATCACGTGACCGGAAGAAGAAGTGACGTCATGCGACTTAATGAAGAGATGAGCGTCTTTAAGGGGTCACGCGCTTTAAAATGTGATATCTTTTTTTTTGGAGGAGGAGGAGGAGGAGGAGGAGGAGGAGGAGGAGAAGGAGAGGAGGAGGAGGAGGCGAGTCTCTTATTTTTTTCGGTAAACTAATAAAAAACACTACGATATAAGTTTTTTTTCATTTTTTATTGTTTTACGAGCGACTGGAAGTGACTTATTGAACTAGGTAGAAGCGTTCTTTAGAGTGTATAAGGGGGGGGAGGGAAGGGGAGGGGAGGGGAGGGGAGGGAAGGGGAGGGGGGCCCCTTTAAGATGCATGGGGAGGGGGGCGCTTTTAGGATGCATGGGGCGGGTGGGGGGGAGGGGGGGGAGGGGGGAGGGGGGCACTCTAGGGGGGTGGGGGGGCACTCTAAGGGGCGTTTGTCTCTTTTAAGAAAAAAAGAAAAGAAAAAGATTTCAATCGAGAGACACGTTTCTTCCTCTCGAGAGGAAGAAGCGTGTCTCTTCATTTTTTTTTGTTTATCACGTGCCTCGATGAGGCGATCAGCTGCGACTGGAGGAAGTGACACTTTAAGAGGGCGCGCGTCTTAATAGTTATGATATTTTTTTTTACTTACTAATAAAGAAGACGTATGAAAATAAAACACAACAATTCACATGTCCGTCGTTCTTGTTGTTTCTTGCTTGATAAAGTCAAGTAATATCGCGATGCCGAGGTCAAACTTTCCCATGTCCTCAGTCAACACTCGAAGGAGTTCAAAAGGTGTACCGCCGGCACCGTCAGCTTCATCTTGCCACATTTTCAACACTCGGAAGGCCCACTCAGCGGGACTTCCTCCGTATTCGCATTCTTCAGCGATCTTATCTAACCTCTCAGGCGACAATTTTAAATGGTCCCCCACCTCTTTCCACCTGCTACCTAGACGTCTGCCGAGGGTGCCCAAGTGCTTATGCATCGCGCGCGAGTCGGGGTTTTCGAAATCCAACCCCTGTCTGTGGAGAAGGGACATCCACTGAGCCAACAGTTCCACGCGTCTAATGCGGGTGAAGACGCGACCGAGCTCTCCCCATCTATGACGATGCGGGGTTTCACCCCACCAGACTCGGAACATCGCCGTACACAGCTCCTCCGGTGTCTTGACACTGCGCTCTACTAGAGCATCCATACGGGCGGCGGTAACTTTTAAGCTACTGCCCAACTCTCTCCAACAGCCGCTCAACTCTTTACCTAGTTGACGAAGCAAGGCGTCGCTATAGGCTAACCGCCGCTGTCCTACCTCTCTGTTCTCCCCATCGGTCTGCCTCGCGCGTCTCACGTCGTCAAGCCGCATTAACTTTTTTTCAGGTGGACAAGGCGGTGAAGGCGAGCTTGAAAGTGGAATAGCTTGAGCCATCTCGTCTCGTCTTGGCGGCGGCGGCGGCGGCGGCGGTGGCGGCGGCGGTGGCGGCGGCGGTGGTGGTAGTAGACGTTACTGTGGTCAGAGGCGATATGGTTTTTTTCCAACAGAAATCAGAGCTTTTATACAGAGGGAGTTTAATCCCATTTCCAACAGCACTCCAGCTGTCTAGCGACCTGTCCGCATGACGCTTTTTCAGCCGCTCCGCTCCTTAAGAGCTTAGATGACGAGGGGTATGTCATCGCTATCCGTGGAGACCAGCTGAAAACGGTGTTTCTTCCTCATCCATAGCCTTACCTCCTACCCCCTACCTGAGGACGTCTCCCTCCCTCTGACATTCATTGTAACAAACGTCAGAGGTCAGGTGAAAATCGGATTTTTTTCATGCACAGCCTTAGTCAGCTGTCACCCCTCCCTATTGAACTAGCCGGCCGCCGCCTGGCCGGCCCGGTCTACTCACCACGGCAGGAGGTGGTGATTTTTTTTTGTCTTACACTTAAGTCGCTCACCACATGCACACGCCTCTACTCACAGACAGACACGTTCGTCTTAGGGGGGTCCTGCTTCACGCCACACGCCTCCTGTAGTTTTTTTTTGTATACACACTCTAAGCTCATCACCGTTAATCCTTTATACAGCTAACGCGCGCTGAATGGCTGAACAGGGTGGTAAGTGGCTTAGCTCATGACAGTGGATCCCTCAAAAAAAAAGAGGGGAAAGGGATCCAGCTGAAAACGTCATACCTTATGTCTTTGTGAATGGCCGCCGGTCAGTCGACGGCAGCAACCGCTTAATCCTTTATACAGCTAATGCGCGTTGAATTGCTGAACAGGGTGGTAAGCGGCTTAGCTCATGACAGTCGATCTCTCAAAAGGGGGGAAAGGGATCCAGCTGAAAACGTCATGCCTTATGTCTTTTGTTTCTCTTTGTGAATGGCCGCCGGCCAGCCGGCGGCAGCTGAACAGGGTCGGTAAGTAGCTTAGCTCTAGAAGCGAGAAGGCGTATATAAGGGGCTTGGAAACCTCCATTCACTCACTCATTCTTTTGCTGCTCTCTACAGTCACCACCATGAGCAAAAGACAACACCTAGCGCCGTCCAAGAACAAGAAGACTACGCGGAACAGCGCTCGTTTAGCGTCAGTGCCTCCTCTTGCTACTGAAAATGAGACTACCGCCGCAGCCGCTTGGTCTTATCACCCTCCCGCTGTAGCGAGCGCTCGCGGCAGTAGTAGTAGTAGTAGCAGTAGTAGTAGCAGTAGTAGTACTAGTAGTAGTAGTAGTAGTAGTAGTGGTAGTAGTACTACTGGTAGTAGTCGTCGTGCTAGCGACGTTGTTACACTCGCGACGGTACACGTTGCTGCTAAGCGCGCTGCCGCTGCTACTGCCGCCCCGCCTGCTGGTGATCCTCGTGCTGCGGCTGCTGCTGCTGCTGCTGCTGCACCTGCTACCGCTGCGCCTGCTACCGCTGCGCCTGCTGAGGCTGCTGCGCCTGCTACTGTTGCGTCTGCTGCTGCTGCTGCTGCTGCTGCTGCTTCTGCTGCACCTGCTGCTACCGCTACTACTACTGACGACAACGCTCCTGGCACAGCGCAGTACTGGCAACCGGGTTTTTACCTCCCCACTACAGTTGATGACTTTGATGACCTGCCGCACGTTGCACAGCCCCTCTCCTCCACCACTACATCGACCGACGCCCTCGACGCCGCTCGCGCTGAGAGTGACAGCTATTCGGACACTCAGCCCCTAAACCGAGAAGAAGAGGAGGAGGAGGAGGAGGAGCAGCAGCAACAGGGTGAGACAGAGAACGACGCTGACGACGAGGCGTACGAAGAACCCGAAGGGAAAGGGGTGGGCAGTACGTTTTTCGGCTCCCCTCTTCGACCTTTCGACCTCACTTCCACTGCTAGCGCCCCGTCCGGTCCGTGGCGCCTGCCCTCACCGCCACCTTACGAGGGCGGCGGCGCTTCATCTTCTACCGCTACACTCAGCACCGACGGCGTGTGGCTGCTCTGTTCCAACAACGAGGCCTCGGATACCACCAGCGCTGACGCTGCTCCTGCTATCGGTTCTGCTGCTGATTCAGCTCACGCTGATGGTGTTACTCATCCTGCGGGTGTGAAAAGTTCTAAGGTGAGTTCCAGAACAACAAGGCCTAGTAAGAAGAGAAAAATACAAGAAAAAGAACGAGATGGACGAGAAGAAGCAGAGAAAACCTTCTCCCGTCTTCTCGGGTTAGAGTTCTGCTTAGACGGAGCTTTGACGCTGGAGATCTGGGAGGACGTGGCTAGACTGTCTAGGAGGCCGCGCTACACAAAAGACGGCCAGGTGAAAGAGGCGTCTCTGACCAGAAGCAAGCGAGTGCACTTCACGGCCGACGCGCTGCGCGAGCTAATAGCACGCATCGCCGATATCTGTGCAGTGGTGCGCATACGCGACACAGCGGCCGCGCAAGGAAGACCTAATCACACCCCCTGGTTCGCAGTGCTGGATGAGGAGGGCGAAGTGTACGCAGCTGTGAGCTACTACAGCGGTAAGAACCTCGTCCACGTGCGCAAGTACGAAGGTCCTGACAAAAAACCCACACAGCAGGGAGTGACGCTGTCCGCCAGAGCGCTCAAAGAGTTGAATGACAAAACAGAGATCATTCTGAAATATCTCGGCATAGATTCGGAATGAGAGACGCTCAACGCTCAAGCGCGCACACACACACACACAGCGTTTGACGTACGCTGTATGAGACAGACAGACGGATACACAGACAGCAGACAGAAAGATAAATAGATAGATAGATAGACAGATAGATTGATAGATAGATAGATAGTTAGACGGCTAAGTAGTTGGTAACTGAGTGAAAAAAAACATGACACAGTACGTATGCGAAAAGTGTTTCAAAATGTTTAAAAGACCGTACAACCACGAGAGACACGTAGAAAATTGTAGAGTAGTACCTAAGTTTTGCCCTCTATGCGGCGAAGGCGATTGCCGAAAGATCGCCTGTCGACGCGAATCTCTGGACGGGGTGACCGTCCCTCCGCGCATATGTGCTGTACCGAACGGGGAGGAAACGTTCACGGCGAATTGGCCTGGGATACAAACGGGCGTCAGGATGCACGGGACTCGCGTGAGTGTAACAAACTTCAGGCTACCAACCGGCGAGTTGAGTGATGCTGTAGATACTATGCGTCGCATTCACTTGACACAAAGATTCAGATACAAAGTGGGTTTCTCGGTAGGCTTACTCTTACAACACAGAGAAGACAAGAGCAAACTGCGCTACTTTCACGCCTCCCAGAACAACGCAACTCTCATACAACCGCTCCCTACTATAACTAATTCAGAAACTTTGGAAGAGCTCCTCTCAAAGATGGAAAACACCGTCGCTTGCGAGGAAGTACGGAAACTTTGCGACGCTGACACCAAGTGGCACGTTCTTTTTCCTAGCAATTTGAACATTTGCGTTTACATGGGACCGGGGGAATTCCCCATAGGCGGTAGGATCACTCAGGCCGGTCGAGTTGGAAAGAGAAGCGGCGTGTTAGATTTTCCCAACAAGGACAACCTCTGCATCTTCCGCTGCATTTCCATTCACTTATACAACACCAGCAAGCGCGCTTCAGATTTGTTACGTCAGTTCTGTCCCGCTGCCACACCTGAATCCTTTCCGGGTCTGAACATCCGCGACTTACCCGCGTTAGAGAACTTGTTTGACGTACAGATAGCGGTTTACACCGCGTCGCGTCAAGTGCCGGGGCGGAAGTTGAGAAGACGCGTTACTCTGATCAGACCGCCTTCCAGAACTCTGGCCGCCCGAGGTAAAGTCAACCTACACCTGACGGCGAAAGGCGGTTTGCACGTCTCTCTCGTCACGGACTTCAACGCGTACGCGGGCATATACGAATGTTGCAAGTGTAAGGCGGCGTTCACCACCGAGTTCTTGCTGAAGAGACACAGGAACCAGCTTTCCTCTTGCCGACAAGTCAAGTTGCGCTTCGTAGGTGGCATCCACCAAAATTCGAGAACGATTTTCGAAGCGCTAGCAGACTTCTCCATTTTTCCCCCCGACGGACATTCCGGAATCTACCCTTACAAGATCGCCTTCGATTTCGAGGCTTTCTTCAGACCGTGCAAAGAACCGTCGACGGAACACGTGTCCCTGCTGTGGGATCACGTCCCTTTGTCGGCTAGCGTCGCATCCGACTTTCCGGGGTGGGAGGGGCCCGTCTGCTTCGTCAGAGAATCCGACGCAGATTCCGACCCCTTGTTGGACCGAGTTTTAAATCACATAAACGAGAACGCCAAAGTCATCGGGGAAGCTGTGCTAGAACTTTACCGACCGACCTTAGCGAAGTTAGATGCGGCGATAGGTGAAGCTCTCCTGCTGGAGGAGGCGACATTCACCACCCCTTCTCCAGGCGGCTTCGCTGCGGCTCAGACCAGACACCCGTTAGTTCAACTGAAGAAGCGTCTTCTGAGATACATCCGTCAAGCTCCAGTCGTGGGCTTCAACTCGGGGCGTTACGACTTGAACCTGATCAAAATACGCCTTCACACGTTCTTCGCCTCCGGAGACCGAAGAAACCAAGAATTCAGCGTCATAAAGAGAAGCAATCAATACTTGGCGGTTTACACACAGCACACGGTTTTCTTGGACGTAGTCAACTATTTGGCACCCGGTTACAACTACGCGACCTATTTGCGAGCTTTCACCAGGAACGAAGAGAAAGGTCACTTTCCTTACGAATGGATGACGTCTACCAGGAAACTGGCAAACAGAACGCTGCCACCAAGATCGGCTTTCGACAGCGAGCTGACGGGCGTCAAAATGTCCGAATCCGACTACGCCGCATGTCAGAAAGTTTGGTCCGACGAGAAGATGCAAACTATGGAAGACTACTTGATCCACTACAACAACAAAGACGTCAAACCTTTCATAGAAGCTCTGAAAAATCACGCTAAATTTTTCCAAGATCGCGGCATTGACATGTTGAAAGACGGAGTTTCTCTCGCCGGTTTGACTTTACGGTTCCTCTTCCAAAACCTAGAAGAGGCGTTCACAACGTTCCCCCAGTTCGACGCCGTCCTCCACGCTCTGATCAAAGAAAATCTAGTCGGCGGTCCTTCCATCATCTTCCATAGATTTCACGAGAAGGGCACCACGCGGATAAGGGAGCACAAGTACGGCGAAGAAGCGAGACCGTGCCAACACATCCTAGGACTAGACGCTAACTCTCTGTACTTGCGCTGCATGAGCGAAGAGCACTGCACGGGCTATTACGCGGTGAGACGGCCCGAGACGGAGTTCAAGCCTGAAATTAGGCAAAGAAACTCTCACAGCGCTTTGGAGTGGTTACGCTTCGTAGAGCACGACCGCGACGTGAAACTGCGCCACGCTTTGAACGGCGGCGAGATGGTTGTAGGCTGTCGGAGAATTCGCGTGGACGGGTTTCACGCGGCCTCTAATACGGTTTTCCAGTTTCACGGGTGTTGGTTCCACGCTCACGAGTGCATACCGTCGCACCGATATCAGTGCGCTTCACTGAGAGAGGAGAGAAGCGACAGAACGACCAGAGTAAGCGCTTACTTGAAAGCGCTAGGTCACAAGCTGGTCGTCGTGTGGGAGTGCGAATGGCGAGAGATGAAGCGTCGAGATGAGCGGGTCAAGGCCTCCCAACAACGCTGGAAGGTTGACGCTTTGAAAGTGTCTCGAAACGCGATGAGCGAGAGCGACATCCTTTCCGCTGTGAAAGAGGAGAAAATGTTCGGTTTAGTTCAAGTGGACATCACTACGCCGCCTCACCTACGAGACTACTTCGAAGAAATGACCCCCGTTTTCAAGAACGCGACCGTTTCAAAATCGGACATAGGACCTCACATGTCAGACTTTGTGCAGGAAGAAAAGCTGTTGAACACGCCTCAGAGATGTCTGATAGGGAGTTACTACGGAAAAAATATTCTCTTGGGAACGCCGCTTCTCAAGTGGTATTTAGAGCACGGTTTGATAGTCACCAAAGTGCAGCTGGTGGTAGAATACCTACCTAAACGCTCCTTTGCCGGTTTCGCGGACAAAGTAACGGCGGCGCGAAGACGTGGCGACGTGAACGAGAACGAGAAAATTCTGTCAGACTGTTACAAGTTAATGGGAAACGCTACGTACGGTAAAACAATCTGCAACAAAGAAAAACACACGGCGGTGAGATACACTGACAGTCGGAAGTTCGAACTATTGGCCAATTCGTGGCGTTCAAAAAGGCGTCCGAGTTGAGTTCCGATCTGTTTGAAGTCGAACTACAACCGAAAACAGTCAACAACAACCTCCCTATTCAAATAGGGTTCATGGTATACCAGTACGCGAAGTTGAAAATGTTAGAGTTCACATACGACTTCTTGGATAGATTCGTCGATCGGCGCGATTATGCCCTTTGTCAAATGGACACCGACAGTCTTTACATGGCTCTCAGCGGTGACACGTTGGATGACCTAGTCAAACCTCGCCTGAGAGAGACGTACTTCAGAGAGAAACGAAAGTGGCTTCCGACAGCGGTGTGCGACGATCACTTAGAGCTTTTCGTGAAGACAAAAACGGAAAGAGTGCGAGAATGGTGTCCGCCGCCCGGCGGATGTTGTGAGAGACGGTACCTTCACGATCTGAGAACTTCGGGGCTTATGAAAGCGGAGTGGGAAGGTGACGGGATCCTAAGTCTCAACCCTAAGACTTACATTTGCTACGATCGAGTCAGCGACACCGGTGAAAGAAAATCCAAAAAATGGAGTGCAAAAGGCGTACAGAAGAAACAAAACCCTCAGGAACCAGACGACTTCTTGGATGTTCTTCGCCAACGAAAAACTCTCATTGCTGTAAATAGAAACTTCAAAGTGGTGCGAAACAAAATGGTCACCTACACCATAGAGAAAGACGGCGTCTCTCACCAGGAAGCAAACAGAGGTTTGTAGAGGGGACACAACCTGACAGCTTGATAGTCTGAAAGTAACACTGTGCAACATAAGTGGAGCAGAAACAGAACAGAAAACAACATACCTTCATTGATGCTTAGTTAGAAGATCTAAAATGACAAATCTTAGCAAGCAAACGTTTATGTCACCAGTACATTATTGTGATGAAAGATCAAAATGTCTTTGATTCTGGTTTAGTGCTAACATAGAGATTACATCACACTTCATGATTTGAGACTCAATAGATCCCATATCACATAGTTCAGCCAAAGCAGGTTGTAACAAAAAGGTTTGACAGCCAACAGGCATCAGGTAATATTGCATAGATGATAACGTCATATTAATGTCTCAGGACTGTGAAATGACACTTTAGCCATTGTCATTATTCATCTATTCCGGTGAGATGTGTTACTTGTCAGCATCTGCTTAGATAGAGCTGCACTATTCTGAGACTACTATCATTCCAATTAAATATAATCTTTACATGGAGGCGGCCTGAAGGCATTCAAGTGCCTCCTTCTGTACATTATATTGAATATATCCACTTATTTTTCCACCCTCCCTACTTCAGTTGTAAATGCCAATATCCACCCTAGAAAAAACACCCTTTCCAGGACACACTGTGTTATCAATTACGCCAGGCCCCAATAGGGAGGTGGTAATTGAAGGGCCTGAACTAGCATTAGCAATATGCAGGCTGTCAACGACAGCATCGGATGTGTAATTGTTACATTGATTATGGCCAGGCTAATTGAGTAATGCAGGCAACCCAATCAACACTTGTTGGTTCTCATAATGTATGACGTCCTGCTACTCCATCTACCTACCCTGCCCTTCTATCTATGGTGTTATTCTGTATGTAGCTACTCCCTACTGAGTTAATTACTTCCAGTATTGCCATAATAAATGCAGTGAAGTTCAGAAAGTCCTCTGCTTCAAAGGCAATGTACAAAATAATTTAGTAACATATCCTTTAGCTTGGTCTTTTTGTTAATATGTTGACAGTTGTTAACTTACTCTCCATAGCTTTCTTTGCCTGTAAATATAACATAATTAATAATTAGATTATTAAAAATATCCGGCAATGCAGATGCACTATATGACATGTATTGAAGAAATGGAGTGAGCATTGCTCTGTTAAAAATAAGATAATAATAAATTCATGCAGAAAAAGGTCATTTGGACACCCTAAAGTCTGCTATGCTCCATTTTGTGTTTCACCTTTATATACCTTTACCCATATGCCATTTCCATGGTAACAGATACTGTACAGTCTCAACATGACCCATAAGAAATAAATAGAGGTGTGGATTATTAGAATGTGAGAGTTCGGTGTGCATTATTTAGCAAATCAAAGCCATGGCAGAAAAATGTCAATAATTAAATTGCAGACATTACTCTGTTGTCTGTCCCTAAATTGTAACCACCTCACCTGTCACTACCAGCTCACCTGTCACAATTGAGTTTATTCATATTTTGGGATTCAGGTGATAGAACATGATAGTGCTGATCGGCAGTTCCAAATGTTGACATCGGAATAAAATACTCTTTTTGACAGTTTGCACTGGCAAGAATAAATGAATTTTCTCTTACATGTCGATTTTTGGAACTGTCAACAGGGGAATTTTATTCTGTTATGGACAGTTGAACTGTCAATAACCAGGGCCCTGTAATTGTACTTTAGAATCATTAATAATGCTCCGATTTACAAACCGTTCTTTTGTTTTGCAACCTTATATTTTGCTTACGCAAGTTCTTTTGTTTGCACAACTTTTTTTCTTCACACAACTTTTATTTTCTTTTCGCAAGTTTTCACATGTTGTTTGCGCAAGTTTATTTTTTTTGGTTTGTGCATAACAAAAAAAAAAGTTCACTCAGGTTGAAGCTCAGCTGTCACACTCCACCTCACGTCACCCCCTCATCTTTCACCCCCACTTCTTGTCATACCCCACATGTCACGCACACCTCACATGTCACTCCCCCTCACATGTCACTCCCACCTCACGTCACCTTCTCACCTGTCACCCCCACCTCACGTCACCCCCACCTCACGTCACCCCCTCACCTGTCACTCCCACCTCACATCACCTTCTCTCATGTCACTCCCACCTCACATGTCACTCTCATGGTATGTCACTCCAACCTCACATGTCACTCCCACCTCACGTCACCCTCTCATATGTTACTCCCATGGCACGTCACCCCTCAACCTGTTATCCGCATCACCTCACCTAGATCTACATCTAAGGGGAATTATCTAAACATGAAAGATAGAATGGTAACCAATTAAGAGCAAATGATATAGTATTCATTGCTCTTTGGTATAACGTTGAGCCTCACCTAATGGACTTTATCTGACAGATGCTTTTTAGTGTATTTCAATCCCCAATCCTGGAACATTGCACTTAAAAATTGAAATTGAATTGGATGTCCCGATTATGATGTCATAACTCCTTAAGTAAGCTTAAGTAGGTTTTTTAATTTTTCATGAAATCATCACCACTAGAATTGCTATTTGTCACTTCTGCTGTAGAATCCTTAATAATTGTAATATTTACAAACTGTAAAAGATGGCAAGTAGTTAATTTCTTTCTGCAACTTATACTTTGTTTGCGAAAGTTTCCATTTTGTTTGCGCAAGTTTCTATTTTGTTTGTGCAAGTTTCCATTTTGTTTGTGCAAGTTTCCATTTGGTTTGTGCAGGTTTCCTTTTTTTTTGCGCAAGTTTCTATTTCGTTTGCACATTCTTATTAGGCTACGCATAATGGGAATGAATGATAGCTACATGGGGCTATTATTCATGTTAGGATAGTCCCATTAGGTGTAGCTAAACATTATACTATGTGAGCTATCATTCACCCTGAGATAATCCCATTAGGTAGGCACTGACCTATCTCCCGTGCGCGATTCTGACGGGCGCGAGAGTGAAAAGTGTGATAATTTTTATACTGGGGAGTTCTGACCTAAGATTTCTTTGTAAGCTCATGGTGAAGTCATGTACAGGAGCATTGGTACACACAAGGTATCATTGTAAACGTATTGATGGTGTGCATCTTATGTATATAATTGATAGAAGGTTCAGAAATTACATGGCAAATGTAACTTGATTCTTTCCCAAGAAAAAAAACACAAAAACTTCAAAAGCGATTTATCATATGAAAATCATGTAGCACACAAAAACTAATGATTTCCTCGGATCTTATGGACAATTTTGGTCAAAATTAAGTCTACACAATTTCTTTCCGACATTGCGCAGTATGTTTAAAAAGCAGCGCAAAAATTGTAGAGAGAAAATAGCTAAAGGGGGGTGTTGCATGCGGCGCTTAGGCCACTACAGGCCGCCCTGTAGCTAGAGTTGAGGCCGGCCCTACCTGTCCCCACCTCCCCTAGGCTGATGGGACCGTGCATGCGGCGCTCTGGCCACTAAGGCCGGGCCTGTAGGAGAGTTGAGGCCGCCGTAGCATGCCATGCTCAGATTTCTTATCTTCACGTGATCACACCTTGGGGGGCCTACATAAACTCTTAACTATGATGTATTGTGTCAGAATTATTGGGTTCATATGAGACCTTTGATCACTCACATTTTCACTTTAACTTAAGATAAAAACTTCATTTAAAAAGCTATTCCACTTATCTTATCGAGATCTATCCATTGGATGTAAAAGAAAATGTATAGCACAAATCCTTAATATATAGGTAAGTGCCTACATTAGGTGTAGCTCCAAGTTACATCTTGGGACCTATCCTATCTTACCTTCAATTATGCTTTAAAATCATTAAAAATGCTCCAAACTGTGAAAAGTGATGATAAGGTTACAAATCGGGGCACCCATATTTTTTGATTGAGCAAGTTTAAATAAAAAATTGTGCAAGCTTCATAATTTTGTTTGCATAAGTTTTTTACAATTTTGTTTGCGCAAGCTTCCATTTTTTTGCGCAACTTTCAATTTTGTTTGCACATCTTTTTTTGTTTACACAACTTTTATTTTGCAAACAGATTAGACTGTACATCATACAATTCTATATCATTTTAATTTGAAGGAAGCTTTGTTTGAGTAGTATCTGACTAGTAAAGGAAGGAAGGAAAAAAACGTATTAACTTCTAATCCCTCTCACTTGGTGGAGCGAGTAAGCTGTGTAAGCTTAAATATCCATGAGTACAATGCAGGTTCAATGGCTGCCTATCAGTTTCTTTCTCAAGCAGAATATTGTAGGAGATTGGTAAAATGGGGATGGCATAATTATTGAGGTGTTCATGTGAAACCATTTTTTTACTCAGATAAACCTGTCAGATTCACGTACTCAAAGAGTCTACAATTTCCCTACATCAGGTGCATACATGGAAGACACATTGGGCCTTGTGGAAGCAAAAGGGAGTTGTTGAAGGATCATTCATTCATTTATAAATGTCTCAATGATTTGAGGTTTGACCAATTGATAGAATAATGTATAGTCTAATTGTCATCTATTTTGATGCTCAGGTGATTTCGTCGAGAATTAAATTGGTAAATGGGGCAAATGTAAAATTATGGAGCCAACGTACAAATGGTACCCTGTAGTCTTAATTTTGTTAAATGTACTGTCTATTGTACCGTGCTTTGCAATTTCCAGGACTTGATTAAGTTTTGAAATCATCTCTCTTTTGCTGAAAATAGAACATATGGTTTGATACAAAGCTTCAGCAATCCAATTAGTTTTCTGTGGACAAAGTTCTATTGTCTGACAATTTAATCACTTGAAATACTGCTTATTCCCCCTGGCCCTACTGACAACATGCATCTAGGTCTTTGATACTAGAAGCTCACAGTCAACAGTGTGTTACTTGAGGGGAAATACACTATGCCTCATCTGAAATAGAGTAAAAGTTGTAATGTTGTTCGATGAACTTTCTTAGTTAACACTGTGAACTACGTCTATCCTCAGAGGATCTACATCGCATATGTGATGAAGATGGGTATCATGACCAAAACATAGCAGCAAACTACAAACTGTACCAGGTGGTCCTGGGGTCAGCCCAGACATAAAATAGAAGTAGGATGAAACAGTGCGCAATGTGTGCAGGGAGTCTCAGGTGGGCAGGGAGCTGTTATGTCCACTGTCAGTATACAGGACCCACCTGTAGCTGAGCACAGACACCTGCCACTGCTACAGGCATCTGATACAAGGACTTACTTTTTCATGAAATACGGCAGTGCCATTAGTTTAACCAAAGATCGCCATATTTCACCCCCCCCCCGTGAAATAACCTATGCTGGTATTTAACGCCCCTAGGACGTCATCAAAATGGTGGTTTGTTTACCTTTGATCCAACCTGCATCCAGTGAAATAACCGACTCAACAAACTAAAACTCGTGAACTTTTGTCTATTTATTGAGATTCACCTCATCTATGTGGATGAATACGGATGTAAATGTAAAATATTGGACTGTACTTTGAGGGGTGTTGGGGTGAGCTGATTGATACAAGGAAGGGAGAAACAGGAATGCATGAGGCTAAAAGTTGATTAATTGTGAATTATTGATGATTATCTAGAAAATTGGGGACTGATGAGGTTGATAATGATCTTTATATTAATCCATACAGTTGTCAAACTGTTATCATTTGTCATGTTCTCATGTTATTCGAAGTCATCAGATCTAATGTGTTTCAAATCAATTCTAAATACTTGAAGCTCAAATCAATAATGCTGACTCTGCACTCACATTGTGTTGGATTTCCAGCCTAAATCACTTTCTGTATTGTGTAGTCTGCCGTTGGCAGCTATAATGAAAAGAAGTCACGATATCCAAGCCCTTCATGAACATCCAATTTGTTCATTTATAATCCTAACAGCAGTGATTATTTGCACACAATGACCTTGATATCTGACAAAATTCTGTCCCATTACTGTCTCAATACCTTCTTGTTCACATCGTGTATCTTTTTCCACTCAGAGGTAAATTCAATTTGTAAAGTGGGTATTTAACCATTATGGAAAGTTTGGGAACTACTCTCTAAAGTTTTCATAACTACTTTAGAAATATGAGTCTCTGTCTGAGCATAGCGGAATATGGCAGTGAAACATAAATTGAATTGTATGGTCTACATTATCGGCAGCATTTATTTCTGTCTACTGATGAACTTATGAATAATATAAACTCTGCGTCATTAGTGATTTCTTTGTGTGAAACTCCACTGTATAGGCCAAGCCAAGACGAACTGCGTGGCATACTCCTTCATCAATTTAATCTCATTGCATCAGATCACATCAGACAAATGGACCACCTGGTATCAACTGATAAACGACAACTGCAGTATCGGGCTTGTTTTATCAGATCATACATGGCCAATAATGAAGCCTATTTTAATCCACTATAGGGTTATTAGCATATATGCCACCATGGGGGCCTTACTTGCTGCCGTATTTGGAATAGCCATTGTTGTTTGTATTGCACAAGGAGTCTGGCAGCACAAAAGACAAAAGTTTTTTAATATTGAAGAGACTTCCACTGTACTTTATGACCATGTATATCATATTACTGCCACAGGCTGTCATAGATAATTCAACAGGATGTAATGCAGCAGTCTACCTACGTAAGGGCCTACTGTGGTTCCAGACTCCTCATGCTCCATTATTGATTCCTTTGCAGCAAGTATTGATGCTGTACGTTTATAACTGTTTTCATATGGCCATTAACACTGATAATAATTATCATTGAGCGCCACTTCATGGGATAGAAATAACTGGGGGAGGGTAGATCCAAATGGTTTATGGCAGATAGGTGGAAATTACACTAACATAAATTATTTTCATTGAATGATGCACTAATTCCCAAACGCCAACTAAAATATCTCACTGGTTAATTGTTTCCTTCCACAAGCTGTTCCCCCATGTAGCATAATATGTGAGCTATAGCCAGCCAATTCTTTTAATTGTGTTACAACCTACTGAATAACACAAAGGTATTATGTTGACTGTGATGTTGTGTCTGGGACACATGATGTCGGACAGCACCTGAAAATAGTGAATTGCACTCTTTTTTTACCAATATTTTCAATAAAGATGAATTTAAAACTTAAAAATAAACTTTGAAAAAAACTACATTTCTTAGCTGAACCAAATATTCCAATCCAGTTTTTTTCCTACCCAATTCAAAAGGTACGAAGAATGCAACCAGCCAGCTTACATAGCTTCAGCCCCCCTGGAATGACTCTGTATGCACTAAAACCAGCAGCATTAAATCAGAGTTATAACCTGCCACCCACCTCAGGGGTTTAGCTGGTGCTTACTTGGCCCAGTGGTGTTTTATTTAACTGTTCAGGGTTGAAGGCAAGCATCTCATCTGTCTTTATTATATACACCTTATTACATTCTGCCTCATGTTTATTGCAGCTGGTGTGTTATGGAAGGCTGCTTCCTGGGGGTGTCATTGGTATGGGCGATATCAAGACAGATTTCCATTATCTTAATCTATCTGATCTGAACCCATGGCTTGTGGTTTGAAAATTTGGGTCAACAGAAGTTTGAAGAATCCTATTGTCAGCTGAACTAACTTATTAACTTTGACGTAACATACTGTTTCTTTAGGCCACACTATTTTCATTTTTTAAGTAACAGACACCATGACAATTTTCTCAAGTATGGATGACAAAAGTAAAAAAAATATAAAGCAAATTAAATTAGTTTTTCACATTTTACTACCTGAGATCTTTAATGATGGTCCTATGCACACACCGTAAAAACTGACTTGTAGCAGTTCAACTGGAGATTCACAATTTTACTTTTAGTGTGGTGGTTTTCATAGTGGTGTGAGGGGACCCTCAACCCAAAGAATAAACGGAAATGTGGCATTATCAATGTTCTTTGCTATCAATGCATATATAATTTGTTTAACCATGAAGGTACAGAGCCCAGGAAGATACTCTCTACTGCAAGATCTTTATCACCCAGAGATGAATTGGTTCTAGATTTAGCAGCTGTGCATGCCGATAAGCCATACACATCTCACAGCGACCGTCATTTACTCAGAATCAGATCAGTCACGTTACAGGACAGGCTGTCATATTAACTATTAATGTGCCCATCAGAAGTTATTCAGCTAATGATAAGGATTTAGAAGGCAAGGAAGCTAAATGGGTATACCTTAGTGTAAATGTGATCCATACCACTTGGTTCTCCATCAACCCTTCCAAGCCCAGATGATGTCTCTGTTTCATATTTATATGCCATCATAATACACCTATAGACTAATTCACCAGCATTGCAGTGGTACATTGTACAAACCCTTTAACACCGTATCAACCAGCACTGCAACTTACTTACTAGGGCTAAAACATTGTGCCATGGGATCTGCATTAGCAGCCAACCCCAACATTAACAATCCTAAAAATGTGTCCATAACTCTCAATTGACACTGGTCAGGTTGTGTCTTGGGGTGATGTAATGCAAGCAGACATGCACAACTGCTTCAGATTTTTGTTGTAACCTATATACTTGGGTTTCGCATGACAAACTGATGACAAACAGAGTGCATCAAACCATGTGTTTCAGTGCCAATGAGCAGACTCTGTAGCATGATTGACTGTGGACCCAGGATATTTTCTGTTGAATCCCAACCAATTTCTGGTGATCATAGTTTACATCCTAATTAAGATAAGCTCTAGTTATGGACTTTAATTCAACATTAATTAATGCAGTTACAACTTCATGAAGTGTCAAAGTATGGGACAAAGTTGTTACTCTGTTATCCCTCACTTAAATTGCGTTCATAGATTTGAATATCCTGCAATTAATTAACATTGAGTAAGGGAGAAAATCAATCATAACTCAATGAAGTGTGTCAAGTTTCTAACATATTCAAGTCCCTTGGGACAAAGCTCAAATCTCTTGGGTGGGAACAACAGCACGTATGTTGACCTTTCAGACATGTCACTCTCTACCCAGGCAGTTCACCTAGTATGACATGAGCGGCAGCAATCTGTAGAACACTGTGCAGAAATAACTTGTATCCCCAGACTTATTCCAGTCTGTGATGTACACTATACTACTTGATTACACTTTGGGGGAAGGATTTACATTCATTCATGAATAACTTTTATATAAACTTTCAATTATAGCCTGTGTTACAGGATTTAAAGTATTTGAAACAATTTTATGCATGAAATATTCATGTAAACTACCCTACAGGATTTCTACAATTTTATAAAACCAAAGGGAAAGAACATTTTAGTACCCAGTTGATGTAGGTTACACTTGCACTTACTGAAAGAAATTGTGACATGTCCTGGCAAAAAAAAACCCACGGGCTATCAGAATACTAAGATCATGGAAAATAGACCAAAAAATGACACACTTTATTGCCCTATATATCACTTTGTCTTGCCCGGTCACAACTATGGTGAAAGATTGAAGATTAACCAATTTCAAAAATGAATAAAAAAACTCACATAGAAAAGTTAGTCTGTGATAGTTGTTGCTCTGCCAGTTTTGACATGCTATATATATATATATATATATATATATATATATATATATATATATATATATATATATACATTACATGTCTTTGTTTACATGTGTATTATGCATGAACTCATAAGGCCTCAGCTTGTCTGTGAAAGATGTGAGTACTCTCACGCAGCCAGAATGGGCTTTCAGTGATTGGTACAAACAGTACTAGCGTGTATGTGGTAGATATTGAAAACAGGAAACATCGCCTACAACCCCGCCCCTAAAATCCATGCTAGTCTCCTAGATTTAGGAGAAGGGACTTTTGTGGAGCACTAGTGCATTGGGTCAATTGATGCCTTGAGACAGGAACCGTGAATTTGATCCTAGCAGCTGTTTGATCACATCTGTCATCAAGGCACATGGAGGGAGGCTGACCTGAACGGCTCTTTACACAACATGGATTCTGCAGCCAAAATGCCAAGGTCAATAAAGCTATCTTATGTTGACAGTGGTTAATGGGTCCATGGTTTCTCAAGCAGTTGTTATGATTATGGTTGGTAGTGGGCAAGCTTTCTTCAGTGGTTTTACATGAAACATTACTCTACAAAATAGTGGAAACTGGACGTGAGCATGTCAGAGTTCATCTCATTGCACAGTCAGTAAATGAGCTGCTCACTGCCAGCTTAGATCTTAATCAGATGTGGCTGCTGTGAACAAGTATAATGTTTACATACTGGAAGTGACATGTGGAGTCAATAATAGATCAAAGCCATTGAGCCATATTGAATGTATGAAAAACCATTTCAGATGTAAAACTAGTATTCAACTAAACATATTCAGCCACAGTTTAAGGGATGACACAAATCCATGAATGCAGGCTGAACCAATAATGGGGACTACAATATTGATAATGGATAGTTTTTAGTGGAATTGCCAGAACTAATCCACCAATTGACACACAGAGCACTGGAGTAACTATGTATATACACATATAAATGCACAAAGCATTTATATAGCTAGATGGTGTAGCTGGACTGTCATGTGATACCTCAGCCATTATAATTATTTGTTCATCCTGGTATTCTCTTTTATTGAATATCCACTTTCCTTATTCACCCTTTCCTACCTCAATTGAAATATTGCCAAAATCTATCCAAGAATGTCCCACCCTTACTGGGTCACAGAATTTTATCTATAGTGTCAGGCCCCATCCAGGATGTGTTAATCGAATGGCCTGAACTAGCATTACTAATATATCTGCTGTCAGTGATAATGCATGGGGCGTGGAAATGGCACAGAGTAATTAAATTGACTTTGACCAGACTGATTCAGTAACACAGGCAAACCTATTAACACTCATCAATCCCCATATTTTAGAGTGTCCTTTCACACCTCTCTACTTACCCTACCCTTCCATCCCCTGTCTCATCCTGTATGGAGCTAAGAATATTCCCTACTTAAATTACTGAGCACATTCCCTACTCCCTACTGCCCTGAAGTGCAGAAAGTTCTCTGCTTAAAACCTAACATAATTATAAAGTTTTCATGTTGGAAGATTGTCAGTTGTCACTTGAAACAAACCCCTACTTATATTACTTGGAATTTAAACATATTGAGCTTCCCGATTGTCAGCCAGCATCCATAACTGGAGTTCAGAGCTAATTTGTGAACATCATCAATCATTTCTGCTCTCAACTTCTATAGATCCATCATCTTAAATTCGCAGTAGGAATGCCTCTTGAAAGATGATATGACACATGGATGATTGATAAGCAGCTTAATGAGATTGTTAAACTATACAGCTCATGAGGGAACATACCTTGATAGTTTAGATTTATTTTTTTATCTTGGAATTTTCGATTAATATAAAGGTAATATGTATCCTAATCACTTGTTTACTGCAGGCTATATACTGATTTAACACCAAAGTAACAGTTTTCTGGACCATATCACCAGAAATAATTGGAAAATTGATCCATATCCTTGAATGTCTTCCACGCCTTACTAGATGGCTCTTAAAGTGGCAGTGGATCATTTGAATCCTCATTTCATTCACCATGACTTCTTCGTCACGTAAATAGACAGTATTATTCGGAGTGTGTCTGTATCTGTGTCTGAGATTTTTTTCCAGTATCTGGCTGAGGTCTCATAGGCCGATGACACATATTGAGAAGATTTGGGAGGGGGTAGGGGGGCGGGGTTGTTCATTTAATTATAACATCAAAAACTGTATATTCATGCGTCAGTACTGAGGCAAGAAGCCACCTGTTAAGATCTCTTCAAATCTTATTGTTATGAGTCCCTTATGGTATTGCTAGTCTACTCCAATCCTATGGGATGCCATATTTAACCACAACATCATAATAATAATAAGTGATATCAACAGCATTTACAGGTATTAAATTCATATAACTGCAGATTGTATGTGGGGGAGTTCAGAGAGAGTTCAGCTTGCATTCCCTATAAGCCAATAACAGGCAGAGAAATCATTCAGTCCTAGCCGGGCACTCACTTGGGGATACATTTCAGGCTTCTCCAATATGAAGTGCACTAGTAGAAGTTTTTGGTAGCTACACAAGCTAAAATGGCAAATGACCTTGGGGAGATGATGCCTGCAAAGCGTTGCACTACCTTGATAGAAAGAAGTTGCAAAGTATATTATCCCACTTTCACCCCAACCTTTGCCACTTAGAGCCAACAGGTTAACTGTATTGAGTGAAAATAAGTACACTTGGAGAGGGTCAGATCTTGAAGAACCAAGTGAATGATGTGCTTAAAGGTTAGCCAACACCAGAAGCTAGCACCACCTTCATCGGAGTGAGGCTCTAGTCTGTGTAAAGCAGCATGTCTCGGACATTTTCTATATCTTTAGGACTGGAAATAATCCGTTCTATTTTATTATTGATGGGTAATAGCCCATGATTTTTCAAGTATTTGTTAATTTCAATTGTAAAACAGTACATTTGCACATAGTAAAATGAAGGCAGTGTGTGATTGTCTTGATAGAACCCGGTAAAGGCACTGTAGATATACATACCCTAAAGTGCAACATAGTAGCTGAGGCAAGGTCATGTTACTTGCTTTTTACATGCTATGCAGCACAATGTAGTGGGTGAAACAAGGTCAACTTACTTCCCCGTTGAAAGGGCAACTAGGATGGAAATGGGAACATTTCATGAAATATGCATACTGCAGCAGCATATGGTGTCAACATGTAATGTTAACACCTAAAGTTTCATGTGAAAAAAGGTTTTCTGAAAGGTAAAGGGAGAGGTTTCCAACAGGACTTTCCTTGTTTTAACCATGATCTCATAATTGATGAGCCATGCCAGAAATAATACCAAGAAGCCAAGTGCTAATTCCCTCCTACGGCATGGATTTTCCAATGAAGTTGGAGACAAAGATATATGGTCTGTTCCTGAATGGTAATCCCCAGCTCTGCTCAACTGCTGTTAGTGGGACTAAGTAAATTCCCCCTAGGCATGCCCAGAATACAGAACCTATCCTCTAACAGAGGCAGACATAAAACCAAATGTTATTGTAGCTTAGGGGGACTATTTGTATTCCCCACTGTTGTTGCTGAAAGGCTCACGGACACCTAAATGGTTGTAACCTGGGATTGGCACTAAAGGTGCGTTGTCTTTTGAGGGGTGAGCAAAGTAGTAGCTGGCAAAGTACCATGGCTCTGAAATGACATTGGATATTCATGATCTGTCTTGTGTCTAGGCCACAGCATACCTATGAAGAGATCATTGAGGGAAATGGTGTCATAATGGTTGAGTGCTTGGTAAATTTGATACTGAAATGGTTGCTCTAATTATATCAGACTATACTGAATTGATATTCACTGGAAGTCTATATCATTTCAATTTCTCGGAAGCTTTGTTTGGGTGACATCTGAATAGTGAAAGTGAAGATCTTTTAGAGGGGCACATTTTGATATATATGATTTGCTCCCTTTCAATAGGGCGAAATAAGGTGTTGGGGTAATCCGATCAGTCCTAGTCGGTCTAGACCTAGAGGTTGCACCTTAGGTCATAGTCATTATTTGATTAAAAAGTACATAAGCTGTCACGGGGGAATAAGGAGAACAATGTTGCAGTTGTGGCATATTGTGAAGCTTCTCTGGATACTCCCATTTCACAGTTCAATATGCTAAAAGGGACTACAGCTTCCCTAGATCTAGAAACATTCAGTGTAGTGAGGGAGTTGGCTGTTCTGATTCTATTTAAACCATCTAAGGACAATTTATTATTTTTTCATGAACAAATCCATAATGCTATCAATCTTTACAGATTGATTGAATAAGACATGATCCCGAAACAAGCACATCAAGCATTTCTGCATCAAAGACTTTTCTTCATTGTATTGCTCAGGTGGTTTCCTCCAGAATCAAATTGCTGCACCATATATTAAAGGTGAATAACCAAAAGCGCTGATAGCAGTGTAAACTACATTTGTCTTCAGAAAATCGATATCAGAAATCGATATGAGACATAATGAAAACCCTCTTATGATCAAGATGAATATCTGCATACCACTCAAATATCAACTGTACCAGGTGGCCCTGAAGTCAGTCCAGAGACATAAAGTAAGAGGGGGATAAAACAAACACCGATGGGGTGCAGGGAGTCTCAGGTGAGCAGGAAGCCCACCTGTAGCTGAGCAGACACACCTGTCACATATTATAGAACAATGCAGCTAGAAAATGTGACATTTTCATGATAAAGTTGTGTTTACAATGCTTTAATAGCGGCAGCTTTGATGGCACATGCTTTTTTGTACAGGGAAGACTGTCTCTGCCTGTGTAAAAAACCAAAGTGCTCGACAAAAGGCATTTATTAGACATGGATTTTAAGAAACAACCACTTCATATAAGAAGTGTAGGTTAGCAGGAGCAATAGAGAGAAATCTATGAGGTGAATATCTGTAAAAATGTGTAGCTCCAGACGTCAGTGGTATTGTGTGTTCTGGGGCAGTGCTGTAAACTGAAAATTCCTGTAGGGAGGAACAAGGTCATGGCAGAAGTGCCACAAAAAGACAAAAACTCAGGGTTGTTAGAATCTCATACAGGGCTATGAGAGGAGCTGTAGCTGGTGGTGGATGCAGGTGTTCTGGTCTAATGTAAACTGTATGTCCTAGAGCTGTATTGCTGATTTACAACCCATGTTGGGGTAGGTGGTAGTCATTAGGGAAATGCAAAGGTATGGGTAAATTCCTTTACCTAGGAAAAGCAGCAAAAATCATGATGGGCAGTAGTCATAGGAACATAAATAGTAGGGAGATTATATAATCAAACCATCAGACTAGAGCCTACATGATTTACAGATGTGCACAAGTAAAATGATAAACGGGGTAAAGAGTATATTCATATTTTACTGTAGAAAAAAGTCCCATGTGGGACTAAGGCAGGCAGCACGTGGGTTAGACAGTGTAGTACAGAAGGAAATGGGAAGACTGTCTGCGACTGAGCTCTTGTGCATGTCCTGGCAGCATCTTCCTGATTGATGTGAGAACTCTGCCAATGGTGAACCAACTGTGCAGTAAAGAAAGTTAGCAGAGATAATCTGTCTTTCTTCCTTGAGAGAGTTTTGAGTTGGAGGTTGTAGCCACAATTAAGGATAAGCAACAGTTGTGTGCTGAATCCTTGAAAAAAGGGCATATCAATGGAACAGAAACGGTAAAGGACTAGTTGTATAAAAGGCATTACAAGACCCACTTGCAGATATATATATGCAAGACTTCTGTCCTTCTTCTCCAGAAGTGAATTCTTAGTTACTGCAAACATAGATATTTTCTCTTGTATAAATTTTTTCACGGATTTCCCAATAAATGCAATATCGCTGGGATATAAATTCATGGATTTTGAAAGATAGTAGTTATGGAGCTATATTGTATATAAGTTGTCGCTCTGTACATATTTTCACGGATTTAATATACAAAATATAATATGTTTACAGTAAAGATTGTAGCCAACATCAATAATGATAATCATATAGGTGCATGCAGGGTATAATTAATTTTTATCTTACAACAATACTGTCTAAATTTAAAAGAAAAACAAATGATATTATATTGAAATGTCCTCTTAGAATGAATCAATATCATGCCTACAGTGATTATAATAAAATTGTGTGTCATGTTATTTTGCCAATTCAGATGAGGCATGTGTGTTATACCAGGCCTAATTTCTGTAATTATGCTGCCGTTTCAATGTTTGGGACTATTATCCTCATCTCCTTTTTCACAAAATGGATGGAACTCATGATATCAAAACTGATCATGAAATAGCATGACAACAGCAATATTGGATGCGATTTAGATTATAACATGTCAGTACTTGCTGAATGCTTGTGTAGCTGCTACATTATTTCCCATAAAGGATTTTTCCTCTCCATTTTTTTCTTCATCATCATCCCAGATACTAAAGGTCTGCAACCCAGGGACAATTTTAAAGCCATGCTGATTGAGCTAAAGGTTAAGAACTGTAACCAAGATCAGTGATACTTTGTATTGAATAATATGTGCATGTGCACATTCATGCCAGAATTATGTATTTCTCAAAGCAGTAATGGCATTTGGGTTTACATAAATTACTGGGGAAAAGTGCTATATCACTGAACCATCAAAATCATAATGAAGTTGGCTCTACATTAAAAATAGAATAAGCAGAAAATCTAAAATGAAGCCTACACTGTAAATAGCTAGTGTAGGTACACAGTAGAATCTACTCTATATCTATATTAGAATCTACTGTAGATTAGATTTACATTAGAATCTACTGTAGAATTGCAGTGGATCCTACTTTTTACCTACAATGAATTGTAGCCCTACAGTAGAATCTACTGTACACCTACAAAAATGGCAACCAACTTTTTACTTTGTAGGCTACATGTCCCTATTCCCCTGATGACAGTGTTATATCTATTGGCAGCAGGGAAAAAGGCCACATGCCATAACCCAGACAATAGGACTGCCGCAAGGTAGCTGGTGACCTCCTCCCTACCTATACAATAAGACAGAGGACAACAGCAATAACATCACAGACCGTCTTCCCTGTTAGTGTTCTACATGAAAGGATGAAACCTGAGCTGCTCTTGGCCCCTGTGTCATCTGCTGTCCTGGTATGTTACACAGAGTAGCTCACAGAGTCTGATAAGGTGCAGGTGTATCATATTTCTATCAGCCATAGCAGGGGGGTTATCTCCTTACCTTGACTGAGTGTACCCTGGTTATATGATGCACATGACATGCACGCAGGTCTGCAATAATTCTTTGATATGAACCTGCTGGTGACCCTCACCTTCACGTTTATCTTGGTCCAGGTTATATCATGGTCAACCCAAATGTTCTGATTTAGTTTCTTTTTTCTTGCAATTCAAATTTATGTTCAGAGACTCAAATATATATAGACATACCTTTCGTTCCGTTTTGAACACTTTTTTATGAGTTGAGGAGTGAAGGAGTGAAGAACGATCAAAACTAAATTGATGAAATCAACCTTTCTTTGTTCGTTTTGTATGACTGCTATTTCAGTGTCATGTTGTACATAAAAGAGTTTGTACTCAATGAGGGGGTGTAGTTGAATATATAGCACTTCTGATATCACCAAGAAAGACCCACTTTGTTAACTGATATAGCCATAGGCTTCGAACTGGAGGTATACATGTATGCACTACACCCAGCAGTATTAGATTATAACCTGCCACCCACCACTAGTCTTGTCGGCAGACTTAGTTGGCCAAGTGGTAGTTTCATCTCACCCTTCAGGGTTGTAGGCAATGACCTCATCTGTCTTTATCATATACACCTTATTACATTCTGCCTCATGTTTATTGCAGCTGGTGTGTTATGGAGTTGTTGTTGGTCTGGGTGATATGAAGACAGATCACCCATATATTAATGCATTTGATCTGGCTCCAGGGGTTGGGATGAGGGGAATATCAGGTGAGCAATCAAATGTCCTATTGTCTCGTGTACTGTCTACTTGACTTTGACATGACATATAATTTGTTTAACTATTGAAAGTATATAGCACATGAAGATGTCATCATTCTCTATATCATCATAACCTGGAGAAAAATTACAATATTTTATTCATAACTGTGGAAGCCAATAAGCCATGCATTCTCACAGCAACCATTATTTTAACTCAGAATCAGCTCAATCATGCATCATAACTGGATTTCATATTAGTTATTGATGTGCCTATCAGATGAGGTTTAGGTGGCAAGGACTAAACAATGCTACTTAGTTCTCCATTATTATCCTGTTGAAGCCAACATGATGCCCCAGTTTCATGTTCATTAATTTTGTCATTAGAATAAACTAACAAAGCACTAGGGAGTTAATATTTAGCACTGGCAAGGCTGCATTCATTCATCATGAATAATCCTGAAGAAGGGTAGACAGAGTATCAACGGATATTGATTAATTAAGCATAGCTTGTTAAGCACATAAACACCTCATTGCATAGAGAATAATGCACCTTTCCCTTCGGATGAATGAAGAGTACTTTTAACAAGCACCATTTCTGTGTTCAAGAAGTCAAACAAGAAACTTAAGAACTCAGATCAACTAAGTGTAAAAAAAAGCTATGCAATTATGGAGGATGATTATGGAGACTTTACACATATGCAGTTATACTTATAGTTGTGTGTACCCAATCAATGTACATCAACTGTAAAAGGTGCGAAATATTAAATTAGTTGATGCACAAACTACTAACTCAATAAAGTGTATTTAGTTTCTGAAATAATTAGAACATTGCAGGGATAAAGCAGTGAACCTCTACAGTGAGAGAAACAGCTATATTGTAGACAATGCCAACTTTTGTCACCCTCTATCCAGACAGCTTTTCTATTTATGACAAAAACTTCATCAATCTGTAACACACTTTGCGAAGTTATGTGTCTCTCCAGACTCTTTCCAGCCTGTGATTTGCACTATAATACTAGAGTGGTATACATTGTAAAAGGATTTGTGCTCGTCTTTCAGCTCTGTAGTGACCAGTCCACTGGGATATCCAGAATGGTCTATCGATAGGACTTGTCAGCAATTGTGGCCATAACGGGTCAATATCAAGTTGATAATGGTTAGTATTTATGAAGTACCTAGGAAGGTATACTACAGAATTATGGCTACATTTGGATACTTTATCCTATTCAAAGGTTACAAGCTGACTAAAGTGTAAGAGGGCAGTATGACGTCTCATTTCCTAAAGTTTTATATAAAGTGAAATACAACACCTATCATTATCAATGCAGTGAATCTTGATGAATAATTGTTATATTTACATCCAATCATACCCTCTGCTTTAGGCTGTGAACCAAGTATTTAAGATTAATTTAGGCATTTACTAATACCAATATGCACACACTTAAATGCAGTAAGATGAATATCATAAAGTGAGAAAAGACAGCCATAAGCTGAATCTATATTGTTTATCCTCATACTTGCCCCATGGTAGCATTTTGAACTCTTCCTTAAAGGCTTTCACAACCCTGTTTGATCCCAATCCTCCATATACATTCAGGAGTATGTTTACCACTCACTCTTGCACTGACCCCTGGAGCTTGGAGCCTAATCCTGAACATTTCACGTAGAACATTTCACATAGAACTATGAGGTGCAAAACCATAAATATCAAGCATGGATATATTCATGTAAGGTGCCCCAGGGGATTTCTAACGTTTTGTATAGAAGGGTGATAACATATTCATGCACCCAGTTCTGTGGATTACATTTCCATAACCCAAGATAGAGGATGGAAATGCAAAACACCTGTCATCAGGCCTGGGCCCGATGACTTGTGATGGGGCTTGGTGCTGAAGTTAATACCTTGTTAACATGCTATACACACATCACATGGCTCTGTATTTACATGTGTATGGTACATAGCATTGTGAACTGCCTCACCCTGATTGTGAGTGGTGTATGTAACAAGTGGTAAATAGGTAAAATAGGAATTTGCCTTAAAGGGTCAACTGCCTCTCAAAGGTTGCCTCATAATCTGTACTGCTTAAACTAATAATATTGTAAATGATGTACACACTTATGCATGTACATAAGTAAGCTTTGGTTATTGTGCCAATAAATCATTCGTGAAGATAATATATCTGGAAATAGTAGAAACCACCAAGAATCCTCCATGGAGGTTATCCCTAAATCCTGCCTGGTCTATTATATGAGAGGGGGATTTCTTTGGAGTATGAGTAGACTGAACCAATTGATCCTTTAAGACAGGGACCATGATCTGATCCTACCCGCTTTATGATCACATCAGTCACATCAGTACTGAATCTTGCACCGAAAAGTGCTAAGGTCAACAAAAACACCCTACATTTATGAGACCAATGCGTCCACAGTAATCATGAAGAGTATGGTTAAAAGAAGGTAATCCTTTTGCAATGGTTTAACGTTAGGAGTTATTAAAAGAACTAGTGTAAACAGAACCTTAGCTGCTCACAGTGGACCTTAGGGAGAAGTCACTAAGTGTGCTGTTCGCTGTCAAGTTAAATTAGAGTCTGGTGTGGCAGCCATGAAGAAATAGAATGTACCAGAATAGGTGAGGTCAATAGATGATCAAAGCTATATTGCATGTACTAGAAATTATTGTGTCAAATATGAAATTCGCACTTAACCATTTAGGTACTGCGGCTACATTTGATGATAGAAATATTTACTTCACTGAAATTAATTAAAAAGTAAATAAAGATGATTTCTATGAAATACCTGGTGAACAAACTGATCATAGAAAGGGTAAGTACTACATTCAGCCAATGTTTGAGGGTTGAAATAGATGTATTGCAGGTTTCAACCAAATAAACTTCATTCAGTATTCACAACACCACCATGGTTCTATGCATTCCATTTTACTTGTCACTTGTATTTGTGAATGCCACATAATCTCTCTTTGTTATTACTCCAGTAGTATGCTGTTTATCCGGAAACAAAGAGACCAACCCTGATCCGACAGTGCCCTTTTATCTCTGTGTAACATCATGTAGTAGTTTTTGATACCCTCCATTCCCACATCAGAGCTGCTGATGTATTTCCATCCAGTATTCTTCCTGGCTCTATTCCTACACATAGAAGTGTGGATTACCAGCCCAGCTGTACCCATAGCCTTTCATACTCAAACCTTTTTATACTACAAGGCAGTTGCCTGTGAAACAATGAATAGTACAGCTCTACTTCGTACACAGGCTTTGTGCAATCCTATACTCCAGGATGTATAAGATATCATAAAGTTGTATTCTGAGGCCTGTACTTAAAAAAACTTCTGATTTAAATAATTAAATGTTTGCAGAAATCCCTAGCTTAATGTTTTAATGTACTTACTGTAGGCTTTTTGATTGATTGATTGAATTTATTCGACTGCTGCATGTAAGGCTGGAGATTATACCTTGATGATTGTAGCCTAAATGGTACTATGCAGTTAGTCAAATGAAGTGCCTAACTGAATAAAAGAAAACTAGCCTACTGCAAAGGTAGTGTTAGATGCTATACTTCCCATCAGTGATGATTATTTTTGAAATGATGTTCATTTGGCTTTTGCAGTGAGCTAGATCGAATTTCAAATGGTACATTTAGTACATTCTTCTGAGGCAGTTTCCCTTAGATCTCCATTAATGAGGTCAGGCATGTACAGGACCAGACACTTAAATAATCCTTTTGTGTTTTATGATGAAAGTACTGTCATGGTACTGTGGAATACTTTGATGTACAGCCATAGACTCATAAATCATTCTAGTACTTGTGCACAAGTCTCATCTATTAAATGAATGGTTTAACTTTATTCAGCTTTAACCCTCTCAGATTTATCAGCAAACATGCCAGTAAAACAGTACAAAGAATAGGTAGCCTAAATATCCACCAGTACAGTACTGGGTAGCTGGCTGCCTACAAGCTGCTCTCTCTAGCAAACAGAGATATCAGAGGGCTTGGAGGAATAAGCAGAGCCGTGTATTAGGTATGGGAACTGGGCGTGGCAGTTGGAAGTGTTCATGAAGAGCCAACATGTGTCAACCTCATATTATGCTCAAAGAGACTACAGCTTCCCAACATCTGAAAATCATTGAAAGACAAATTGGGCCTCTGGAGCCTTGGTTACTTCAGGGAGCTTCTAAAAACAAGTACCCCAAGCATGTGCACTTTAACAGATTATTGTATACCTTAAAACATCCACATGAAGTATCTATAGGATGTAGGGGTTTGTTTTCAATATTAGTCAACTAGTAATGCTGGGCACCTCTGGTTGTTTCATCTGGTGCTGGTACTTGCCCAAAGAGGTGAAGGGTAGTCATCATTGTGTGAGTTTGTGACTCCACTAAGCTGTAGAGAGTATGTTCCGACCTCTCGCTTACAAATAAACTGATTGCATCAAAAACCTTAATCAAACTTTCTCTCCTCTTTTTGGAAAGCTGTACAAAATCTCTGGACATTAAATTTTCTCTGATTGTATTGCTCAGGTGGTTCACTCTTGAATTAAATCACTGCACAATATAGTGTGTCAACAGAAACTTTTGACATGTGGGCTTAAACAGCAGGACCACATGCTGAATGAAAGACAATATAAACGAATGGACGCCACTTGCAGGTGTGGCTTTGTAGCCTCTACAACTGCATTTCCTAACTCGCATATTCAGTTATATTCTCTTAATAGATTTGAAATATAAATTCTAACCACAACAAAACTACTATACTCATATAGCAGTGTTAAGCTAGTATTCAATGTTCAGACTGGTCTACATGGGAAGGACAATAATTGGTTTGATTAATAAGCATTTTTGTTGTATGATGATACTTATGACTTATGCCTTAGTCTAATGATATATATATATATATTTAAAGTGTTTTATTGGGTTGAATAATAACAGATTACATAATAAAATGAAAAATGAAATTAACCTAGCACATGCGCATTGCATTACTTCCGCTAGGACCCCTTGACTGTTCTGTATATGAAAAGCGTTGAAAAACGATATGGCGAACAGCATATTGATTATATCCATCATTACAAAGGAGAAAATTAAGTTTCACTAAACATTCAATGCAATAATACGATGAGATGAGATGAGAGATGAGTAGACTGAGTGTCTTATCAATGATGGCACCATGCCACAAGATTAAAATATAGAAGAATAAAGAAAAGGTGGTTTACATGAAACACGTCTTATAGTTTCTCTTTATGGCAATTTTAAAGGAGCTAAGGCCTTCTATAAGCGTATATATTCAACCTATGATGCACTGTAGTTACACTGACAATAATGGACCTGGAACTGTCAGTCACTACATTTAATGTATTTTTCTCCTTTAATACTTGACAAATGCATTTAAAAATAAATACAGGATCAGTTTAAGTTCCGTATTTCCCCTACAGATTAACATCGAAAGGCTCTGTGCCTCGTTGAGACCCTTACAAATCCTGTATACATACTTTGAGGGGTGTTGTAGGGAGGTGATCGATACAAAGGAAGAAAGAAACAGGAATGCATGAGGATATAAGTTAACTCATTGTGAATTGTTAATGGTTGTTCAGAAGATTGGGGGCAGGTGACGTTGATTGTGATCTTTATTATATTAATGCCCACAGTAATATCTTGTCAAACTGTTATTATTTCTCATTTCTCATGTTAAATCGAATTAGTATCCAGTGTGTTTCAAATCAATTCTAAATACTTGGAGCTCATATCAATAATGCAGACTCAGCACTTACATTATGTTGGATTTCTAGCCTAAATCTCTTTCTGTATTGTGTAAGCTGCCGTTGGCAGCTATAATGAAGAGAAGTCACGATATCCGAGCCCTTCATGAACATTAAATTTGTTCATTTATTATCCTAACGGCAGTGTTTGTTTGTTTGTTGGTTTAGTACTTTAACGTCTGGAGGGCAATTTGCATTTTGCACTGCAGTGAATATTGGCACAAAATAACTTTGATATCTTAAAGAAATCTGTCCTGTTACTGTCTCAATGCTTTTTGGTTCACATTGTGTATCCTTTCCATTCAGAGGTAAATCCAATTTGTAAAGTCGGTTTTTAACCATTGTGGGAATTTTGGAAAGAACTCCCTAAAGTTTTCATATCTACTTTAGAAATACGAGTCGCTGTCTGAGAATTGCTTAACATGGGCAGTGAAACATAAATTGAATTATATGGTCTACATTATTGGCAACATTTATTTCTGTCTACTAATGCATTCATGAATAATAAAAACTCCACATCATTAGTGATATCTTTGTGTGAAACTCCACTGTATAGCCCAAAACGAACTGCATAGCATACTCCTTCATCAATTTAATCTGATTGCATCAGATAACATCAGACAAATGGGCCACCTGGTATCAACCGATAAATGACAACTCCAGTATCTGCCTTTCCTTATCAGATCATACATGGCCTATAACTCTTGATGAAGCCATTTTAAATCCAGCATAGGGCTATTAGCGTATATTTCACCAGGTGGAGATAACTGTACTTTGTCTGGCAACCAGGGGACCTTGCTTGCTGCCATATTCAGAGTGGCCATTGTTGTTTGTATTACAGAAAGAGTCTGGCAGCACAAATGAAAAGGTTTTGTAATATTGAAGAGACTTTCACTGTACATTATGACCATGTATATCATATTACTGCCACAGGCTGTCATAGATAATTCAACAGGATGTAATGCAGCAGACTACCTATGTAAGGGCCTACTGTAGTTCCAGACTCCTAATGCTCCATTATTTATTCCTTTGCTGCATGTCTCTGGGGAGGGTAAGGTTCTTCCAAATCATGACATACTTGTCAGTGTTTGAAGGACCTACCAATTACCATAGTCTGATACAAGTATTTAGATACTTCATATATTGAATGGCCATATTCCATCTCCATTTTGGAATCATGATGCAGTAACGGACCCATCTGGTGAGGATAAAGTAATGGACATAGACAAATACGAAGTTTTTGAATATCTGGAAGATGGATATCTGGTCATGTTTTAAGTAATTGATACAAGGTATTAAACTTACATATTTTCATTGAGTTTTTCACCTATTCCTGAATGCCCACTAAAGAATCTCGCTGGTTCATTACTGGAAGGGGCCAATGTTTCCCGCCACAAGCTATTCCCTTATGTAGGCCTAGGATAAGGTTTGAGTAATAACTGGCCAATTCTTCTAATTGTGTTACAACGTATTGAAGAACACAACAAATGACTTTTCTGAATACAGTACTTGAATACAACCTGCTAGCTTACATAGCTACAGGCCCCCTCGAATGACTCTATATGCACTACAGCCAGGAGCATTAAATTAGAGTTATAACCTGCCACCCACCTTGGGGATTTAGCCGGGGCTTACTTGGCCTAGTGGTGTTTTATTTAACCCTTCAGGGCTGTAGGCAAGCCTCTCGTCTGTCTTTATCATATACACCTTATTACATTCTGCCTCATGTTTATTGCAGCTGGTGTGTTATGGAGGGCTGCTTCCTGAGGGTGTTGTTGCTATGGGCGATATCAAGACAGATCATCTTTATCTTAATCCATGAGATCTGAACCTCACAGGTTTGAAAAATCCTATCATCAACGGAACAAGAATGTTACCAAGCAAAGATAATTTTTCTTAGACATTACATACTGCTTCTTTAGGCCACTTTTTTTTATTCTTTAGGTAACAGACACTATAGGAATTTTCTAAGGTATGGATGACGAAATAAAAATGATTTAAAACTTGGTCTTTCACATTTTACTACCTGGAATCTTTAAATGATGGTCCTATTCATAGTAGTGTGGTGGACACTTAACCTAAATAATAAACAAAAGTATGGCCTTATCAACATTCATCACTATTTCTGCATACATGTTTTGTTTAACCATGAAGGTTAGGAGAACAAGAAGATCCATTGCAAGATCTCCATTACCCAGAGATGAATAAGTTGTACATTTAGCAGCTGTGCATGCCGATAAATCAAGCATGTCTCACAGGGACAATCATTTACTCACAATCAGATCAGTCACATCACAGGACAGGCTGTCAAATTAACTATTTTTGTGCCTATCAGAAGAGAGTCAGCTCTGATGATAAGGATTTAGGTGGCGAGGAAGCTAAATGGTATACCTTAGTGTAGATGTGATCAAAACCATTTGGTTCTCCATCAAACCATGAGTCTATAATTTGCAATCTGCTAATGACCTGGGCTGATGTATTCCATTTTGTTGTAACCTACATATACTTGAGTTTTACATGGCAAACTGATTTTACAGAGTGCTTCAAACCGTAGGTGTATATATATTTCAGTGCCAACGAGCAGACTCTGTAGCATAATTGACTGTGGACCCAGGATATTTTTGATCGAATCCCAATCTTTTTCTGGTAATCATAGTTCACATCCTAATTATTGACGATTATTTAACGCTTTAATTTAACAATAATTAATGCAGTATGAACTAACTTCATGAAGTGACAAAGTGTGGGACTCTGTTTCCCCACACTTAAATTGTGTTCATTGGTGTAAATATCCTGCAATTAATTAACATTGTGTAAGGGAGAAAATCAATCATAACTCCATGAAGTGTGTTAAGTTTCTAAGATATTCAAGTCCCTTGGGCCAAAGCTGAAATCTCTTGGGTGTGAACAACAGCATTGATGTTAACTTTTCAGACATGTCACTCTCTACCCAAGCAGTTCACTTAGTACGACATGAGCTTCAGCAATCCGTAGAACAGAATTAACTTAAATTTGTGGTAGATATTGAAAACAGGGAACATCACCTAAACTCCAACCCTAAAATCCATGCAAGTGTCCTCGGTTGGAGAGAGGGGGCATTTAGGGAGTATTAGTACATTGGATCAATTGATCCCTTGAGACAGCTGCTGCATGATCACATCTGTCATCAAGGCACATGGAGGGAGGCTGACCTGAATGGCTCTTTACACAACATGGATTCTGCAGCCAAAATGCCAAGGTCAATAAAGCTATCCTATGTTGACAGTGGTTGATGGGTGCATGATTTCCCAAGCAGTTGTTATGATTATGATGGTTGATAGTGGGAAACCTGCCTGCACTGATTTTACATGAACCATTATTTTTGGTATGAACCAATATAATGTTTACATAATGGAAGTGAATATGAAGTCAATAGATTAAAACCACAAAGCCATATTGAACGTTTTGGGAATCATTTCATGGGATGTAAGACTAGTATTCAACCATTGATGTAATGACTCAACATTTTCAGCCAATGTTTGTGGGATGACACATATCCATGCAGGTTGAACCAATAAAAGACATACACATTGATACAAGTGTAGAGCTGAAATGGATAGTATTCAGTGGAATTGCAAGATAAATGTCACAAATAATGCATTAGATAAGGGTGGTCTTTCATGTCAGCTCGAAGAAATACATTATATGACTTGGTGGAAATGGCAGATGCCTTCTGGCACTATGTAATACCAAGTACACACATCTCATGTTTTCCTGGCCCTATTTTCAAACAGAGAAGTGCAGAACACCAACCCAGCTGTATTCTATTACCTTTCATGCTAAACCCGTTTTATATGACAAGGCAGTTGTCTCTGAAACAATGAAAAGGTGCCCAACCCAATATACAGGCTACAGCATAACTATGGTTTATAAAAGCTAAATTTTGTGTTATGTCTTGGCAGGCCCAGTTCTGTACAGAAGCATAAGATATGCATATTCACCATCCTGCCTATAAACACATAAAATGTTGAAATATTGTCAGTTGTAAACCTCTACTTGCATTACTCCTGACTTGGGATATAAACATAATTATTGAGCTTCCCGATTGTCAACCATCATCGTAACTGGAGTTCAGAGCTAATCAAATTTTGTGAACATCATCCATCATTTCTGCTCTCAACTTTTATAGATCCATCATCTTAAATTCCCAGCAGGAATGTATCTTGAAAGATGATATGACACATGGATGATTGATAAGCAGCTTAATGAGATTGTTAAACTATACAGCTTATGAGGGAACATACCTTGATAGTTTAGATTTCTATTTTTCAATCTTGGAATTCTCGATTAATATAAAGGTAATGTGTATCCTAATCACTGCAGGCTATATACTCATTTAACACCAAAAAGACAGTTGTCTGGACCATATCCCCAGAAATAATTGGAAAATTGATGCCATATGCTCGGAAGTCTTACTAGATGGCTCTTAAAGTAGCGGATCATTTGTTCAAATCCTCATTAATTGTCTTTCAGCGTGATCAATCGTATGGGTACTTCTTTGTCACCTACGTAGACAGTATTATTCTGGGTGTAACTGTATCACATTGAGAATTTTTTTCAGTATCTGTCTGAGGCCTCATAGGCCGATGACACATCATGAAAAGTTGGGGTGTGGGTTGTTCCTTCAATCATGACATAGACAACTGTATATTCAGGCGTCAGTGCTGAGGCTGGAGGCCACCTGTTACAACCCCTTCAGATTTGATTGATATAAGCCCCTTTGACAGGAAGTAGACTGATATGGTCCTGCTGCTCCAACCCTATGGGTTCCTATATTTAACCAAAACATTTTAGTAATAATAAGTATATCAACAGCATTTACAGGTATTAAAATCAAGTGCAGATTGTATGTGCAAAAATTCAGCGTGCATTACCAGCTTGCCAATCACAGGCAGAGAAATCATTCAGTCCTAGCCGGGCACTCACTTACAGATACTTTGTTTCTTATTGGAGAAGTAGGAATGCTCCATCTGTTTTGTGCTTGTCAAGATTATGAATCAATTAAGTCTCAAAACTGTGAATACATAACAGTTCCTTCTTTGTCCTCAATATAGCAACAGAGGGTAATTGGCATAGGAGGCGTGCATGTTATTGGTACATTTAGATATTAGTGTCTCTCTTTAGTCACAAGTCATTTCATCATGCAATGCACTCTAGCATGTATCATATAGTGTTAAGCTTTTTCTATAATGCACCCCTCACCCATGGTTTTGTATCACTACCACTATATGCAGCACAGACACAGGCATTTCAGGCTGCTCTAGTGTCAAGTACACCAGTTGCTACAGAAGCTAAAATGCCAAATGACCTTGGGGAGATGATGTCTGCAATTCGTTACATTAGCTTGATAGAAAGAAGTTGCAAAGTATTATCTGACTTCCAACCCTACCTTTGCCACTTAGAGCCAACAGGTCAACTGTATTGATTTGATAAATACACTTGAAGAGGGTCAGAACTGACACATGAGGCCTCGAAGAATCATGATTCGCTTAAGGGTTAGCCAACACCATAAGCTAGCACCACCTTCATGGGAGTGAGGCTCTAGTCTGTGTAAAACAGCATGTCTCAGACATTTTCCATATCTTCGGGACAGGAAATAATCTATTCTATTTTATTATTGATTGGTAGTATTTTATATGGTATATATTTATATCTATATATATTTATATATATAAATGTATATAGATATATAACTCCCCAGTCATGCAGGTTTGGGGCTGAGAAAGGACAAATTAGAAAGTTATTGATATGTTTTAACAAGTTCATAATATTGAAAGGTATATATCTTGGCTCCTTGGAACACTTTTTGATACATCTCTAACCCTAGCGGTTCAATTTTTATTGCCTCGGGAACTCAATTATCTGTTTTTGGGTGACTCCGAGACCAAAATAAGGTGATTAAGTAAATTTTGTCTTATAGCACATCACAGCAACTAATAATTTTGTTTGCAGACTGGGACATCATATATATTAAGGCATACTTAGAATGCATCCCCTCAGAAAAATAGATTTTGAGATACAGTTTGATGAATTTCTAAGATTTATCCAAAATACTTAAATTTCAACCACATATTCTCATTTTACCTTAGTTCACTCAAAATGGTTCAATTAATTGTCAAAATCACTCTACAATGTCCTGATGGTATATACCTTAGGAAATATGGACTATTAGGATCCTTTATTGAAACTACTTGGCACAGTACTGGCCTAAAGATAACTAAAATATATAGGATATTAACAATTCGGTTTTGCTATTATCAGCCAGGCTGGAATATTGGATTTTTTTTCAAAATGTATTTTTTCTTGCAAAAGACACAATAGCTACCTCACAATCTGGGGTACAAGGGATACTGTTTGGATCTTGTTAGTTTACATGATAGGGGTATCAAAATGTAAGGACTTTTGAAAATTTTGCCTACAATACAGGCTTAAATGGCTGTCGCGAAAAAGTATGGTACATATCAGGTGAAAAACCTCATAAATCAATTGACTATACTATAGGCCTAACATAAAATGCTATTTGGAATGGGCTGTTGTTTACTCAGTAGACATAGGAGGCATGTGAAACATGTCATTTTTAGCCTTTTTGATGTTTTTAGGGCTTTTTAGGGCTTTGAAGGGCCATGAAATGTAAAGTTTTGGACCACTAAACAAAAAAAAAGAAAATTCCTAAAAGTATAGGATGTTTTCTCACATATACCAAAAACTTGAAAAAAATGATGCAAAGGATGTTATTTTGTATAAGGCTGAAAAGGGCCAGAAAATGCCAAAATTGCATAACTCAGGAGTTTGTGCCATATAAAGTGCATCACTGTAGCTGAGACATAAAGTTTCATGTAAAAAATGCTTTTCTGAAGGGCAAATGGAGAGGTTTGTCTAGAAGTCCAACATAACTTTCCTTGTTTGAACCATAATCTCATAATTAATGAACCTTGCCAGAAATAAAACCAAGAAGCCTGTCCTATGCCAAAGGCAGGGACCTTCCAATGAAGTTGGAGACAAAGATTTATGGTCTGTTCCCAAATGGTAATCCCCAGCTCTGCTCAACTGCTGTTAGTGGGACTAAGTAAATTCCCCCTAGGCATGCCCAGAATACAGAACCTATCTTCCAACAGAGGCAGACATAAAACCAAATGTTATTGTAGCTTAGGGGCACTATTTGTATTCCCCAATGCTGTTGCTAAAAGGCTCACCGGCACTTAAATGGTTGTAATCTTGGATTAGCATTGTCCTTTGAGAGGTGAGCAATGTAGTTGCTGGCAAAGTACCATAGGTCTGAAATGAGATTGGATATTCATGATCTGTGTTGTGTCTGGGCCACAGCATACCTATGAAGAGATAATTGAGAAAAATGGTGTCATAATGGTTGAGTGCTTGGTAAATTTGATACTGAAATAGTTGCTCTAATTATATCAGACTATACTAATTTATAATGCAAGTCTATATCATTTCAATTTCTGGGAAGCTTTGTTTGGGTGACATCTGAAAAGTGAAATATATGATCTGCTTCCTTTCAATGGGGAGCAATAAGGTGTTGGGGTAATCCAATTAGCCCTAGCCAGTCTAAACCTAGAGGTTGCAACTTAGAGCATAGTCATTTTCTGTTGTATAAAGTACATTAGGTGTCTTGGGGGAACAAGGAGAACCATGTAGCAGTGAGTAAAAGAGACTGCAGCTTCCCTAGATCTAAGGCATCCATGGCGGAAACATTGGGCCAGTGAGGACTTGATTAGTGTGGTGAGGGAGTGGGATGTTCTGATTCTATTTGTTTGAGCCAACTCAGGACAATTTATTATTTTTTCATGAACAAATCCCTAATGCTATCAGTTTTTACAGATTAATTAGATAAGACATAATTCCAGAACAAGCACATCAAGCATTTGTGCATCAAAGACTTTTCTTTATTGTATTACTCAGGTGGTTTCCTCCAGAATCAAATTGCTGCGCCATATAAGGTGATTAACCGAAAGTGCTGATAGCAGTGTAAACAACATATGTCTTCAGAAAATCTACATCAGAAATCTATATGAGACATAATGAAAACCATCTTATGATCAAGAGGAATATCTGCATATCACTCAAATATCAATTGTACCAGGTGGCCCTGAAGTCAGTCCAGGGACATAAAGTAGGAGGGGCATAAAAACAGTTCCAAAGGGGTGCTTGGAGTCTCAGGTGGGCAGAAAGCCTTTATATCCACTGTCAGTATACAGCACTCACCTGTAGCTGAGCAGACACACCTGCCACTTACTACAGGCACCTGATACAGGGACTCCTTCTGCCTTTGTTATTGAATACAGATTTATATGTGAGTTATTGGACTGTAGCTTGAGAGGTCTTGGGGGCGGTAGTTAATGTTAGGGAATTAGGGAGAAACAGGAAACAAAAGGATATTTGAGGGCAAATGATTAATTTGGGAAATAAGGGAAAACCTTGGCTGCTTGTTTTAGCCTTGAATAATAAGATAGAATTGAAAAATAGACATTGCTTTGGTGCCAAAACACCTCATTATTTTAAACAGGGAAGACCCAGTAAACAAAAAAAGTAATACAACATTTTTATAACGTTATAATTACCGTAAAACCTCGCGTATAAGCCGCGGCTAGTACGCGAGTCAGACTCAGCTTTCTTTTGTTACCAAATATGCCTATACAGGGTGCGGCCTATATGAGAGTTTTTATAAGTATACTTAAGTACCAAATTAACAATTTTCAGACCCCTTCTGCGGCTTATATAAAATGTCAAAGTTAGGGGTGCTGCTTATACGCGAGTTAGGCTTATACGCGAGGTTTTATGGTATCTTTTATTTTTTGAGAAAAACAAGATCTCTTTTGCTAAAGCACTGGCAGGCCGTACTTAATGCCCCCATTGAATACTATGTGGCCATATTCAATGAGCTACCAAAAAATAGTTTTTCCTTCATCAAATAGCTTTAAATTAAAAAATTAATACAAATGCCAACTACATTGACACTGCTCTGATGTATTCACACCCGTTGGCATATTTTGTCTATATATAACATCTCTCTAGGCTCATTACTATGGCATAACCTTATACAAAGTTATAAAACGTTTTTTTTAATGTAAAATAACATTTTTTTGTAAGTGGGAGTGTGTGTTCTGTCTGGAACTGAGCTCTTTTGCATCCCCAAGCAGCATCTACCTGGCTGATGTGAGAACTCTGCCCATAGAGAAACAAAGTGCTTGACTAAAGGTCTGCATTATTAAGGCATTAATTAGACATGGATTTCAAGAAACAACCATTTCATATCGGATGTATTGGTTGTCAGATGCAGTAGAGAGAAATCTATCAGATGAATATCTGTGAAATGTGTAGCTCCAGACATAAGGGGTATTGTGTTTTCTAGGGCAGTGTTGCAAACTAAACATTCCTGTTGGGAGGGACAGGATCATGGGAGAAGCGCCGCAAAAAAGACAAAACTCAGAGTAGTTTAAATGTCCTGCAGGACTATTAAAGGGGCTGTAGGTGGTGGTGGGCGCAGGTGTTCTGGCCTAATGTAAATTGTATGTTCTAGAACTGCATTGCTGATTTCCAAACCATGTTGGGGTAGGTAGTAGTCATTAGGGAAATACAAAAGCTTAGGGGAAATTCCTTTACTTAGGGAAAGCAGCAAAGAGTTTGGATTGGCAGTGTTTATGAGGACATAAATAATAGGGAAGTGATATAATCAAACCATCACACTACAGCCTACATGATTTACAGATGTATAGGGTAGATTCACCCAAAGACGGACACACACCCTAAGTCGGACACTTTTAGGCCTGTATTATCATAACAATGTATATATCTATATATGTGTATGAATAGGGAAGTAAAATTCAAATATTTTTCTTGAAGATAAAAGTAGAACCAAGCATCCAAGCTTGTCATATTAATATGTAATGATACCCTGAACTGGCCCTGTTTTGCATTGAAGGGCTGGTGGGCAATCTCTAGATGTCTGTGGTACCACATTTCGGACACCACTGTTATCATGCTATATTATGAGGAGTATAGATGCATAAGCTATCTATAAAAGACATAGGCTATTAGGCATATATATTCAGCATTCTATATAACAAAATACATATAAATAACTACCAGAAGTAACTATATGAAACCCTTTAAAAAGGTGCCCCAATTTCACCTAAAGTCGGACACCAATTTCCAATTGCTTTTCTTTATCCTACAAACCATGGAGCAATCAGATTCATGACCATAATACTTTATATATCAAATATTACTTATTCTATCTGGCGTCCCACCTTGAAAATATGAAAATGTGCTGATCCATTATTTTGTAAAGTGAGAAAATATACTTTTCTGGTATAAGTTAAGTTCAAGGTAGTTTCCTATGGAGATGTCTATCTTTAATGAGAATCATACGCTAGGACAATTAGATCATGCCTGTCCAATGTATCAAGTGCTCTACCCCTTATTTCTTTACAAAAGGAAAAGAAAACTTCCGCCTTCAGGTGAAATTATCCTTTCAAATTTTCAGTTTTTGAGTGATAATATTTAGGTGAAAAATACTTTGAAACCTTTATATCATACATAGGTCATGAAGTATGAACACTCCCCTATCCATAGATATGACATAGCCAATTGTAAGTGAATAGGGCCTTGTCTATACTCATTGGGAAAAGGGTTGCATTAGCAGTGACAACGAGCGTCCGAAAGTGGTGAATCTACCCTACACGTAAAATGATAAAATGGGTAGAGAATATATTCACAGAGAGAAGTAAAGGTGTCCCCATGGCTCCTCTACCAGAGTCAACTCTAGTTGACTCTGATAGCAAAGTCATGATGACTCTTGTGGAGGGGTCACAGCTACTCCAGTCATACCCCTTGGCCCTTGCACAACTTAACTCTACCTTCAGTGCAGAGTCAAGTGCAGTTGACTCTTCCCACAGCAGAGTAATTAATAGTTTGACACTCCATAAAGGGTCAAATAACAAATTTGTGGACTCTGATAACAGTTGCATTTGAAACCACCTGATGGGGCATCCAACACTAGTTTGGTACCAGTCACAACCACAAGCCAGATCTATTGATCGCTCTTGGGCAATAACTTCACCCACTCACTCCTCTTGCAGGCCTCACCTGGCCTTTCCCCTAATTATGTACACCTGTTGTCCCCACTCTACCCTGGCATAAGTACACAATCCACCTTACCTACATGCACTCATGTATTCAATTTTGACTCCCCCTCTTTTGATGGGTCAATTGCTGTAACCTCTTCAAGAAGGGAGAGTCAAACTCATTTACTCTCCTCTGCAGGTGTCACTTAGGAGACAAACTGTGACTCTGGCTGTTGTGGCGACTCCTTTTCTTTTCTCTGTCTTCATATTCTTCTGTAGAAAAAAGATGTCCTATGTGGGACTAAAGCAGTCAGGTGGGTCGGTAAGTGTAGTACAGAAGGAAATGGGAGGACTGTGTTCTGGCTGCGACTGATTGATGTGAGAACTCTGCCCATAGAGAACCAACTGTGGAGTAAAGAAGGTTAGTTGAGGCAATCTGTCTTTCTTCTTTGAGAGATTTTTGAGTTTAAGGTTGTAGTCAGGATTAATGATAGGCAAAGATGTGTGCTGAACCTTGAAAAATGGGTATATCAATGAATCTGAAAAGGTAAAGGACAAGTGGTCTAAAAGGCAATACAAGACCCACTTGCAGATATGCAACCAGTCCTTCTTCCCCAGAAGTAAGTTCTTAGTTTTAAGACTTTGGCCACCATCTATAATGATAATGCCATCGGTGCATGCATGTAATAGAATGATAGGAATGGTAATGAATCTGAAATGGTAAAGGAAAAATTATTTAACAACAATACTGTCTACATTTGAAATAAAAACAAATGAAGTTATACTGAAATGTCCTCTTAGAATGAATCAATATCATGCCAATTCAGACGATGCATGTGTGTTGCACCAGACCTAATTACTGGAATTATGCTGCCATTTCAATGTTTGGGTCTATTATCCTCATTCTCTTTTTCACAAAATGGATGGAACTCATGATCTTGAAACTCATCATGAAATAGCGTGACAACAGCAATATTGGCTGTGATTTAGCTTATAACATGTCAGTACTTAATGAATGCTTGTGTAGCTGCTACATCAAAAAAGACAAAAATAATGTTCAAGTTCAGTATGTGAGGGCCGGTGCCTGCTGCTGGGTCCGGTGTGGAGGGGAGAGCGAGGCCGGTTCCTGGTGCCAAGCCCACAAATCACTACCTACACCTTCAAGCCAAGTTCAGGCACAGAGGGCAGTGTGAGTCACTAGACATTCCTGGGTCCTAGTAGTGCTGTAGGTGGTCTTAGCACAAGTCCATTGATAAGCAAATAATACCAGGTATTATTTCTCCCATACAATAAGCAGCAAATTAGAAATGAAGTCTGACAGCAGTGTCATATCTGATAGCAGCAGGAAGCATCAGCCGTGCGACATGCCATAACCAAGACAATAGGATTGCCCCTAGGTAGCTGGTGACCTCTTCCCTACCTATACAATAAGACAGAGGACAACATCAATAACATCACAGGGCATCTTCCTTGTTAGTGTTCTGCATGAAAGGATGAAACCCGAGCTGCTCTTGGCCCCAGTGTCATCTGCTGTCCTGGTGTATAACACAAAGCAGCTCACAGAGTCTGATAAGGTGCAGGTGTATCATATTTCTATCAGCCATGGGATGGGGGTTATCTCCTTATCGTGACAGAGTATACCCGGGTTAATATGATGCACATGTATGCAGGTCTGCAGTGATTCCTTGGTAAGAACCTGCTGGTAACCCTCAGCTTCACTTTCATCTCGGTCCAGGCTATATCATGGTCGAACCAATTGTTTGGATTTAGTATCATTTCTATTAAATGCCTGGTGAACAAACTTCTCATAGAAAGGGTAAGTACTACATTCAACCAATGTTTGAGGGTTGAAATAGAGGTATTGTAGGTATCAACCAAATACACTTCATTCAGTATTCACAACACCACCATGGTTTTATGCATTCCATTTTACTTGTCACTTGTATTTATTAATGCCACATGATCTCTCTTTGTCATTACTCCAGTAGTATGCTGTTTATCCGGAAACAAAGAGACCAACCCTGATTCGACAGTGCCCTTATATCTCTATGTAACATCATGTAGTAGTTTTCAATACCGTCCATTCCCACATCAGAGCTACTGCTGCATATCCATCCAGTGTTCTTCCTGGCTTTATTCCCACACATAGAAGTGTGGATCACCAGCCCAGCTGTACTCATACTCAAACCTTTTTATACTACAAGGCAGCTGCCTGTGAAACAATGAATAGCTACAGCTCTACTTCATACACAGGCTTTGTGTAATTCTATACTACAGGATGTATAAAATATCATTAAGATCCAGTTACCCGATGACAATGATAGTATTTGAAAAAATATCTTAAGCCCCTGTTCTAAAGACAGAATTCACATTGGTAGTGACAATAAACATGTTTCCTGAATACTACAGTCATTAATACAATTTTATATGAATTATGTAGACTTTAGAGGAAGATTGTTCAAAATTACGGGCTCATTCTGTCGAGCTATCCTAATGATGTTTCTGAGTAAAAGCAGTAAAACTGGCAGCCATGGAGTGCAAACAATCATTTGGACTGGCAGTGTTAACCAAGCCTTTCTGCGTGCCCATCACACTTTATTTTGTCTATCGTCAGTGTCTGGCAGGTTTCCGTATTTACTGTGCAACACTTTCGTATCCAAGCAATCCTAGTTGGTCTCTGATAGAAGTAGTAGGAGGGTTGGTAGAGGTCTAAGGAATACCTTTACACTGGATCAATTGATCCCTTTAGACAGGGACCATACAGTTGATTTTACCAGCTGTATGATCACATAAGCCATCAAGTAGACTGGCCAATAGAGGCAACCTGCATATTTAGCCCTTGGATACAAAGTGATTTCAAACTGTATAATACTGTACAATGTACTCTTTTAACAAAAACTGTGACCAGAAGTTTAAACATGTAACAAGGCTGACAGTGAGTGATGAGACTGAAAAATATAATACAGAGCACCAAGCAAGAGGCCTTGGGGAGAGGATGAGAGAGTGTTGCATACAGGGATGTGATAGCAGGCTCTACTAGCTACTCTGGTGGGTAGGTGTTGAATTAAACTTGAATACTTAGAAAAGGTACCTTCAGAGTTGTCAGAAGAAAGGTTTTATATTACTTTTCTATTCGTCCACAGGGCATCACAAAAGCTATTCCATATATCATCCTCTGGGTGATACATCCCTGACTTGAATGTGATGGTGATATATCGGTTCCTGTTGCATTTTGTATGAGTAAAGAGGTCTGTCAGCATGTCCCCAACTCCCATTGGTAAATAGATGAAACCCTTAATGAATATGTAGTCCCACCCTGTCTGCAGTCCCTATAGCATGGCAGGACTTACTGAGGTTATATTGTCTTAAATTCATGTTTTATTCAGTCCTGACGTCAAACAATGTTTTGCTATGAGAAATATTTGACGGAAGTGCAGTGCAATCTAGCTGTGAGTAGCACTCTGTTTAACTACAATAAACTGACATCTGTAAGGGATATCTGATATCCTTAAACGAAAGTTCTTGCGAGATGGAGTGTGTTGAATTCCTTTTAGGCATACAGCAAGTTCAGTTATGTATACACTCGGTGGCTTAAGCTATATGATATTGATAACCCCCATTCATCACCATCTGCTAAACCATCTATGGTCGCTGGGCTTGATTTGTCACCAGTTACTATCTTATCCTTCAGTATCAAATGATATAGGCCACTCTGACCTTAGTCGGATAATCACTAGTCAGTAAGTTATATATCAATAAAAATGGATGAAATACAGGTTTATTCAGCCTAGTCTATGTACAAGCAAAACATATATAATATGTATGTATGTATATATATATATGGTGGGGGTCCAGAAAATGTCCATTTCACAAATTGAGTTATTTTTTAAAAATAATCATTTTAAATGAAGAGAATATATTGGGATAACTACATAATTGCAAAAAGCCCAATGAGTACTAATAGAAAAAATATGCATATTCATTATAATTTCATGATTTTTTCAGATTTTAGCTACTTTTCAGGGAAAAAATGACCAAAAATCGATGTCCCCTGGAAAAAAATTGATTTTAACGGAAATTTTCTCCCAATGATATTAGATTTACACTTTTTGCTTCATATGTGTTGCATACAAATGATACTTCTTCATAACACCATTTATTTCAATATTCAAAAATTATTATTTTTTAGATATTTGTTAAAGTTACAAAAATAGCAATTATTCTCATAATCTCATATATCTTTTTAAACACTTGAATTTTTTGGAAAGATATTACACTAGATGGATGTTTTGTGCCATTATGCATATCCCGGACACCTATACTCTTGGGCAGAATGATAAAAATTAAGACAATTGATCATTTTCTTGGTGAAATTAGAGCCCAAAGAAGGAATTAAAAATGACCTGTTTCAGCCAAATTTCTTGAAAAGGTAATTAATTATACAAATCCTGCATAAAATTACATATTACCTGCATTGGATAAGCGTATGTGTGAGCTCTACACTCCCATATCGATAGATTTTTTCTATTTTACATTTAACAAGCAAAAAGAATTGTTTTCACTGGATGTTACGTTCACCAGATTGCTGTTACGTTCACTAGATTTATTTAAACATTTTGAATAATATCAGCCTAAGTGTCCTCTAAGGAGGAAGGGAAATATCCATGTGGTGCCTACATAGTACATGCACCATACACAATAAGAATCGTAACTCGGTGCAATGTCTTTGTCTTTGTAAATTAAGATATCAATTTATGTTACGTTCACTAGAATTATGTTACGTTCACTAGAATTATGTTACGTTCACTAGAATTATGTTTGGTTCCACGGAGACAGTAAATTGTCACGAAAATATGTCCTTTTTTGTTAATTTCTTTTGATAGGCCGCATCTATGTCTGTTTGACAAACCTATCAGCAAGGATGTATGTGGATGAATGCATGATTTATGTAATATTAAGATCTATCAAAACAACATGTCCTTTATTTTATGAAATGTCACGTTCACCAGATATATGAAAAAGTCAGAAATATGCATAAATAATTAAAATATAGCCGTAACACAAACTGTCCAGGCATAACTGAGCATTACAAATGACACTGACCTGTTTCCATCATTTTATCATAAACATATTTCATTCTAGAAACTATTCAATTTTTGTGTTACTTTCACTAGATGTTACGTTCACCAGATATATTGAAAACAACAGAATTTTGGTCTAATTGTCTTATTTTTCTTAGATTAAATATCTGGGACATGCTGTGACTATTTTCTCATCGGTATTATACCACAACCAACTGAAAACAATGCTATTATTGACTAATATTTCATTATAATTCTTCTATTTTTCTGCTATGTTACGTTCACTAGATCCCACTGAACTCCTCTGAATAGTAAAATAAACACAATAGAATGGCAGAAAATACAAAATATCTTCAGATATGTTAAAGCACTTTGTATACTTTCATCTGGGTTTCACAGCTAGTTTAATACTCTTCCATGTTAGTACTTTTCCCTATTTAAAAAGATTATTGGTTCAATTTAGACAGAAACCAACTGGCCCTCAATTGACTCTAGCTATCAAACCATCACAATGGGGAATTAAAAATAGAGAAAAAGTGTACAGCACCCTGTTAAATGGTAGGAAATGACACATTTTTGCCCTAATTCAGTGAATCAAGTTCATAACTAAAATATGTCATCATATTTTTTCACTATTCTTATGTTTATGATAATATCTGGTGAACGTAACACAATTTAGTTTAATTAGTAATTGTACTTTTCAAACTTACATAGAAAAAAAAGTAAGAATCCTAGTACCACAAAATTTGGGAATGTGATGGTTCATTGCCTCCTTTATATATAGACAAATCTGCTACAACATTTAGGCAATTCAGAAATATTATTGTTTTTCACTGGAAATGGACATTTTCTGGACCCCCACCCCGATATATATATATATATATATATATATATATATATATATATATATATATATATATATATATATATATATATAATATTTAAACATTATAATTATATATAAAATGTTAAGAATGTGTTACTAGAGACGGTGTCTGTGTATTACCACTTTATATCAAAATACCTATCTGAAATTGCAAAGCTGTAGTTTTTCTATTATGTTATCTGGTTAGAGAGCACTATAAACTGTGTTTATCTGCAGCAAATCTACAACAGCGATCTGTATAAGTTACCAGCCCCCAAACAACAACCTGTAACCAGGTGGTCCTGCAGTCAGCCCAGAGACATAAAGTAGGAGGTTGGTAAAACAGTCACCAATGTGTGCAGGGAGTCTCAGGTGGGCAGGGAGCCTTTATGTCCACTGTCAGTATACAGGACCCACCTATAGCTGAGAACCCACACCTGCCACAGATACATGCGGGGGTTTATGTAGCTTCTCTCTGTATCTGTGAATATAAACAGATTAATATGACATAAACTACCTCTTGATTATTAGGGGGACATGAATACCAGGAATAAGCTATAAATTGATCACATCTGTAGCAATGCAATGTAAAAGTGGCATAAACACCAAGCGTGTTCCATTCACATTTCTAAGAATGTTTTAGTCTACTATCTGGTGAAGTGACAGTGGTAATGTTGCCCATTTGAGCAGAGAGCTCCAGGTTTAATTGATATTGTGTGTTTTGGAGTAGACCTACAAACGACCAACTCCTGTTGGGATGTACAGTATAGTCAGGGGGGAAATGCAACAAAAAGACAGAAGCTAGAGTAGTTTAGCTCTTCTGCCGTGACTAAGAGTAGCTCTAGCTGATGATGGTTGCAGGTGTCTCTGCCTAATGTGTATTCTATGTTTGAGAGTTTTCTTCCTCACTGCCAACTCCCGTTGGGATGGGCAGTAATCATGAGAGTCATAGGGGAAACAAGATAAACAGGATGGAGAAAAATACTCTTTGCTTGTACTGAGGCAGGCAGCCGGTTGGTGGGAAAGTGTGACACAGAAGGAAATTGGAAAACTGTGTTCTTCTCCAACTGCCCTCTTCTGCAACCCTGGCTGCATTTGCCTGATTAATGTGAGAATTCTGCAGAGAAAGTTCAGGGAAGAAATCTTTTATTGTTAAAGGTTGTAGGCATCATTAAAAGCAATAGTTCAACAGTTATATACTCAGACTGATACTGACTTAAGCAGAACACTTGCGCTAATGAATTTGAATAAGTTAGGAATTGATTATTTCATAGGGAATAGTAAATCAACTATGTTATATGAAAAAATTACATTAATCATACAACATTGACGTGTTCTCTTAGAATAAATCAATATAGTGTTTACTAAGTATGACATTTCACTCTTTTGGATAACTAAAGCGTTTTCCCCTTTCTCAGTTGAGTATCCAGCTATTGTCAGACATAACAAATGGAACTCATGATAGCCAAACCCATTATGAACATTAAAATTCCTAATTAAATATTGTGACTACATCAATATTAGAACCAATTTACCTTGTAATGTCTGATATAATTAGTGGCTGAATTTCTTGTAGTTACTAAAATATTTTCCAGTAAATGTTTAGGCACTGCATATGATATGGGATTGGTATTTCTCCAAAATCTCAAGACAGACTGCAATATTAGACTTGAATAAACCTCTATGGTTGCTTTTGTTGGACATCCTACAAGCATCTCACTGTACTAATCAATACAACACCTATTCTCTTGTTACCCTGCTATTGGATTCAGCAGGGCGCCTGCGTCGTTGTGTTTTTTCTTTTAGTATCTGTTTGCTTTGTCAAGGTCATTTTTCACTGCAATGTGAAGGACAGTATCTTTGTTGCTGATAATCTGATATTCTCTACATAGCTGTTGTGTCAGCACTTGGAAATTTGCACCTCTGTTTGTTTGGACTGTGTAAGCAGCAGGCCTTTCCCTACATTAGATTGAAGCTGCATTGATCATCATCTCATGGTTTCTATATTATTCTTTTTCCTCCATCTTTACTATATGAATACTTAATGGTAATTATACTTTGATTCATTCTTAGAATATTACATTATGGATTAATTGATTAACCCAGGGGTTATCGTGATACTTGTAGAGGTCAGTATTAAAATAAGTACTTTGGACTTATATAATTGATGACTTGATTTATATCATCTTTTTTAAGCTCAAACTTGTATTTGTAATCGCCTGGCAAACCATAACCTGGCATTAAAGCCATCGGGTATACGATGCAGATGATCCAATAACGAAAACACAATACCTAGATCTTACAGTTGTGATATGTATTTACAATTATCACGAATAGCAGTTTTCACCCACTGGTCTGGTCTCTCACCACATATTAACCTAGCAGCAACCTCAATCAAACACAATATAACCTTTTTCGAGATGATATACACAGTATCTGGTGATATCCATGTTGACCACACGCTTGGCCCTCCTCCGTCGTCTGGGGTGACGCCTGGTACCGCTCGACTCAGATGACAGGGAGCTGTCCGACATAGGGCGGCCAGGCACCGGGAGGCCAGGCACCGGGTGGCCAGGCACAGGACCCGGGCTCGGGTGTGGTCGTCGGCTCTTGAAGACTCCCAGGCGTTTAAAACCAGTACTCACGGCAGTGTTCAGCCCCTGGACAGAGACTGACAACTTGGCTATGTCCTCTCTCACACTGGTTAACTCCTGTTGCTGGTCCTCTACCAAGTCCCTTAGCCCAGACACTGAGATGTCGTCCTCCTCAGATTCCTGGTAGTCCTCGTCGTCGTATTCGTTAAGGCTGAATAGAGAGCCATACTGGTCTCTGCCTAAGGCACCTGCCGACTGTGACACCTTTGCAGTATGCCTGGTGACTCTGCCTGTGGGTGTAGTATAGGCCTCCTCCTGGCTACCACCTGCCTGCTGGCCACCTGGTACAGGCTCCACTTTCTCCAGGCCCAGAGCTGCTAACTCCTCTTCAGTCATTGCTGACATGGCACAGGCCTTGCCAGTAGGTGGCTTGTGTCTATGCAGGCATGTTATACAGGCCCTCACACCTGACATAGTGGCTGTTCAGGGTAAAACTCACAGAAAAAAAACACAGGTGTGGATCCCTGCTAGTTGGTTATGGTCCAGTGAACAAGGGGACCTTGACCCTGACCTGGGGGATACAGAGCCAGCAGGCCAGGTAGGCTTAGTATAAACCTAAGTAATACATATAAACCAACTGTGACTAATTATACAGGTAGCATTATACTTATATAATTATGGGGTAATTATATACACAGATATACACAGTACATGGTAAGCCAGAGGATGCTGTCTTACTGAGGGCCTGACATGCCCTGGCTACTTCACAAAAATGGCCTCCTTATAAAGGAGCCCTTCACCGAATGTGATCGGACTAGTGGTGACATGCCTGACCAGGGCCAGCACTAACATATTAGTAATGTGAACAAGTAACGCTTAATCCCAGTGGTAACTAACAGCAATACCTGATTGGTAATAAAACATACATGATATACAGTTTAAAAAAAGACAATCCCAGTCACTGTTTAAATGATATACATGTAGATGGCAGAGCTCCAGTACACTGGCCACTGTTAAAGATGGCAGCAAGTATCAATGCTGCTATATGCCCAACACAATAGGCAAACAGACAAAGCAAGAGGATGACAGAAATATCTTCAGCGCAAGTCTTCTGAAAGAGTGCTCCTGGCTGTCCTGTACTACTCACAGAGCAGCTCAGATTCGGGCCAGCAAGGCTCTATTTCCTGTGTCTGGGCTTAGTCCTAACCAGGTTAATGTGATAAACATGGAGGTTTGTAGGCATTCCTTGTAGAACATAGGATCTGTTTTATCTTGGTTCAGATTATTTCAAGGTATGGTCATTAGCCTTTTACCAATTATACCAGACTCTCTTTAAAACAAACATTTTCCTGTAAAAGTAATTGTATCATACATTATAAAGACGTATATTGGAATTATATGAGTTACATGACATTATATGAATTTACTGTTCATATGATTATGGTAAAAAGGACCTACCATACTCACCATAATCTTTTACAAGCATAAGTAAAACATGTATCAAGAGCCATATCCATTGTCTGGTGTTATGAACCTACTATAAGCAGCATAATCTACTACAAGCATAAGTAAATATGCATCAAAGGGTGATAAATCATCTCTGTTCTGGAAACATGAGACAGTAAGCAGCTCCTGTGGCAAAAATGAGGTAGGGACAATGACAAACTGAGGACATTGCGAGGCAAGTCCAAAAGCTTGAAACTAAGTAGAGTAGGAGATATGATGATTGCATCTGCTGCAGTAGGGATCGATGAAGTACCTCCATAGAGATAAATGTGACTTTTCCATATGGCCAGAACCTTTGAGAATACTTTTCAACAGTGTTCATTGCTACTTCATGGGTTAGAAATGAATGGAGATGGACCAGAATGGTTTGAGCAAGACAGGAGGAAAGGGTTATATGTATCTTGATGATATGTATCTCGTCACAATCTATGTAATTGATACAAGCTGATACACATGATGTATATACGTGTATATATATACCTAGAGTGGATTACAAAAGTTATTTCATATTTCATTCTCTGAAGTTAGACCAATCTGCAATGTTAAACTCTTTACACAACCATAGCAAATATCTGACGTCTGTAGGGAAGCCTCAGGTGCATTATAGAATATCTGATTTCCTTAAAGGGAAGTAATTGCAATATGGAGTGTGTCACTGACCCGTCCTGACACATTCTCGTTCATTACACAGCTTGAGGCAGAATTGATCAAATACAGTTCTACTCATTTGTTTGAGTTGCATACTGGCATTCCTTCAAACAGCTGCTCAGCTTTAGATATGCCTCTTGGAAATCTCAGTAAAGCTGCTGTAAAATTTCATATGAAATTAATTTATGATCACAATTGCAAGGGTTCATTATGATTATAAAGGCTCACATTTTCTTTCCTAGACTAGAAGAAATAGCTCCTGCAATGAATTTATAGCAAGTTCTCATTTAACATAGTATAGACAAGTTTTTTCATTAGGAGTAACTGCATTCCTATGAGAAAAGTGCAACAAGCCAGTCTGAGGAGGAGCTATCAATGATTCAAACTCATCTGGAAGACTTTTTAACCATGCAAAACAAGCAGGCCTATAAAAAAGAGTGAAGAAAATTAAACCTTTCACCGTTGGCTGCTGTCAATCTCTGCTGAGAACAAAAACGAGAACTATCCATAAAAACTGTGTGACAACTCCAAAAGAAAGAGCCAATCACTCCTCAGGAAGCATCCCAAGCAAGTCAGGAGACTGCTGGAACTGCTGCCTCTCAATGATGTCCACCAGTCTGTTTGTATAGTACACATATATACACGTTATATGTCCTACCTTCACTTAACTCTCACTGACTCTAACTGACTTAGGTCCATCGCCATAAAAATCATTATTTTCCTTGCATATAATGCACTGACTCCTTAATGCCAACATCATCTTTGCATACAGTAGCATCACCAAAGAGTAATTTTTAAAATCACATATTATTATAATTCTCATTTGTATATATGCGCCAAGCCATCAGGATGACAAAACTCTTTTAATTTCTCTGCTAGCATGTTTGTAACCAACAGAACATGAGATAATTCACCGAAAAAAAGGGTAGTCTATTGGAAAGAATTACTATAGAGAAGGCACCACTACATGGACCCCTCAAAAGGTGTCACTGTGCAGCTACCTCATGCACAGCTTTCACAGCTTGGCCACGGGGCTTGTCTGCAGGGCTTGTTCACAGGGGGTGTGGGGAGGCACCTGGGGGTCCACATGCACTTAGACGGCCTCCTGAGACCCACAAAATAACAGTTATAAAGCCTTACAAACCCGCGGCCCTTAAAATGAATGCAGGGTAACAAATTAAACACCATTAGAATCACACATTTCTACTAAATTAACTTTCCTAGCTCACAGATCTGGTTAAAATTATCTGATTTAAAAGTGACACACACCAAATTATAGCCCAAACCGTTTTATGACTGCTTAAGGGATTCCCGCAGACAGATAACAATAGGGAATCCCCTCAGCGATTAAATTGTAGAGAGAGAATCCCAGTGGTGGGAACAATTCACGGCCCATGCATGCCTGCATAAACAGTAGGCATACCCATCCAACTGATACGGGTGGCTAATTGGTGAGGCTACATACAGTAACTGCTTGCTGCTGAAATTGTGCAATTTATCTCTCCACAAGCCAATTCCATATTGGCGAATAATAAGTGGTCATATCCGCCAATTGCTTAATAATCTTTTGAATAACAATTACTACATACATTTCCTGGGCTAAACTGAATAACTTAATCTCATTTTTCTCCAGTTCTTAGGTATACACTTAACATACACTCCACTAACTAATGTGCCCACAGACCCGCGGCTGTAAATTTTTGTGAAGCACACACACAGCAGCATTCTATCAGATTATAACCTCTCTACACCTCTCTTGCGTTTACCTGAGACATTGTTGGGCTAGTTGGAGTTTTCCTAGCCCTTCAGCCGGATGTAGAAGCTAATAAGCCATGCACACTTCAAAGTGATCACCATTTACTCAGAATTAGATCAGTCATTTAACAGCACAGCTTGTCACATTAACTATTAACTTGCCTATCAGATGTGGTTAGCATAGTTTGTACACCTTGGCAAAAAAGTTATTTGTACTACTCATTCATCATAACCCCATTAGGGCTCAGATGATGCATCAGTTCCATCTTCATTTATCATTATGATACACCTACACAACACCTGTGAGTAATTAACCAGCACTGCTATGATGCATTATACAGACCCTTCAGTATTGTATCCACCCGCACTGGCAACCTACTAACAAGTGCTGGATTCATGACAACAACGGCATGCTGTGCATTAAAATGGTAGTTATAGGTAGAGTACCAAGCTGTACACGAAATACAGTGAAGGGAGCCTTATAGACTGAATATTCCTACAGCTTGGTACAAGGCCTATAACTTATTTGTACCACTAACTGTAGGCAATATACAAGAGGTGCAAAATGCTTTGTTTGCAGCATAAAGTGCCATACAACTGTAAGTACAAGTGTTATGTACTATCCTATACCCTAAGCCCAGACAGGGCTTGCATAGATGTGCAACATGGAAGATAGATCCCCAAGCTAACATGTTGAATAATACTTCGTACTTGATTAAAGACATGTCACATAATGTGCAGGTAAAAAGAATAAGCCTCTCCCAGAATATATGCAGATATAAATATCCTCTGTGCAATAATAAAAATAGTAGAAATGTCGAGGTTATTACTAAGGTAGGCAGCAGGTGTATGAGGCAGGGTGGCACAGAGGGAAATGGGAAGACTGTGTTCTGTCTCTGAATGAGCTTTTGGCTGTGTCTCATGAGATTGTAATAATTGAAACGTCTTTGACTGGGTGTAGTCTTTGAGCAGGTGTAGTATTTGACTGGGTGTGGTCTCTGACCAGCAAGCTTCAAAACAGCTGAAATGGGAGCTATGTACACAGAAAGCTGGGAGAATATTAATGGATATTTTAACACTATATCCTACAAATTTCCCTGCATTTCTGTGTACAAAGCCTCCGTTTCGGCCATTTTGAAGCTTGCTGGTCAAAGACTACACCCATTTCAAGACTACACCCGGTCAAAGACTACACCCAGTCAGAGACCTTTCAACTGTTACAATCTCATGAAACGCAACCTCTTGTGCAGACCCTAGAAGAGTTTTTCTGATTGATGTGAGAACTGAACCAGCAGAGAACCAAACGTGGGGTAAAGAAAGCATGTGTACGCCATTTGTCTTTTATCACTGAAGGTACTTTCCTTCAGAAGAGAGATCAAGGTTGGGGTTGTAGCCAATGATAAAGTAATAGTATAAAAGATGATATTAACTAATAGTCTTTTAAAAGATGAGATGAAGTTGTGGTTTTCTTTCATGCTAGGTGAATCATTCATTGTTGCCTATTCCCACACAAGCAATTTTTCCATTTATTTATACCAAACAGTATACGACAATGCTTCTATCACAAGGCTGATTATCTCTTGAATCGTCATGGCCTAAAAAGCAATGCATTGATTACAGTGATTAAGTCAAACTGTTTGCAAAATTTTAGTTCTGATTAATATTTAGAACAATTGTTTTTCATATTTGGAACTGAATATTAAATATTTTTTGAAGCCAATATCAAATTCAGGCAAGCAGGCCTTTCTCTGGCGCAATGCCTTCATCAATCTTTCCAGGCCCAGGTACCCGAGGACAATGATAGTAGTTGTAAAAAGATGTCTTAAGCCCCTGTTGTTAAGACAGAATTCACATTGGTAGTGACAATAAACATGTTTCCTGTATACTATAGTCATTAATACAATTTTACATAAATCATATGTAAACTTTAGAAGAAGATTGTTCAGAATCGCAGGCTCTTTCTGTCGAAATATCCTTAAGATGTTCCTATGTAAAAGCAGTAAAACTGGCATCCGTGGATTGAAGGCAGTCATTTGGACTGGCAGTCTCTGCTTGTCCATCACACTTTATTTTGTCTATCGTTAGTATCTGGCAGGTTTCTGTATTGACTGTGTAACTGTTCTGTATCCAGCAATCCTAGCTAGTCTCTGATGGTTTGTGTAGGGGGGAGGGTTGGTAGGGGTCTATGGAATACTTTAACATTGGATCAATTGATCCCTTGAGACAGGGACCATACAGTTGATCCTACTAGCCGTATGATCACATAAGCCATCAAGTAGACTGGTCTTAAACGCTCTCTGCACAAATGAACTGAGTCTGCCACCCATATGCCAAAGCCTATAGAGGTACCCTACAATGGTGGGCCCAGATTTAGCCCTTAGATACAAAGTGATTCCGAGCTGTATAATACTGTACAAAGTACTCTTTCGACAAAAAATGTGACCAGAAGTTTGAACATGTGACAAAGCTGACAGTGAGTCATGAGACTGAAAAATCCAATACAGAGCAGGATGCAAGAGGACGAGAGAGTGTTGCATACAGGAAAGTGATAGCAGGCTCTCCTGGCTACTCTGGTGGGTAAGTGTTGAACTAAACTTGAAAGTGTATATAGGGAGGTGAGGAGGGAGTGATGATCATGACTGATCACGAAGGTATCTTCAGATGTGTCAGTAGAAAAGTTTTATATCATTTTCTTTATGTTCACAGGGCACCACAAAGGCTATTCCATATATCATCATCAGGGTGATACATCCCTGACTGGAATGTGCTGGTGATGTATTGGTTCCTGTTGCGTTTTGTACGAGTAAAGAGGCCTGTCAGCATGTCCCCAACTCTCTATTGTTATTGGATGGAACCCTCAGTGTATATGTAGTCCCACCCTGTCTGCAGTCCCTATGGCATGGCAGGACATACTGAGGTTATATTGTCTTAAATTCATGTAATGTTTTACTCAGTCCTGAAGTCAAACATATTTGAAATGTCTGAAGATGGAAGTGCAGTGCAATCTAGCTGTGAGTAGAGTTAATCTAGCTGCGAGTAGAGTAAACGCCTTTAGGGGATGTCAGATTTCCTGGAACGGAAGTTCTTGCGAGTTGGAATGTGTTGAATTTGTTTTAGGCTTACAGCAATTCAGTTATCTATATTTTCTGTGGGTTAAGCTATATGATATAACATTATAGTCACTAAACTACTGTCCATTCCCTGTGGTCCTCTCTAGTAACACAGTCCTATTGACTATTTCTGAATCTAGAATTTTGAAAGTGTTACTGTTAGCTAATGTTAAGAATGTGTTACTAGAGAGGAAAAACAAACCAAAGATGATATCTGTACATTACCATTTTACATCAAAATATATATCTGAAATAGGTTTTCATTATGGTAGCTGTCTAGATAGCAGTATAAACTATGTTTATTTTCAGCAGATCTACAACAGCTATCTGTATAGGAAATGATGAAGACAGGTAGCATGACCAAAATATATCAGTTACCAGCACACACACAACAACCTGTAACAGGTGGTCCTGGAGTCAGCCCAGGTACATAAATTAGGGAGGTGGTGCTTGGAGTCTCAGGTGGGCAGGAAGCCTTTATGTCCACTATCAATATACGACACCCACCTGTAGCTGAGCAGAAACACCTGCCGCTGATACAGGCAGGGGCTTAAAGAGCTTCTCTCTGTATCTGTGGATGAATACAAATTCATACCACTTAAACTACCTCTAATTAATAGGGAAACATGAAAACCAAGAAACAACACCTTTGTGTTGGAAGTATGCAGGAGTAGAACAGAGGTAAAGAAGCTATAAAGTTAATATATCCTTCACATTTCTAGTACTGTTTTAGTCTAGTCTCTGGTTAAGCGTGAGTGGTAATATTGCACATTTAACCCTTTAAGGCTGGCTACAAATATTATAGACCAGCTGTTGGGGCGAGACATCTTTACAGGAACTTTCCCATGGCTGATGCTCCGCCAGCCATGGTGTCAACTATAGTTGATGCTCAGCCATTCATGGCATCAACTATAGTTTGTACTCGGCCATAAAGGGTTAAGCTGAGATATCCAGGTATGATGATTACTGTGTGTATTGGAGTACCAACAAAACCAGCAACTCATGTTGGGATGTGCAGTATAGTCAGGGGGGAATGCCATAATAAAACAGAAGCTAGAGTAGTTTAGCTCCTCTGCGGTGACTAAGAGGAGCTCTAGCTGATGATGGTTGCAGGTGTCTCTGCCTAATGTGTATTGTATGTTTGAGAGTTTTCTTCCTCACTGCCAACTCGCGTTGGGATGGGCATTAATCATGAAAGTCATACAAGATAAACCAGATAGAGAATATTAAAAGAATAATACTCATTGCCTGTACTAAGGCAGGCAGCAGGTTGGTGGGGAAGTGTGACACAGAAGGAAATTGGAAAACTGTGTTCTTCTCCAACTGCCCTCTTCTGCAACCCTGGCTGCATTTACCTGATTAATGTGAGAATTCTGCAGATAAATAATGCCTGCAGGTGTCTCTGTGTAATGTAGATTGTATGTTTGAGAGTTTTCTTCCTCACAGCCCACCAACATTGGGATAGGCAGTGACCTTGAGAGTCATGGGAGAAACAAGATAAACAGGATGGAAAAATGTCAAAGAAAAATATTGTGTGCAAGTACTAAGGCAGGGAGCAGGTTGGTAGGAAGGTGTGACAAACAAGGAAATTGGAAAACTGTGTTCTTCCCCAATTGCCCTCTTCTGCAACCCTGGCTGCATTTACCTGATCAATGTGAGAACTCCATGCAAAGAGACCTTTCTTCCCGGGAAGTGTCTCAGAAAGGTTTTTCATATTAAAGGTTGTAGGCATTATCCAATAGTAATAGTTCAACAATTATATGGCTCATAATTTTGAAAAATGCCACTTTCTGGGGCCAAAAGTCAATAACAATGGAAATTACCTCATGGAAGAATGGGTGTGTTAATGCATCTGAAAATATAAGGAATTGATTATCCCACAGGCAATAGTGAGTTGACTAAGTTATATATATGGAAATGTGAACAATTACTGAATATAAAATTGATGTGTACTCATAAAATAAATCAATATCAAGGTCACTAAGTCTGACAGTTCACTCTTTTGGTTTACTATAGCATTTTCCCTTTTCACAAATGAGTAGCCTGCATAACAAATGTTACTCATGATAGCCAAACCAATTATGACCATGTAATTTTCTAATTCAATTTTGTGACTACAGCAATATTGGAACTAATTTACCTGATAGAGTCTCATTACTAGCTGAATGTTTGTAATCTCTAAAATATTTCCCTGTAAACGTTTAGGCTCTGCATATTAATTATGATCGGTATTTCTCCAAATTCTTATGTCAGACTGCAATATAAGACTTGAATAGAATATAGTTGCTTTATTGAACCTCCTACAAGCACCTCACTGTACTAATCGATGCAACTCCTATTCTCTTGTTGTTCTCCTATTGAATTCAGCAGGGCGTCTGTGTCTTTGTGTACTTTCTTTTAGTTTCTGTTTGCTTAATCAAGGACATTTTTCGCTGCAATGTGAAGGACAATATCTTTGTTGTTGCTAGGGTGATGCCAAGTCTGATAATCTGATATCCTCTGCATAGGTTTTGTGTCCGCACTTGGAAATCTGCACCTTTGTTTTGTTTGGACTGTATAAGCAGCAGGCCTTTCTATACGTTAGATTGAAGCTGCCTTCATCATTACCTTATGGTTTCTATATTTTTCTTTTCCTCCATCTTTAAAATATGAATATTCAATGGTGGTTATACTTATTATATTATGGATTAATAGATTAACCAAAGGGTCATCATGATACTTCTAGAGGTAAGTATATAAGTACTTTGGATTAGTATGATTGTCTGACTGATGATTTGATTTATATCATTTATTTAACCTCAAGCCTGACCAGACCCTGGACTAACATAAAAGTAATGTGAACAAGTGAGGCTCAATGTTTAACCCTTAACCCCATTGGTAACTAACAACATTCACCGATCGATAATAAAATATACATGGTACTACAGTAAAAACACAACTAGTACCGGAAAAGGTATGACCCTGCTACATATGTATGTATATGGCTCACTCTCACCAAATCAGTGCAACTAAAAAAGTGACGTACATGATCGGCGGACGTACATGATCGGCAGACGTACATGATCGGCAGAGTACAAAATCCATCTTTTACCCCCTGCACTACGATGTTTAACTCTCCCAACCATACCTACAGGCTGTAATGTATCTTTGGGGAGTTTATTAGAAGAAAAAAACCTCCCAAAATATTTATAGGGGCCGGAGGGGGGGGGCTCAATGTGTAACCGATCATGTACGTCACATGACGTACATGATCGGCTTGGAATGTCATGTAACATTTCCTCATTACCCACTGCTTCACATGTCTATGATTATACATATGTAGACCTACATCATATGTACACCTTGCTATGATTGATTTATGTTTTATATATGGTCAGAAAGGGTAATTAAGACAGTCAATAAATAATGGCCGATCATGTACGTCACATGACGTACATGATCGGTATTTCAAATGTCATGTAAAATACTCTTACTAGTCGCATCTACACATGTCTAACATCTTACATGTCAAGACACACATCATATGTACACCTAGGTAAGGTTTATTTATGTTTTTCCTTGTTCAGAAAGGGTAGGGCAGTCAATAATCACCGATCATGTACGTCACCGATCATGTACGTCACATGACGTACATGATCGGTATTGAAATGTCAAGTAAAATTCTCTTCCTAGTCGAATATACACATGTCTAACATTTTACATGTCAAGCCACACATCATATGTACACCTTGGTAAGGTTTACTTATGTTATATGATGATCAGAAAGACTGGGGCAGTCAATAATCACCGATCATGTACGTCACCGATCATGTACGTCACCGATCATGTACGTCACCGATCATGTACGTCCACCGATCATGTACGTCCACCGATCATGTACGTCACTTTTTTAGTTGCACTAGTTTGGTGAGAGTGAGCCATATACATGTAAATGGTAGAACCCCAATACACACTTATCTTCACTGGCCAATGTTGAAGATGACAGCATGTATCAATACTTCTATATGCCTAACACGGTAGGGCAAAGTAAGAGGATGACAGAAATATCTTCGGCACACGTCTTCTGCAAGACTGGCACCTGAGCTGCCCTTGGCCCCTGTGCCATCTGGTAGAGGTTGTACTGTACTTCTCACAGAGGAGCTCCGATTCTGACCACAATACCACCAAGGCTTTATTGTCTGTTGTGTCTAGGTCTGGGTTAATGTGATACACATGGAGGTTTGCAGGCATTCCTTGTAGACAATAGAATCTGTTTTATCTTGGTTCAGATTATTTCATGGTATGCTCATTTGGCTCTCACCAATCATACCAGACTCTCTTTAACAACAATTTCCTGTAAAAGTAAGTGCATTATAGACAGGTTGTATTTTGGAATTATAGGAGTTGAGTTTCTGGATCGTCAGCAGCAGTCATCACAGTATAAGACAGAGGCTTTACATTATCAATGAATCTCCTACTGTATGTTTTCTATGCACATAATTTTGATGGGCACCATAGATATAATTCATCACAATGTGCTGCTGCAGCTTATCTTGGAACCTGGTACTCCTATCATTAAGTTTATCGTTACTTTGCACCTCAGCCTACAAGGTCATGGGGAGGGTAATATTCATTGGCTGTTGTTACAAGAACCTACCATAATCACCATAATCTACTACACACATAAGTAAAGCATGTATCAAAGGCCCATAAGCCATCTCCGTCCTGGAAACATGACACAGTAAGAAGCTCCTCTGGCAAAAATGAGGTAGGGAAAATGACAAACTGAGGACATTGCAAGGCAAGTCCAAAAGCTGGAAAGTAAGAAGAGTAGGATATATGATGATTGCATCTCCTGCAGTAGGGTACCATGAAGCACCTTCACAGAGATAAAAGGGCATTTTCATATTGCCAGTCCCTTTGAGAATACTAATTCATCAGTGTTCATTGCTACTTCATGGGATAGAAATGGACGGAGGTGGATTAGAATGGTTCATGCAGGACAGGAGGGAAGGTTTATGTATTTCTGGATGATATATATCTCGTCACGATCCAAGTAATTGATACAAGCTATTGCATATGATGTACATACACCACTTACAGCCTAGCTGATGTATGTGTGTAATCTAGTTACAAGTTGAATTCTTCACACAACCATGATGACATATTTGACGCTTTCTGAGGAAAGCCTCAGGGGCATTATAGAATATCTGATTTCCTTAAAGGGAAGTAATTGCAACCTGGAGTGTGTTACTGACCTGTCCCGTCACATTCTGGTTCATTACACAGCTTGAGGCAGAATTGATCACATATGGTTCCACAGTTCTACTCATTAGTTTCACAATGTATAGTGGCACTATTGGGATTTCTTTAAACAGCTGCTCAGCATTAGATATGCCTCTGTGAAATCTCAGTAAAGCTGCACTGTAATATGTCAAATGAAACTGATTTGTGATCATAATTGCAAAAGGTTTATTATATAAAGCCTCACATTTTCATTCCCCAATTAGATAAAAAAAAAGCTCTTGCAATAAAGCTCTTGCAATTTTCATTTTACTGCATTCCTAGGAGAAAATTGCAATCAGTCAGTCTGGGGAAGAACTATTAATGAAGGACTTTTAAATCATGCCAAAAAAGGCATGCCTATAAAAAAGAGTGAAGAAAATTAAACCTATCACCATTGGCTGCTGTCAATCTCTGCTGAGAACAAAAATGAGAACTGTTCACAAGAAAATGTGTGACAACTCCATAAAAACAGCCAATCACACCTCAGGAAGCATCCAAAGCAAGGCTGGAACTGATGCATCTCTATGATGTTCACCAGTCTGTTTGTATAGTACACATATATACACGTTATATGTCCCACCTTCGCTTAACTCTCACACCAGTTCTGCTTTTAATTTCCTTGTGTGATGCACCGATTCCCAAATGCCAACATCATTTTAGTCTCCTGTAACAGTATGCTGCCGAAATTAGGTGTGGTTCAGTCCTGGTGATCAGCATAGTTGGTACACCTTGGCAAAATGCTATTTGTATTACTTATTCATCATCACCCCATTGAGGGCTAGATGATGCATCAGTGTCATCTTCACTTGTCATCATGGTACACCTACACAGCACCTGTGAGTAATTAACCAGCATTGCTATGATGCATTATACAGACCCTTCAGTATTGTTTTAACGAGTACTGGCAACTTACTGACAAGGGCTGCATCCATGACAACAACGGCATGCCACAGTGGGGGATCAAGGATTGTCTAGAGGAGGGGGGGCCCAAACCTGGCTAACCTGGAGTAACTGTCTGTTTCCTGTGAGCGAAGTGCAGCAGGCATATTAGGGGAGTTTGGGGGCATGTCCCAAAAGAAAATTGTAATGTACTGGACATGGAATGGTGCATTTTAGGACACAATATTTTAAGGCTCAGCCCCCTCCCTCCGTCCAGGTCATTCATACTCCATTGTAGTAGACTATGATGTGTCATATGATATCATATCCATCTCTCTCCCTTTCTCCTGTTTTCTTTTTTCTTTTTTTCTTTGGCGGGGGGGGGCGGGGCATGGCCCATCGGGGCACCCCCTGGATCTGCCAATGTGCTTGGCATTAAAGTGCTATACAACTGTTAGGTTATGTACCACCCCACACCCTAAACCCAAATAGAGCATGCATAGATGTGCACCGGGGAAGATAGATCCCTGAGTAAACGTGTTGAATAATTTCCATTCTGAAATAAGGCGGCAAAGTCCAAATGGTTATATACATGCATGATTTTTACAAGGCTGGATGCTATCTGGGAAAGTTTGTCAATAGAATAAGTAATCAATTTTAACGGTACTACATTACATTCAGACTATAGGAGATTAGCATGTCCCTAATTCCATATACATTTTGAGTCTTTGAGGCTCAGGGGCAACAACCGATACATTAAAACTCCCCTGAAGGCCTAACCCAAGTTTCACATCACAAAGTCAATTAGTATAGACCTACAGATGGTCCCAACTGATTTTGAAGATCCAGAGCAGCCGACCGTGGGTCTATAACTTTCGTGCCATTAACCTCACTCTTAAAACTTAATTGATACTTAACAGGTGGTGTTGGGGGATGTTATACATGTATGTCTGAGATGTTGATAAAAAGAATCCCAGTTTCTTTATGCTTACTGTAGTTCACATCTTACCCCTCACTCTAGGATGGATGTAAATTACACTTCACAGTCAATGTTGCTAAGCCACTCGATGGCAAACTTTCTGAAGAGAAGTCCTAACTGAAACTCAATGAGAGTTTACAGTCAAAATACGTTATGGTTTCAGCTCTAGTGTCTCAAAGACTTCAAGTGACTCAGAGACAAAGCAGTAAAATATTAGTGAAGGAAAAGCAGCAGCGTTGCTGTAGATGATGTCAAACAAGTCTACCCAGCCAATTTTTATCTATGACAGGAGCTTAGGCAATCTGCAACATCCTCTGTAAAGTTACTTCTCCTCCCAGACTCATTCTAGCCGGTGATTTACACTATACCATTAGGGTTTACATTGTAAAAGGATTTACCCACGTCTTTCTGTTCTGTAGTGACCAGTCCACTGGGAACCCCAGACTGGCCCGTGGATAGGACTTCACAGCTTTAGTACCCGTAAAGGGTCAATATCAACTTGCGTTGAATGATAAAAGTCAGTATTTATGAGGAACTTAGGAAGGTATACTACAGAAGTTATAGCTACTTTTGGAAACTGTATCCTATGCTTAAGTTAGAAGCTAGCCAATTTAATGAAAGGTGAATTAACACTTATATCACTGCAATTTTCTACAGTATTCTTATATCTAAATTCAACTATAACCTCTGTTGTAGGCTTCAGAGAATTAAAAATAATTGATGCGTTTACTACAATGCACACTGTGAAATCTCATACAAAGGCATTCACTCAAATATGCACATACAAAAAGGAATATGTCAGCCATTATATGAATCTATGTTGGGTACACTGACACTTTTTGCCTTTTCAAATTCTTTCCCTGGAGCCCAAGTCCTCAATTTGCATGAAAATATGTTTAGAATCCTGTTTAACACTCACTCTTACCCCTCTTACTGATCCCTGTAGCTGACACCCTAATGCCCAAAAACTGTATATTCATGTTGCACGAGAGAATAACCACAGCATTATAGCAGGGAACTATTCATGTAGGCTGCCTTAAAGCGTTTCTACCAGTTTTAAAACCACACTTACACCAGGGGAAAAGTACATACTGAAGCATCCAGTTTGTGTAGGTTACACTTCTGATGATTTTGAGCAATTGTTGACCATTAACTGGTAAAAAAGAAGTGAAAGCTATTTAGAAATGGATAGTGATTAATAGCAGCTACAGTATTACTTTGCAATGGATGGCATTAAGCCTTACTTAGTATCAAATAAGTGTTCTATTCTGATAGAATGATTACAGACATATTGAAATAATGTACCAAAGCCGAGCATGAGTGCATTGCCTTTACTAGTCTTAGCTAAGACAACCCAGTATGTGGTTGGTCAGTCAAAAGGCTGGGTTCTGGGATTGATACAGCTCTGACATGCTATATACACATCACCAGACTATATTTACATATCTGTACCATAGACAATAACTCACAACTCCTCAGCTTGTTGGTGAGTGGCATGGGTTGTGAGTACTTTTACACAGTCAGTATTGACTGACAGTGATGAGTTGTAACATAATTTGGCTTGGCAAGCATTTGAATTGATATATTAAATACCTTATTTATGCTGGCCAGTGTATGTGATCTGCATAAACTAATCGAAGTGATGCAAGAGAAGTAAGGTTTGCCTATCTTGCCATCAATTTATATGCTATGGCATAACAGAAAATAACAAACATCATCTACAATCTCACCCTTAAATCAATGTTAGCCTTTAAGGTGTGGGGAGGGGTGACTTCTGTGGAGTATTAGTACATTACATCAATTGATACATTAAGACAGGGACCATGAAATTAATCCTATTAGCTGTATGATCTCACATATGCCATCAAGAGTTGATTTCATGAATGGCATTAAATCTCTTTTTTTTCTCAGAACTCCAGTTTTGTGCCTTTCATATGTAGCATGTGAAATATATGTGAAACATGATTCAACAGTACTCTGATCTCGCTTTAATTTAATAGTGGCTTTATGTGCACCACTCATACAGGCAGAGCTGTTGCTGTGATTACATCAACTGCTCCTTTATCTATAGGGCACGTAAGTCTCGCGATAAAATTATGTCACAATTTTTCCGCTGGGTCTAACTGAAAATACCTACATCTAAGTTAGCCTAAATTTTATAGCCCAACTCTGCGTATTAGTGGAGATATATGGAGACAAAAAAAATCTCGCATCCTTCAGGCCTGCGAGCAATAATAGGGGGAGCTCGGAAGTTGGTGATTACGGGACAAGAGTTAGCTGCTCTATGGGCTGCCAATGCTAGCGAATTTTTATTTGATTTGTCAAATGTGAAACACAGCAGCAACTAGGTCAGTTGATAGTTATCTGGTGTCTATCTTTGATATAGATCTACTAGAATGGGTAGTGTGAGTGAAGTTGTGTTACACTCAGACCTAACTTGCAGTCTCAGCCCCAACTCCACGGTAAGTAGTATAATGCAAGCACTGTTTATCTCAGGATGCTGTCCATGTATACATCATTTATGCTGCACATTGTGTTTGCCATTAAGTAAGCACATTATCCCTAGGTAACATATCTTATAATAAAGGCAGAAACAAGACTCTATCTCATAGTTCAGGGGAAGTCTCTGTTTCTTTGACACATGCTAATGCTTTATAATGATTAAATGATAAGGTGTCCTGTAATCATTAATATTGGGATCGCATTAAAGGCACAGTGTCTGTTGGGAGATTAGGAGCCAGACAAAAGCTGACAGAGGTAATACCATGGGTCTGATGTGGCATTGGTTATGCACAATATGTGTTGTGCTTGGTCTGCAATGCATCTCACATATAGTTAGGGGAAGGAGTGTCCAGATTATTGAGTGATTGTTAAATTTGATACTTTAATACTTTTCATGAGGTTCTTATGATAAAACACTGTTACGGTACAGTAGAATACTTTAAAAGCCATATGTATGTATATCTATACCACAGCGGGCACAGAGAACAAAGTAATATACACCTCTTGTATACTGCGTACAGCTAGTGGTATATAGTAGTATAATAGGCCTCGTACCAAGCTGTAGGGATATTCTGTGAAGGGAGCCTATATTTCACGTAGAGCATGGTACTGGTCCTATAACTACTACATAAGAAACATAAGCCTTGTGTGCTATCAATAATCTGTGTCGGGAGAGGGGTGTTCAGATTCTGTTCATGTAAAATCTGTGATATCCTGTTGTTTTATTGACAATCATCGTGCCCTGTGATTTCAGTTGATCTATTGTTGAAGTTCACATGATCCAGACAGAAAAATGCTTTTTACCAGATGATTCGATCCCCCATTAAAGTAAACATATTTGTGCAACTAAAATGTCACATTAAAGTCTGCAGACAGGATATCTTTTTTATGAAACTTTATTCTACATGATTTACAGATGTAAAATCAACCTCAGACAGATAATTAAAAAAAAAAAAAAAGGAAATGCTTTGCATTAGTTACTGCAGATGATATTTGTGCTAGGTGAGTGATAAGGCAGACAGCAGGTGGGTTGGACAGTGTGGTACAGAAGGAAATGGGAAGACTGTGTTCTTTCTGCAACTGAGCTCTTGTGCATCCCCTGGCAGCATCTACCTGATTGATGTGAGAACTCTGCCCATAGAGAACCAACTGTGCAGTAAAGAAAGTTAGTGGAGGCAATCTGTCTTTCTCTCCTGAACTGGAGGTTGTAGCCAAAAAAGTCCAACAGTTGTGTGCTGACCCCTCGGAAAATGTGGATATTAATTAATCTGAAAAGTTATGGGACTGGTTATCTAAAAAGCAAAAGCAGATCCATCAAATTATATGAAATGAGAAACAAGTGTTTTTAGGTAGAGATGTCTCCTTAGAATAAATCAATATCATACAACATTGATTCCATTCGACTTAATGATAATCAAAAATATTTGTCAATTTAGATAAAGCATTTATACTCAACCAGGCCCAAATACAGGAACCACGTCGCCATTTCAAACTTTTAGAGTATGTGCCTCATCCACCTTTTCTCCATTGTGTAGTCTGTTGTTGGCAGACATAATGAATGGAACTCATTATATCCAAACCCATCATGAACATGTGATTTGCTCATTCAATATCGTGACAACAAGAATATTGGCGGCAATTTACCCTGTAATCTGTCATTATAGGCTGAATGCTTTGGTAGTTGCTAAAATTATTTCCCTTTTTTTTTCTACATGAGCACAGGGCAAAGCAGTATTTTCATAATTCTGAAGTTGCATGGCAACAACAGGCAGGAATAAAACAGAATACTTACGTTACAATTAGAGCAGACTCCAAGAGGTGGCTCTTTACAGACCTACTATGGGGAAACAGAACACCTACTTTACAGAGGAAATAATGCTAGCCACACTGATATTCTCCTCCTATTGGATTCATGACTCTGGTATAATTTTACATCTATACATCTCTGCTTAGTGACTGTCTCCTTGTGATTGCCTTTCACTACATTTTGTTTCTCATAGTTCTCTGTCTGAACTGGTTTGCTGCTGTAAAGCTTTGCATACTTTGTATTTGATCTTTGAAATATACACCTAGATTTGTCAAGACTGTGTTAACAAATATCAGGCATTTTTCAAATTATTGAATTCAGTAGGCCTATTCCTTCTTTTCCTGCGTATTTAAATATGAACACATTGATGTACTTATACAGTTTAATGAAAGAGCAAAAACTAAGCTGCCCTTGCCCCTGAGGCATTTGGTAGAACCTGACATCTACTTTTTACAGAGGAGCTCAGATAATAATGATAAGGGGCTGGTGTATCATATTTTTGATACCATTACCACCAGGGCTCCATTTCCATATTGTCACTGGGTACATCTGGGATAATGTGTAGAATAACTTAAGACATAACTTGAATTTACGGTTCATCAGCAACAGTTATATTAGACATAGGCTTCATAATCACAATGCATCTCCCGATGTATGCATGTCATATAACTGCCATTGGCAATTACTGGAAACTGCGTATGGTGTAGTATACGATGATTGCATCTGCAGCAGTGGTCGTTCACGAAGTACCTTCACAAGCCTAAGACAGCAGTTTACATATGGCCAGTACCTTCAGAATACTATATACGGGAATGTAAGAGGAGCAGTGGGAAGAAATACAAGCCTTGTTATTTTGGCACACATGGGAATGTAAATAGAGGAAGGTGGGAAAGACAGGAGAAAGGGGTTTTCTACTTCTGGACGATATTATCTCATAAGGACATCTTGGCCTAGATCTGAGCCCGGTCCTGGATCTAAATAAAAACGGCTTACCCTGAATGACAATAAGACAGCATGTGAGATGATTGAATTGGCCAAATGTTGGTAGCTTAAGCTACCCTTATTTATTAAACACAAGAATGCAGATGTGGAGTGGTCTGATGTGAGTCGAGAGGCGTCCTCTTAACCTCTGGTGACAGCAGGTAAACACTAGGCTCACAGTTAGCCTTTATACATGAAGAGTTTGGATGCAAAACGACATAAGCACCAAAATACCAAAAACGGGAAAAAAAATGGTTATAGCCATAGCCAATAGCAAGATAAAAATAATTGTGGAATTTTTTTCTTAAAACATGTCCTCATATAGTAGATAGAGCCTGCGTAAAATGCAGTTTTCTTGCAAACGACATAATTCCAAAAGCGTTTTTTTGCAAAACGACATAAATCCACCTTACTAAACATTGTTTCTGCATGTATGGCTCTCAATTCCTGCATGTGAAATGTCTTAAATAAACATTATTACATATGATGTTGCTCTGGACTGCTAAAAGTAGTATCTCAAAATGAAACCAGCACAAAAAAATGTGAAAAATGGACACAAAAGTGACATTTTATGATCATGTGGATTTATGTCGTTTTGCAAAAAAACTGTTTTGGGATTTATGTCGTTTTGCAAAAAAACATAATTGGGCATATAATATTATTTAAATCAATGAAATATGATGCAAGGATCTTTAATGATCACATGTTGCTGTTTCATTGATGTCCTACTCAAACTAGAAACGTAAAAAAATAAAAAAATAAATGCCTGGTACCAATTTAGGGGTAAATACAGAAAAACTACTTTTGGATTTATGTCGTTTTGCAAAAACACCTGAAAAATCACATTTAATCAGCTATTTTCTCTTTTAATAATAATCAAGGATTTCAAAAATCGATTTCTAGATATTTTATTTATTGCCCATTAATCATTAGTGATAGAAAAAATATTTTCTATTCACCAATTCTTCAAAATTAGAAATGTGCTATTATCTCAAAACTCTCAAAATGGATTTATGTCGTTTTGCATCCAAACTCTTCACATATTCTTGATAATGTACATAAGGATACGTATGTAGCCCATGTGTAAAGACTTACATTAGCAATGATGAGAAACGTGTTCCGTGTGTTTTGTAGTCATTGATATAATTCAACATGTCTGAGGAATAGTGTCTAGAGAATTTAATTATAGTTCAATTCATATGCAGTGAAACTGGTATATAGTACAGCACCCGTTTTATTGGCTGTATCCAGTGCCTTGCAGGTATTAACATTGACTGTGCAACCCTCTTGCATCGACAAATCCTGGCTAGCCTCTGATGGAGGGAGGAGGCTGTGTAGAGTAGGGATCGATCAAATGAGACAGGGACCATACATTCCCTGGACGATACATGCCTTGGTGAAATGTGGTGATGTTGTATGGTCTCTGTTGTAAAATGTATGAGTTGAGAGGCCTATCAGCACGTTGTTGATTCTCCTTGCTGGCAGCTTGGAACCAGCTAACAGGAACAGGGCCGTCCTGTGCGGAAGGCTGGGATGAGGGATTGTGGCTCTAATATGATAAATACTAGTTTTGTCACTCTGTCTGAAATACATTTGAGGATGTCATTATCTTTCCAGAACTTGTGTAAAAGGCGCCCATAATAGAAAGGCACTTCTTCAGGATCTATCTTAGTATTTTAGATAGATTTCAAGCCCTGAATACCCAGTGGTTTATGCAAGACTGGTGCTTACCTAAAACCCAGTCTTAAGATGCAATTGCCAAGTCAAGAAAAATGTTTACTTATATCTACATTTTCCGAAATTATACAAAGAACCCCAGTTTAGCTTTGTTGGGACAGGTGTTAACTACAGCGGCTCAGGAGGGTCAAATCCTTTGGTAAAATTGAAATTGAAAATTAATTTTAACATGCAGAAAAACCACTTGAATTGAAAGTGAAAACTTAACTTTAAGTAGAATGAGAAATGAAGAATTGTTTACTGTCAACTGTCATTTCAAGAAGCTTGTGACAGGTATCTTTAAGTTATGTCATCCACCTCATTTCCCCACTGAGGCCACACTCAGAGGTGCTTTACATGCAGGATCAGTCTTCACCCCCCACCCCCAAGCATGACCCTGTTAGTCTCAACTGCTGGTAATCGCGGGGCAAAGGATTACTTAATGACACATGAAACTAATTATGGAAAAGTATAGAAATGTAATAGAGGCAGTAAAGTGACATTCAACAGGGAGTGTTTTAATCAAGTAATAAGAGGCGTATTAGTTGTGAGCACAACATGTTTTCATCATCTATAATGTCAGGTTAAAGATTAAGCCATGTTCTTTCATCAGCTTGAAACAATTATCTTTTCAAATAGATAAACAAAGGTCAACGAGGTTAAGTCAGGAAACTAGACCTTTTAATTGGTTGAGAGTGGGGCCATATTCCAACAGTGTCCACACACTGATAATAATAGCCCTGGAAATGTTAGTCACTACGGACTACATTTCTTTAGTCACGTGAACGTAGAAAAAACTGCTATACCAAGTTAGTCACCTATGTCTATAGTAAGTTAGTCATATAGTCAACCTATAGTCATGCATTAAAAGAGCTGATTTGGGATATATAGTCAAGTGACTATGAATTTAATACTTTCATGCTCTAAAGTAGTCACACTGACTAATAGATATAGTCCATCATGAGACGGCAGGACAATAGTTAGGACAAGTACCCCCCTGGCATCTACCCCCAAGACATCTACCCTAGGGCCTACTATCTACCCCCTAGGACATCTACCCCAGGCTAACTACCACTACCTAGGACATCTACCCCCTGGGACTTTTACCCCTATGGGCATCTATCTCTTGGAATTTTATCCCCTAGGACTTCTACCCCTTAGGACATCTCCTGCCTTGGAACCTACCCCAGACATCTACCCCCTGGACATCTACCCCCTGGGGCATCTACCCCCTTTACTCTCTAGGACCTTTACTCCTAAGAACATCAACCACCCCCCCCCCCCCCACACACACACATACCCATATGTTTGAGTCATATCATGTGCGGGAGGTAGATTTCTCCAGAGATATCAGGCATCTACCCCTGGAGATCTACCCCCTGGGAATCTACCCGCTTGGACTTTTGTCCAGGGATAGAAGTCGTAGGGGTAGATGTCCTAGGGGTAGATATCCCAGGGGGTAGATGTCCCAGGGGATAGATGTCCTGGGGTAGGTGTCCAAGGGAGTGGAAGTCCTAGAGTGTAGATGTCCTAGGGGTAGATGTCCCAGGGTATAGATGTCCCAGGGGATAGATGTCCTGCAGTAGGTGTCCAAGGAAGTGGAAGTCCTAGGAGGTAGAATCCTAAGGGGGTAAAAGCCCAGGGAATCAATATCCAAGGGGATAAAAGTCCTAGGGGGTAGATTTCCAGGGGGTAGATGTCTAGGAGTAGATGTCCAATGTCCCTTGAGAAATCGTCTCCCTCCACATGATATTATTGTCCCCAGGGGTAAAACTCCTAGAGGGTAAAGGGGGTAGATGTCCAAGGGGATGGATGCCCTAGGGGGTAGATGTCCAGGGGGTAGATGTCCAGGGGTAGATGTCCAACAGGGTGGATGTCCTAGGGGTAGATGTCCCGGGGTAGGTGTCCAAGCAGGTGGATATCCTAGGGGGTAGAGTCCTAAAGGGATAGGTGCCAAAGGGGATATAAGTCCTAGGTGGTAGATTCCCAGGGGGTAGATGTCCAGGGATATATGTTGGATGTCCCTGGAGAAATCTACTCCCTCCATATGATATGACTTATCATGAGCATGACTTTTATGTCCTAGGGGGTAGATTAGCAGTTGGTAGATGTCCAGGGGTAGATGTCTGGGGTAGATGTCTGGGGGTAGATGTCTGGGGGTAGATGTCTGGGGGTAGATGTCTGGGGGTAGATGTACCTGCCCTAGCACCATTGGATAAAGTAGATGAGCATGGGCCATATGCCTGGCACACTATAACCCTTCACCCAGTCAACTTCTGTATATTCTAGTCTGGAAGTCTAGAGATCCACAGTTACATTTCAGAATTTGAACAAAACCACATGATACTTCAATCAAAATTGAGAATGCTTGTGTCCTATGATGCCTTAACTCTCCCCTTACCGATCATACCTTTTGGCGAATTTACCCCTCAAGACCGATTGCGCCTTTAGGCACAAAATCGGCCGTTTTTTGGCCGATTTTGGCCGATTTTTGGCTCTCTGTGCTTTGCTTAGAAATTGGTAGAATCCCATGATTTTTTCTGACAGTGGTCTATGGCATATTGTCTCTGCATATCTTAATCGTTTTGTACATACATTAACTATTCTAAAAATGCTAGACACCTCAACTTGCATGAGATTCATCTCGTTTTCAATATAATTTGAGCAATATTTAAGGCAAAAATCATGAAAAATGTCAAACAATATTGTTTTTTGGGTGAAAAATGATTTTGCCCAATTTTTCATGCTGAAAAAGATAGTACCAAAAGTTTAGGTCTATTTTGATGCATTATGGCCTAAATATAAATAGCCATGGCAACATATACACTAAAATAAGCTAAATTTATAATTTCAAATAGGGCTTTATCTCCCTAATAGGAACACATAGAACGATTTAGGGTATCTTACTTTCTGGTCATTCAATACTGTTCATTTTGTCATAGATGTACTTCTAATTAGAATATTTACAAAATTCTTTCAGTTTCTGAACGGTTAGGCCATCCCTTACATCTTAATATTCCATTTAAATTTCATCTGTAACAATCTGGTTTTGGGAGAGGTGCCTTTATTTGGGACGTGGTAAAGGAAGAGTTAGGTAAATATACTCAATATTAAGAGCTAATGCACAGGGAAATGTGTAAAGGAGTAGTTTAGCTAGAATAAAATGTGCCTACCTGAAGTCAGTTGAGCATTCAATTTTGAATCCTAACAGTTTCCTGTGCACACATTCCTGTGACATCATCAATTTGTGTGATCCACATATAGTCACTACTGACTATCTTATGACTAATATGTGACTAACATATGTAATCACCTGACTACGGGGGTCAAAATATGGTGGTATAGTCAGTACTGACTATAGGTTTTATTATCAGTGCAGTAAAGGCCTACCTATGGCCTCTCACTATGGCAGCCCCCCCGTGACCACATGTGGTGGGATTACAATGGGATTCTTACGTTTTATTCAAATAGGAACGAAAAAGAGTTTGTAGTGTCAATTGATACTTCTGACAGTTTTTACAGTATGTAAAAGAATGCAAAAATGAATGCAATGTGCAGTATTCTCATGTATAATTTCATGTTTTACAGTATGAAAAAGAATAGAACTTTGAATGCAATGTAGAGTATGCTCCTACAACACTTTATGACTTTATGTCATCCAGCAGAGCTACTGCGCTGTAATTACACCAAGTGTTGTTTTATCTATCGGATGCCGTTTTTAGGAACATTCTATTTCACTTGTCAAATGTGCAATACACCAGGAAATAGGTCAGTTGAGAGTAATCAGGTGTCCTTCATTGCCATTGAGAAAGGTAAAGGTGTCTCAGAGATGATCATAGATCCCTGACCACCAATGTACAGTCTTATTAACATGGGTTAATGGAAGCACTCATATGACACTCCAGGAGTTTTAAGAGGTCAAACCTAATATAGAGATGAGCCATTCATAAAATTTTCTGCTTCATGGTATCTAATTCCCGTTTTGGGCTCGAATTCATCTAAAGTTCCTGTACTACATTTAGAACTCTATAACCCCTTATTGAAAATACAATAATTAAATTTGAAATGCTGAGATATATTTAGAAGCATCTGACAACCGGTAGAACTTGCTCATCAAATGCCCGACTGACGTTGAGGTATGGGAAGCACAGACAGAATGCAATGAATACAGGCAGTGGCGCAGGGAGCAATATTTATTGCAAAGCTCGTTCCCACTCCAACCATCGTCTGTGCTCAAAACAGTTATATTTGTATGCTCAAATGGAGTAAAACCTGGCATGAATAACATACATTTTTGGTCTGTGTTAACTGTTGGCAGAGGAGTGGGAGGTTTTAGGGATAATCAGCTATTTGATAATAAAGATAAGAACATGAGCCAATACCCCACACAGTTTTTTTCTGAGGCAACATTAGCCTCATTTGTCACAGTTCAATGCCACCCCCAGGTCAATTTGTGTTTTCGATGATGACTTGACTTATTCAAATGATATGTAGCACCCAAGACCCCTGAGCATCTGATTTTATCATCTGACATGATTTGTAATCCGTCCCCAACACAGACAGGAATCTAGGTATTAAATTAATGCAAAAGAAAAAAATAATTGAAGTCATGTGTTGCCTGCCTGCATCACTCACTCTGGTGAAAACACTACAGGAAGTATTCAACTGATGTCGGCCATCTGATAACATCTATAATGTTAAACTTATGGGCGTCTCGACTGCCAGAGTCACAGCCAATTCTGTCAGTGGAATGCTCGCTCGCCCAGTTCCCTCTCTGTGCTTATAAAAGGTTATATTCTTCAGCTCAAAGAAAGTAAAACACGGCAAGCATGAGATAGATATTTTGGTTGTGCTGATGGGTGACAAAGGAGTACGGTATTAACACATAGATCTGTGCACGTGATTCAGGAATTTAATTCCCCTGATCTTCTGAATAGATATTTAGAGTTCAATGTTGAGGTTGAGGTGTGATTTGTTTTTTTATTGAAAAGACATCTCCTGTTAGGGAGTATTAATAGTTTCCTAATGACTTTCACTGTCCAGGTGACCTCACCTGTGTTGTAAAACTTGGGACTTAAAACAGTAGTTTCTAGAAAAATCAAAGAGATGGTTATTAGATAACTTTATGTCAGAATGTGTTTTTTTTGCTTATGTTCATACCTAGTGAGACAAGTCTGACGGCCCCTCTGGGCCAGAAAGAGACCAACATTTGTAAGTAGGTGTTGTATATTTGTGCTCGTTAACACAGTAACGTGATAAGAGCTTGATCTTAAGTGTCCATTGTTGTGGGGTAGTGAGTGCTAAAGTTCACACTTCTGGCAGTTCCATTTACGCTGGGTCACTCTGCTTTAGCGATACTTGGAAACTTTTCCCACTCTAAGGGCCATAACCCATTAGCCGATTTGGAGGCATTATCGGCCGATACACCCTCAACAAACAGACCCAATGCAGTACTTTGTAGTATAGTTTGTGAATGTATCGGCCGATAATGCCAAAAAATCGGGTAATGGGTTTTGGCCCTTACCATTTTGATAAATGGTGCCCCTGGAGACAGGAACCTAAAAATGGTAAAAAACTAAGATAGGAAAAATACACCCGATACTTTGAAACTTGTTAGCGTCGTTTCTAATACACAGGATATTTAGGAGAGCTTCCTGAGGCTGAGTAGAAATAATATATGTTATATTAATTAAGTTGAGGGACTGTTGTGTGATGGCAAATGAACCAGCGTTCTTGTCACGTGTTTATTAGCTTGTTTGATTTTTCATCTATATTGAACAGTGAACACAGAAGGGAATGGGAAGACTGTGTCTGCCTGTGTGCATGTCCTGGCAGCATTTCCCTGATTGATGTGAGAACTCCTCCCATAGAGAACCAACTGTGGAGACAACATATTCTTCTTTACTGGAAGGGATTTCTTTCTTTAAAAAAAGGAGTTTAAGGTTGTAGACAGAATTCAAAATCATAGTCAAACAGGTGAGTGCTAAGTCATGGTAAAGTGTAAACGTCAATGAGCCTGAAAAGGTAAGGGAATAACAGGTAAATACCTGGCTTGCTGAATTATATGGAAAGGAAAACGAATGATAGAACATTGTGATGTCCTCTCTCATAGAATGAATCGATATAATGCTTGAAGTGATGAAGGTGTTTGCCATGTTTTTTTTCTTTCTAGATGATGCATGTGTGTTTACCCCCTTGATACTGGAATTAGGCTGTCATTTCAAACTCCAGATTGGGCCTACTAGCCTTATCCGCCTTTTCTCCACTGTGTAGTCTACTGCTGACAGACATAATCAATGGAACTCATGATATCCTAGCTCATCATGAACATGTGATTTCCTCATTTACTATCATGACTACAGCAATATTTGCACCAATTCCCCCTTTAATCTGTTATCACAGGCTGAATACTTTTGTAGTTTCTGAATTAAATCCATAATAATTGTGTGGGCACTACATACCAACAGCAAGGAGCCCACAGGCCGAAGTAGTATCTCTACTGATTTTCTCTGCCTTTATAATTGGCATCTATTACCGTTGATTCTCTTTGATTCTTAGTCATCAGAACTGTTTGCTGCACTAAGGTAAATCTTTGCATGCATAACGTTTGTCTTTCATATTGAAAATATATATACACCTATATTTGTGTGGACTGTGTGAACACCAGGCCTTTCTTCAAATTCTATATTTTTATTTCCCTGAGTATTTAGAATAGAAATACATAAAGGTAGTGATACTTTGATTAATTCTTGAAATAATCAAATTTTGTTAATGCATTGACCTATTGGTCATCATAATAATTCTTGGGATAAGCACAAGACTATCAATTTTTGCTCTAGCACTTGAATCTTCACTGCCCTATGATGAGCATGGCAGCACAAAGCCATATGGCCCACACAACATGAAAAGCCAATCAAGTAAGAAGATAGTTGAAGAGTAAGACTTGAGCTGTTCGGACCCCTGTGACATTTTGTAGACCTTTCCCTGTAATATTCACAGTGCTCCTCAAAAAATCAACACGTTGCTAAAGTTTTGATGAAATGTCATCTCAAGATGGACCTGCAGTCTAACTGCGAGTTGAACTCTGCATACAACCATAATGAATTATCCGCAGCTGCAGGCAAGCCTCTGATGCATCATGGGATAATGTATTTCCTTGATTTAAAGGGCAGTTCCTGCACGATGGAATGTGTCTCTGACCTGTCCCAACATTGACTGCTACAATACATGGCACAGCTAGGCAGAATTGATTGAGTAGAGTTCTACTTGTCTGTGTTGCAATGTATGCAGAGATTCCTGCAGACAGCTGCTACAGTATAAGTTATACCTCTTTGAAGGTATGTACAGCTGGCCTATATTTTGTGACATGATGACCATAATCACCATAACAGTTTCAATGGATTTATTATAAAAGCTCATTTATCTCATTTCCAGATCTGTTATTTTGTTACTTTGAGAAATGAGATGAAGAAAAAATTGTTGAAAATCTCTTATACTGATTGACACAATATCATGTTCCCATCTTTTTCCTTTTTCAAATCATGGCTATGCTTTCTATCTGAAAAATTAATGCTATTATTGTCCACGAAAACATTTTTTGCAGGAAAACGCTCCCTGTCCCGCTTAGGGCTTGATGCATGACTCCCTCGGTGACTCTGTTGCCACAATAGAGAGTTATACATTTGGCTGGTTGAGGCGAGAGAATTTCACCAAAAAAGTGTACCCAGTGAATTGAATCTGGTGCCACAAAACCAGTAGAACGTGATTTGTCACACAAAACATCTTTTATGCACAACTCAACACACATACCTTACTAATATGTGTGACCAGGTATGAACTTCAAAAACTCTTGTTACAGCATTGAAACATAAAATACCCCGGCATGAAATATGCCGCCCTGCCCAGTCTCGACACATGTAATTCTGCATGAGACCACCCAATGCCAACCCATAAGGACTTGACATAGGATCTTTGTATATTTTTTGAGTAAAATAAATCACCTACAATTGTAACCTACATGCTTATAATGAGTCAATTGACGAAACCGAACCTACATGTTGCTTCCCAATAATGCATCAAAATAATTTTTATGCTTCATGACTGAAGATAAATGGGCAGTCTGTTGTTACACATGGTCACACTATTGGGTTGTTCTACCTATAGCAAACCCCAAGTGGGGTACTGGGTGTGATCGTACCCCCCCCCCCCCCCCCACACATTGGGAGTGTATCGCCTACAGACTGAGGTTTTTGTTTTGAACTAATTTGTTGGATGAATATCCATGCAGTTAAAAACTAAATAGATCCCCCCACCAAGGGGACCTATGCAAGTCCAAAGCTGGTTGGTCTCCCGACCAGGCAGTGACTTCGACCCCATACCTGGACCTATCAGAGGCCTAGTTTGGGAAACACCTTAGCAAGATGTTAACACTGTCCGGGATTGCTTCTAGGTTGGTCATATGGCACTCTGTGAGTTGTGGAGGGAAATCTTCCTCTGGTCTTGTGATATACTCGGTCACGCTAGGGGCCCACCCATACATTGTCAACTGGTCTGCCCGGACTAGTTCAGCAATGTCCAGGAAAATAACATAGAAACCCTAAGAAAAATAGGCAATTAGCCAGTCCTATGAAGAACTATGAATGAATCAAAAGTATCTGTACAATGTTTATTGTCAGAAAAATGCATCCACAAAAAAAACACTGTGACAAAAGCGGTACTCAATAAAACAAATATATTACTAATTCAGTAAGCATCTTAAACTAGGCGGAAACTGCTGCCGATCCATGATGTTCACCAATCTGTTTACGCAGTCTACTGTAACCCTATGTATGCACCTCAGACTAGGCTTGGTCAGACTAGTGTTAGTTTTATTTAACCCTTCAGGGCTGTAGGCAAGCATCTCATCTGTCTTTATCATATACACCTTATTACATTCTGCCTCATGTTTATTGCAGCTGGTGTGTTATGGAGGGCTGCTTCCTGGGGGTGTTGCTAGTATGAGTGAAACTACCTTTACCGTAATCCATCTGATCTGGCCCGTGAGGAGGATTTTGCCTAGGACAGCAGTACCTTTATCAACATTCTTCATTATCTATGCATATATCATTTGTTCCCTCTTCGAACATATAGAGATCAGAAAAATATCCTTTATTGCAGTATCTCCATTACTTAAGGAATAACCCTTTAAGGATCGACGTCGCGAAAATGTGACATTTGTTGTCATGATGCACCAATACGGCCCCAGCAAGTAACTCGCCGGTGCTGCATTGGTGCATCATGCCGACCCTTCGGGAGTGTCTCAATCCTATAGGGTTGGCATGATGCTTGAATGCAGCCCTGGCAAGTTACTCACCAGGGCTGCATTCATGCATCATGACGACCAAGTGCATGATGCATAAAGGCATCATGCCATCCTTAAAGGGTAAATTAGCTTTCGATACAGCAGCTGTTGATGCCAATAAGCCATACACATCTCACAGCGACCATTATTTACTCAGAATGAGATCAGTCACGTCACAGAACAGGCTGTCATATCAACTATTAATGTGCCCATCAGAAGTGATTCAGCCCTGATGATGATGATTGATGAAGAAGTACGGTGGGTGTATTCACCATTACCCTTTAAAAGACTTTTATCGTTTATATGAGAGTTCTTGAAAAAAAAGAGAGAAAAAACCTTCATGATATATGCTAGATGAGTTTTTGTGACGTCAATCTCTATATGGTACTTTCTGCTTTGACTGCTACAGGCTGCATATTTCAATAGTATGTATATTAGTTATTGCTAACCAATACCGATACTAATGATAGAGAGCTACATGAAATTAACCTTGTCAATTTTTCTTAAAACACAAATGATACCTAAGTTTCATCCTTATCTGTCATCATGTAACCCCAACTCTAAATAATCAACCCTTCTCACCAAAGGCGCCAACCATTTTTTGCCCCCCACCTCCCTTTGAACTTTAATAATCGATGTGTTATTTTGGGCTAAAAAAGACAGTAGTACTTAAAAAGGGGCTTAATTTTTTACGCCTCTCGTTCAAGCCTATAACTACTAAATGAACCCTAAGGCATTAAAACACTATGCAATTGTAAAAGGTGATGTATCACCACAGGCACCGGGCCGATATGGGGTTTGCCTAGAATCATTATCTCCTGTGGTGTATTTTCATTCTGTAAGATTGATCCAAAATTAAACCTGCTGAATAATTCCAATTCGGAAATGAGGTTGCCCAATCAAACTTGTTGTATATATGCAGGATATTAACAGGCATCCCATGGTCTAATGGCTGCTATCTGGGGAAGTCTGAATACAGAATATGTCTAGTAAAAAGTAACTTTGCCAAAATTATTTCATGGACACTGGTAGCATTGCATCAGCAACCAGCTTGTCCATGACCCTAGATAACCTGTGCAGGGGTTCAATGAGCCCCAAGGGCCACATCTAACACGTTAGCTCAACCCTGAGGGCCTAACCCAGGTTTTGCATGATATAGTCCATTATGGTGGTATGATCATGCCAACTGACTCTGAACAGTGAAGGCATCAAACCATTAGTCTTCAACCTTTAGTACTGATCTCACTCTCAACATTGAATTGACATTGGCCGGGTGGTGTGTTAGGGATTTGGTTAAAACCTATATATTACATTCACATAGAGGGATTTTGTCAGATCAAAGACGTTTATTTAAGTAAAGGTCACATGGCAGAGGGAATATTTAACATTCACCCTGGCAAAATGTTAACCACTTTAAGGATCCAAATGTAGAAGATTGAGAGTAACTAATGGACTGGGGATTAAATACCACTAGTCTTGTAGGTATTGAAGATGGAAATATACTATATATTAGCATTTTCCTACATGAATGGCAGTATCTAATAAACTGTAAAACAGATGTAAAAGAGCCTTCATTGATTAACTGAGAACTAGTTTCATCCAGTGTAATTAGTTCCTATATGACTTTCAAGTGTCTCAGGGACAAAACAGTAAACCTTCAGGGTGGGAATGATTACACTGTTATAAACAATGGTGACCTTCAGACCTGACGATCGCTGCCCAGACAGCACTTCTATTTATGACAAGAGGTTCTGCAATCTGCAACACACTGTGCAAAGTGTCTTGTCTCCCTAGCCTCATTCCAGCCTGTGATTTACACCATAGTACACAATGTGAAAGGATATACGTTTGTCTATCAGTTCTGTGGTGACCAGTCCACTGGGAACTCTGGGATGGCAAATGGACAGAACTTCTCAGCTCTAGTGCCCATAACAGGTCAATACTTACTTGTATTGAATGATGCCAGTCAATATCTATGAGGTACTTAGGAAAATACATACTACAGAAGAATTACTTTCAGAAACAGTATCCTATTCTAAAGTTGCAAGCTGGGTAAAAAGGCATGTATACATGGGTATTTGAGGTCTCCATTCAAAAGATGGATTGCTACTGTCTAGTGTATTATTATCAAATCTGTTTTGTCAAATAAAGAACGCCATTGGCTTACACCAGTAATCCTGTATCAGTCCACTTCCGGTTACTGGACCTTGTATCAGAGTTATTTCAAATTCTTGTATCAGATAGCTTCCGGCCTTAGCACTGGTGTATGAATATATATATACCCATTGTTGATGTTTTGATTGACTCGTCTAGGGTTTTACAGGCTCAGTTCCTGGGCCTCAGTGGGGGGCGGGGGGGGGTATAACTACGATCTATAAATAGATACCTGAGCGCCACAGTGTGGCCTAAGTGTGTGTGCGAGTTGGATGGGGGGGGGGGGTAGACTAGCCTATAGAGCGGCCCTCAGACTGTGAGAGTTCTTATATGTAACTTAGTTGTTGATAATTGGCTACAATGCCATACTTCCAGGCCCAGCGGGGGTGATCGAAATACTCAGAAAAGCAGGGTAATTTTTTCATTATTCTAAGCGCAGATTATTCTTTAATTCTCTTCTTCCTTCAACAATTAACATATTTGAATCGAACAACAAGCTCAAATAGTCGAAATGAAGCCAATATAGGCGCCAAGAGAGGGGACTCTTTTTTTCTGTGTAGTCAGAAAAGAGCAGGAGTGCTATGGCTATCTAACACACAAAATGTCTAATATCTCGGCCAAATACAATTTAATAATAAGTACAGTATTGATACCAGTGACTTAGTCCAAGTATCACGTATGAGGCCTCAGACTGATACTTTAAAAATTCTCAACGTGATACTTGGACTTCAAAGTCACTGCCATTAATATTGTCAACGTAATTTCTTTATAGATTATCATATAAAGCATTTTGATTAATGTCCATCCATTACTTGTGTTGATTTGGGCCAAAGCTGGAGAATGAAACAGCCAGACATGGGAAAGGAATGACATTTAATAACAGCTAAGGGCAGTGTGTAATGCATTGTTAGATGTAAGTAGTGTTCCTGTACACCAAATACTGGGGGCAACTTTGGTTCCAGTATATTGTGCTGTAGACCTACAGCAAGTGAGCTTTTGTATATTTACAGCACTATACATGTACTGTATAGGGACTGCAGAATCTTCTGTTACTGTACAGCAAAATTGATTGTAAATCATAGTCTGAAGGTCCTGGGTTCACCTCCCAGTGCTGGTGATAATTTTAACCATCCATGTGAGGGAAAAACGAATTTTAGGTGGATGTAGGTAGACCAAGAGAAGTGGCTCCACCAAGGATTCAACTCACCACCTGTGGTGTTGGAGATGGGCCGTGATCCATTGCGCCACAGAGCCGGTTTTACAAATGGTCATATTGGGATATAAGCTACCTCTGCCATGTCTGTATTAAATGAGCTACAGCCTTGTTGCTAAAGATCCCTGATCAGAGGTGGCTAGACCTAGGATCGATCCAACGACCTCTCGTGTCCATATTACAGGGAAAAGTACTGTAGATCTATAAGTCACTACTGTAACCTGCATCTACAGTAACAGAATTGTACATGTACAATAGAATTTGCTGTATTATTATTTACAGCTAAAGTACTGTACATTGACAGCAAATTTTGCTGTTCACGAACAACAACTTTTTACAGTGTGGTCATATGCCTAGTTCTTGCCATTAGCCTGACTTTGTGGTGTAGGTGGGTGTTCTATGATACATGGTGCTGGTACAAATACAGGTATGACATGCCATACACACATTATATGGCTATATTTACATATCTGTGCTAATAGGAACCGAGCGTGTTGGTAAGTGGCATGAGCAGTAGGTACTTTTACACTAACAGTATTGACTAACAGTGATGGACACAAATATAATTTGAATTGGCTTGACAACCAAGCCCTCTTTTAAGGAACATTTCATACTGGCTATTACAACAAGTCATGATCTACATACACTACTTAAAGGGATGTATTGGGTGTATGTGAAGTTTTATCTGTGCTGCTATAAACTCATATTTGATGTATGCGATATGTGGAAATAGGTCTCAATATAGGAAACATCACCTGCAACCGTATCCAAAAGTCCTATCTAGCTGATGGGTTGAGGGGGGGGGACCTTTATAAACTACTTCTTTCGATCAATCGATCCTTTATAGAGGTGGATGCACTTACATGAATCCCTCTGATTGAACGAGGTTTAACATTGCGAATGTTCATCCGATCCTTAAACAAAAACGTTTTGACCACGTGACTGTGCCAGCTTAAGTAGGTCAGAATGCTGAGGAGGTATTTCCCTGAAATTTCTGTTCAAAAATCCTATTTCGCGCGGATGTATTGGCTTGACATACAGGGTCATTAGATTCCTGAATCTCATTCAAAAAGAAGAAAAGGCGAAATAATTAAGATATTTGTGATAGTTTACTCCATCTTACAGCATTGGATACGACTGCCACAGCTTGACGCTATATTTACGGCCATATTGAATCTCGCGAGAGCAACTTTCCTATAGTGATTATGATTGATATGTAGAAAGCCTTCACCGCTGATTTTACTTTAAGAAAGAGTAAAAACAAAATGAGTGCAATCAGGGTATAAGCCTTTTAGCGTGACTAAGTAAACCTGTCAATTGTCAGATAAGGTCAAAAGCAGCTATGGCTGCTATGAAGTGGTGTAATGCACTGGGTGTGACAGGTGTCATCAGTAGATGATTAAAGCCACAAAGGGCATATTGATTGTACTAGGGATTATTTTATCAAATGTGATGAAGGTAGACATGGCCACGTTTAAAAATACAAATGCTTGCTTTCCCAACCACATGCTACTTCATAACCACACAGCCCTCTCCTTGTAATGACAAAATAAAATGTTGTCAATATTTGAGGAATGACTTCTGTGGCAGGGTAGAACCAAAGTATATAGTACAGTATCCCTAAGCTGGCCCCAACTTGTCCTCGGACACGTCCGAGCAACATCGCTGGTATCTGAGGGGCCATGACCGCGTCACTTCCCCTGTATATTGGGAGGGATTCATACGCAATACCCATCTGCACTTTTAATACTACAGCATCAAGCGCACAGGAACTATTTTATCCAGCAAACCTTTGGTGCCAGCGATGACGCTGGAGAACAGAGGTCGAGATTGGGCCAGCTTGCAGTATCCCCAGTCAGAATGAATAGAACTCCACCATGAGTATTATGCATTGGATGTCACTTGTCACATATATTATGGATGCCCCTTAGTCTCTTTCATTTGTAACTCCAGCAATAAACCTTTCATATGCTGCATTCTAGCCAAGAGTTCAATACCATATTTCAGCAATGCCCTTCTGTCTGCATAATCATAGCCAGTTCTATCATAGATACCCATACTTTGCAGCTACTGCTGTAATTCCATCCGTTTTGCGTTTGATCTATGCTGTAGCTCTTTTGTCTACTCCCTGGCATCACATAGAGATATGTGCGGCTTTGCTGAAATTGTCTCCTTCTAATTCTCCTTAATATAATGTAACGCTATACTCCAACAATATGTTTAAGGTATGATGAAATTGAATTAAACACACAATTAGAAGCAATGGAAGCAAGAAATGTCTACCAGTTTATAATTGAAATGTCTGCAGGAATCTTCACATAGAAAAGAAGTAGAATCACTGTGACTCCCGACTTAATCACTGTCTCTCACCAGGACTCTAACATGACTCGTTAACATTAGCAGGACTCTAAAATGACTCCTATTCTAAGACTCCCTAATGATTGGGAGCCACTTTAGAGTCGTGGAGAGAGTTACCTCAGTGATCGGGGCTGGACTCCCATTTGAGAGTTACAGTGATTCTACTTCTTCTCCCTGTGTTAAGCTTCTTTGCGTACCTAGCTCAGATGGTATGAATCTCTACGTTGACATGTATATAATGATATCAAATTGGCTTTTGTAGTTAATTGTATCAAATTCAAAACAGTACATTTAGTACATTCATCAGTAATGCAAGCAGTATAACATGACGCCACAGTGTAAGTAGTATGAGGAAAGTCATGTTGCACTCAGGCTTCACTTCCAGTCTCAACCCTCTACTCCACTGTCAGTAGTTTAGGAAAAGTACTGTTTAACTCAGGCTATTCTTCATGTAGTATATGATAGCTGCAAATTGTGCCAGGCAATAAAGTGCCCTGCACAGTGTCAGTGTATTAAAAACAGTGTTTCCCTTATGCTGTTCAAGTTGTCTCTAAAGATTAGATATTATTTCAGACCTAATTCTGTATTGTTATGATATGACATATATAAAATGGACAATCTAGTTGGTTCAGGTTCTATAGTCTCTGAATGAAAAACATAAGGAACGAGTTTGGGCTGTCAGCAAAACATCAAGCATAACATCCTGTCAGTAATCTCCAAGCCTCATTAGAGGGTACTTGTTAAGATTGGAACTTTACCTGGAAACCTGACCTGATGGTGGTTGGTGATAAGAGAGCGAGAGGATTTGCCTTCCTGGCCTTCACTCCACAATCATCAAAACCTGAAACTGACACAATTGCACCCATCATGAATTGGATTATCAGTATGGTGTCATGGTTAAGTCAATTAAAATTTTAAAAAAGAACTAAGGAAATGATGAAAGTATGATAAACCCACTAACACACACTGGCAGAGTTTGGCAGAGTTATCAGCAGCAGGTTGTATTGCTTCACACACACACACACACACACACACACACACACACACACACACACACATACACACACCATACCACACATATGTGACTTAGGGGCTTACCTCCTTAGGGGCTTAGTTCCTTAGGGGCTTAGTACAATTTGAGGAGTTAGGGGCTTAGTACAAGTATTGCCCCCTGGGGGAACATGGACACACTATTTGTCTGTGACTTAAGGGCTTACCCATCAATGTTTGTGCTTTAGGGGGTTATATGACTTTGTTTGTAACTAAGGGGCTTAGATTACACTGTTTGTACCTTAAGGCCTCGGGTTATACTGTTTGTGACTCAGGGGCTTAGTGAATACTGTTTGTGACTTGGGGCCATATTAAGTGCTGTTTGTGACTCAGGGGCTTATTAAATACTGTTTGTGAATCAGGGGCTTAGTGGATACTGTTTGTGACTTGGGGGCTTGGTGAATACTGTTTGTGAGTGGGGGGCTTGGTGAATACTGTTTGTGACTCAGGGGCTTAGTGGATACTATTTGTGACTCAGGGGGCTTAGTGAACACTGTTTGTGACTTGGGGGCTTAGGGAAAATTGTTTGTGAGTGGGGGGCTTGGTGAATACTGTTTGTGACTCAGGGGCTTAGGGAATACTGTTTGTGACTCAAGGGCTTAGTGGATACTGTTTTTGACTCGGGCTTATTAAATACTGTCTGTCACTTGGGAGCTTAGGGAAAACTGTTTGTGAGTGGGGGGCTTGGTGACCACTGTTTGTGACTCAGGGTCTTAGACAATACTGTTTGTGACTGGGGGGCTTAGTGAATACTGTCTGTGAGTGGGGGGCTTAATGGATACTGTTTGTGACTCAGGGGCTTAGACAATACTGTTTGTGACTTGGGGGCTTAGTGAACTATTTTTGACTGCAGAGCTGAGGTAATACTGTTTGTGACTTGGGGCTTAGTGAATACTATATTTCATCTTGGGGATAACGGAATAACGTTTGCAACTTAGGGGCTAAGGGAATATTTACTCAGGGGCTTGGAGGAATACTGTTTGTTAATTTTAAGGTGCAATGCTATAGGGAATACAGGATACTCAGGCTGGGGGGGGGGTGAGCCTATTCAATGATTTCAAATGAAAAGGGCTCTTTAAAAGGGATGTGTGGTACATAGACAGAGCTGCACACTTCAGTGACTTGAGTCAGTGGTTACTTCACGAGTGGTGACTGTCCTGTTCTGCTTGTGTTTATTTCAGGGTATTTCAAACTTAAACAGACGTGCAGCCCATGTTCTATGGTGTTTGTTTGCTTTACTTTTGCGGTTTTTGTTTACTTCATAGTCAAAAACACTAATCCCCTAAAGTACAAACTTCTACTATGCCCCTAACTAAGACACTTATCACGGAATGTCACAACTAAAGTTAAATCTCATAATTTCAAAATGGATCATAGATAGAAACACTAATCCCCTAAAGTACAAACTTCTACTAAGCCCCCAAATCACATACACTTATCACGGAATGTCACAACTGAAGTTACATCTCATAATTCTGAAATTATCTATTTAGAAGCGCTAATCCCCCAAAGTACAAACTTCTACTAACCCCCTAACTCACATACACTTATAACGGAATGTCACAACTAAAATTAAATCTCATAATTCTGAAATGATCTACTTAGAAGCACTAATCCCCTAAAGTGCAAACTTCTACTAAGCCCCTAACTCACAGACATTTATCACGGAATGTCACAACTAAAATTAAATCTCATAATTTCAAAATGAATCAAAGTCAGAAACACTAATCCCCTAAAGTACAAACTTCTACTAAGCCCCTAACTCACAGACATTTATCACCAGAAGTCACAACTAAATTTAAATCTCATAATTTCAAAATGGATCATAGATAGGAACACTAATCCCCTAAAGTACAAACTTCTTCTAAGCCCCTAACTCACATACACTTATCACCATGCAAAAGTCAAAACTAAAGTCAAATCTCATAAATCTGAAATGATCTACTTAGAAGCACTAAGCCCTTAAAGTACAAACTTCTACTAAGCCCCTAACTCACATACACTTATCACCATGCAAAAGTCAAAACTAAAGTCAAATCTCATAATTCTGAAATGATCTACTTAGAAGCCCTAAGCCCCTAAAGTACAAACTTCTACTAAGCCCCTAACTCACATACACTTATCACCAGAAGTTACACAGAAATCAAATTTCGGAAATCAAATTTCATAATTTCAAAATGAATCATAGTCAGAAACACTAATCCCCTAAAGTACAAACTTCTACTAAGCCCCTAACTCACATACACTTATCACCATGCAAAAGTCAAAACTAAAGTCAAATCTCATAATTCTGAAATGATCTACTTAGAAGCAGTAAGCCCCTAAAGTACAAACTTATCACCAGAAGTCACAAGAAAAGTCAATTTAGATATTTCAAAATGGATCATACTCAGAAATAGTTAGGCCCCAAATTACAAATTAAAAAACTTCTAGTGTGCCCTTAAATGACAGACACTAGTCACTTAAAATCACAAATGCCTATGAACTATATTCAAAATATACATCCTCTAGTCGGCACCCACCCCCTGAGACAGCCCCAGACATCCTCCAGTCGGCACCCACCCCCTGAGACAGCCCTTGACATCCTCCAGTTGGCATCCACACCCTGAGACAGCCCCTGACATCATCCAGTCGGCACCCACACCCTGAGACAGCCCCTGACATCCTCCAGTCGGCACCCACACCCTGAAGCCTTCTTGCTGGTGGTCTGGCATAGGATCCCTCCTCAGTCTGAGATATCAAAGGCCGTGGTTTGTCTGGCCCTGCCTACTATGGTACTAGCCCAGGTATGTAGGGCCAGGCAAATAAAAGAACACTTGCTATCCTTCGAAAAGAGTAGGGGACGTGCCCCGGTAGCGGTTTTCTCCCTCACCTCATAGATGCGGTCATTCATTTCATAGATTCGATCATCCATAGATGCGGTCACTGCTGTATTTTGGGCAAGCAGCATATAAATATCTGTCCTACTACTGCAAGGCACTATTTGTGGATGACTCCTTGCCAACTTGAGATGTCCCGTGAGGTACTTGATGTACGTCTGGACGTTAAACAAATCAATCAATCAATCAAGCCCCAGACATCCTCCAGTCGGCACCCACACCCTGAGGCAGCCCCTGACATCCTCCAGTCGGCATCCATACCCTGGCACAGCCCCAGACATCCTCCAGTCGGCACCCACACCCTGAGACAGCCCCTGACATCCTTCAGTTGGCACCCCCACCCTGACACAGCCCCTGACATCCTCCAGTCGGCACCCACACCTCAGACAGCCCCATACATCCTCCAGTCGGCACCCACACCCTGAGATAGCCCCATTTATCCTCCAGTCGGCACCCACCCCCTGAGACAGCCCCTGACATCCTCCAGTCGTCACCCACACCCTGGCACAGCCCCTGACATCCTCCAGTCAGCTCCCACCTCCTGAGACAGCCCCATATATCCTCCAGTCGGCACCCACCCCCTTAGATAGTAAGAACATAGAGTCTTCATCACCCCCACCCAGTAAACAAATAACAGTATACAGCAAACAGCACCCTGTCTACATCACCCCCACTCCCCCTACATCACCCCCACTCCACCTACATCACCCCAACTCCCCCTACATCAACCCCACTCCCCCTACATCAACCCCACTCCCCCTACATCAACCCCACTCCCCCTACATCAACCCCTACCCCTTAAATCACCCACACTCCACCTACATCACCCCCACTCCACCTACATCAACCCCACTCCCCCTACATCAACCCCACTCCCCCTACATCACCCCCACTCCCCCTACATCAACCCCACCCCCTTACATCACCCCCACTCCCCCTACATCACCCCCACTCCACCTACATCACCCCACTACACCTATATCACCCCCACTACACCTATATCACCCCAACTACACCTACATCATCCCCACTACACCTATATCACCCCCACTACACCTACATCACCCCCAACCCGTCTACATCACCCTCACTATGCCTACATCACCCCCCACTCCACCCATAACACCCCACTACACCTACATCACCCCCACTCCCCCTACAGCACCCCCACTACACCTACATCACCCCCACTACACCTACATCACCCCCACCCCGTCAACATCACCCTCTCTCTGCCTACATCACCCCCCACTCCAACCACAACAACCCACTCCCCCTACATCACCCCCACTCCCCCTACATCACCCCCATTCCAACTACATCACCCCTACTACACCTACATCACCCCCACCCCGTCTACATCACCCTCACTCTGCCTACATCACCCCCCACTCCAACCACAACAACCCACTCCCCCTACATCACCCCCACTCCCCCTACATCACCCCCATTCCAACTACATCACCCCCACTACACCTACATCACCCCCACCCCGTCTACATCACCCTCACTCTGCCTACATCACCCCCCACCCCTCCCACATCACCCACACTCGCCCTACATCAACCCCACTCCCCCTACATCACCCCCACTCCCCCTACATCACCCCCATTCCAACTACATCACCCCCACTACACCTACATCACCCCCACCCCGTCTACATCACCCTCACTCTGCCTACATCACCCCCCACCCTACCCACATCACCCACACTCCCCCTACATCAACCTCACCCCCTACATCACCCACACTCAACCTACATCACCCCCACTCCACCTACATCACCCCACTCCACCTACATCACCCCCACTCCCCCTACATCACCCCCACTCCACCTACATCACCCCCACTCAACATCCAACACCCCACTCCACCTACATCAACCTCACCCCCTACATCACCCACACTCAACCTACATCACCCCCACTCCACCTACATCACCCCACTCCACCTACATCACCCCCACTCCCCCTACATCACCCCCACTCCACCTACATCACCCCCACTCAACATCCAACACCCCACTCCACCTACATCAGCCCCACTCCACCTACATCACCCCCACTCCACCTACATCACCCCACCCCCTTACATCACCCTCACTACACCTATACCACCCCCACTCCACCTACATCACCCCCACTCCACCTACATCACCCCCACTACACCTACATCACCCCCACTTCCCCTACATCACCCCCACCCCTCCTACATCACCCCCACTCCCCCTACATCACCCCACACCTCCTACATCACCCCCACTACACCTACATCACCCCCACTTCCCCTACATCACCCCCACTCCCCCTACATCACCCCACTCCCCCTACATCACCCCCACCCCTCCTACATCACCCCCACTCCCCCTACATCACCCCACACCTCCTACATCACCCCCACTACACCTACATCACCCCCACTTCCCCTACATCACCCCCACTCCCCCTACATCACCCCACTCCCCCTACATCACCCCCACTCCACCTACATCACCCCCGCCATGTTTCTCTATCCACATCAGCTTCACTCCACCCTCATTGTCCAGTCTATTGCACCCTCATCCTGTCTCTATCCTTCATTACACGGTCTATTGCACCCTCATCCCGTCTCTATCACCCCTGACCCCTTTATATCACATACATCCCATCTATAACATCTAAAACTTGACCGTCTATATCACCATAAACCTATCTAAGTTGCCCTCACTCCATCTATGTCACCCTCGGTCCATCCATGTCACCTTCACTCCATCTATGTCACCCTCACCCTCTTTTATTTCACTCTGACCCCATCCCTATCACTCTCCCCTATCCCAATAACTGTTAGCCAGTGCCATAGGTATCTGGATAAGGCATCAGACTGTGGGGAGAGGGGGCATGTAGCAGGGACCCAGTCTTTAGTATGTCATGTGGTTGGTTAATGGCTTAGAGGCTTTGCCAGTGTTTGTACTTTAGGCCCTTTGCCAGTGTTTGTACCTTAGGGGCTTTGCCAGTGTTTGTACCTTAGGGGCTTGGCCAGTGTTTGTAGCTTAGGGGCTTGCCCAGTGGTTGTACCTTAGGGGCTTGACCAGTGTTTGTACCTTAGGGGCTTAGTTGATGTTTGTACCTTAGGGGCTTGGCTAGTGTTTGTACCTTAGGGGGTTCCACCAGGGGGCACCACCTTATGGTATGGGTACAGACAGGGAGGTTACAGACTCCTCTGAGTGGAGTTTATGACTTAGGGGCTTAATTTTTAAAGTTGGTCTCAGATGAAAGCTTAGCCCCTAAGGATCATCTGAGCAAAGTTTGTAAAATCCTTAGGGGCTTAAGCCCCTAAGTACAAACTAAGCCCCCAAGGTGCCGACAGACACACGATTAAGCCCCTAACTCCAATTTATAAGGACACACACACACACACACACACACACACACGTGCACACATTAATGACCTACTTTGTGGTACAGTGCGAACTGCCAAGACCCAACATGTAGCAGTCTCTGCACAGATGGTGCCAGCTGAGGTTGACGCTAACTGAGTGCTCAGTGCACCTGAGTCACCACTAAAGAGGCCTCTTCAAACATGCCTCTACATCTCCTCTGACATCTCACATGTCTTATTCGGTAAACACAATTTTATGAGGCACAGCACTATAATAAAACTGCAATCATATGTGACTCGATCTGCGAAAAAAGGCTCTTAATGCAGGGTGGACTAAGTCCCCTTTTCCTAGTACATGTGACATATTCTGTTTCCACTTAGATAAGATCATGCTTTTTCAATCATGTTTTGCTGTGACATTTAAAAGGGAAGAGATGGCATATCTCAAGTTAATATAAACATTTATCTACATTGTAAAGGAAAATCAAATCGTGTGACATCAAACTGTAAAGGCCTTCTGTCAACCCCACCGTTGAATGAAAAGATATAAAGGTAGTAGTTCATAATCCCCACCCTCTCACCATCATCTGTGGCAGGCTCCTTTCCAGTCATCGTTCATGGCCTGCTTGTTATCTCTGCACTTAATAACCTCAACACACTTCTTATCCTCTGCCTCAGGCCCCCATTGTTAACCCTTAAAGGGTAATACACATGCCCTATGCCCTTTTGCTGGTAGGATGCTTGAACATAGTTCATCCTGCCTGCGATAAACATTGCTGCAAGATGATGGCAAATTGAACATGAAGCCTTAAGGCTAAATTCTCCGACCACTCCTGTGGTTTCACACCCAGCTGCCCTTTGATTCAGGTTCACTACACTCAGCTGCTTCCCTTGACAAGGTGGTATTGCCTTTCACTACAGAACCACTACCCCTTACCCTCACCGACACGCTCACTTGGTCCATTCACAACCCCTAATCCGCCCATCTCCCAGCTCCAAGTAAAGCCCCATTATTTCTGTCTTCCTCTAACCTCTATTTCTCACATTACCCACGCTTCCATCCCCCAGCCCTCCCTGTTCCCGCTCCCTCACTACCCCTTTATCTCCCACCTCCCTCTACCAACACCCTCAACACGACCCCACTCATCCCTCTGTCAATGGGCACACTGCCACACCCAGTAGCCAATCAGCAGGGCGGTGGGCGTGGCCTGGGGGAGGTGGGCGTGGCGTGTTGGTGTGAGGGGGCGTGGCCTGCAGGCAGCACGTGGCGGGGTGGTTATAAGGCGAGCTGCTCGTGTGTCGGGGTGAGCTGCTCACAGTGACAGCTCAGACAGCGGGAGGGGCGGCAGGAGGAGTACAGGCAGTAGCAGCACACAGCAGGGTAGTTGGCAGCTGTCTCAGCATCCTGCCAGGCCAGCTCCACCACACAAGGAGGCTTCTGTCACACTGTTGCTAGGCTTCCCTATACTTCCCCGACCAGTGGATACTACACATCGGGTTGTACACATCCTCTGCTATAGCTTCACCGTGCTGTCTCTGTCTGTTTAGGATAAACAACTGACTGGAGGTACACACGGTGCTGCTGGTATGTATGGACAGTGACATAGAATAAAGAGTTGACTGGGAATGTGTATAGAGGATACACACCATGTGATTGGGCACATATGAAGGCCAGTAAATACATTGAATTCCCGTGGATAACAGCACGTGTTGGATTCAGTCCTAGTCCAGTCTGGAATTAAACACCTCCCAATTCCTTCTTCCATCTGTCATCCCAACACTTGTCCAGTCGAGAACCACATCGGCAGGAACTACTGTAGTGGATGATGACCTGGGATTAACTAGGCCCCTGATTGGTATCGACCTAGTCAGTAGCACTCCATACGTATAGAGGATACTGCACCCACCCCATACCACTGTATGGTAGGGTACGGCCCCTGGGACCTACCCTTATTGAACCGCGGCAGGAAGTATGTGGATAATGACCCAGGATTAGTGCCGTGGGAATACACACACTGAGTCTGTATACAGACTCTGTGGTCTGATCTGTATTGTAATCAGTTTGTGTTGGAGCTACATCTGGATACAGCAGTTCCTGACCAACGTATACCGTGTGCAAGCATGTATAGCATAGCATTTACAGCTACTTGGAGAGTCTGTGTGTAACCAGTAAATTCCTGGTTCTGGAAATATCATATTGGCTTTGTTTAAGCCTCTGTCTGCTGGAGTTATAACAACACAAGCACGTGCTATCCTTTTGCTCCAGCACTACTGACAAGCTGTGCCTATACTGTATGTCGGCACCTTACTGGAGAGTTGATGCGAGTGTCTGTACTTGGAATACCGGATAATAATCTAGCTTCATAGGGCTATAGTACCTATATGTATACTTACGCAGGGATAATAACAACACAGGCACGTGCTCCCTGTCCCTCTTTACCAGCACCCTGACATCTACCAACAGCACGTACAGCAAAAACAGCACCACTAGCACGTGCTACCCTAGTACTGCCCCAGCAACCTGAGGACAACAAGGTATATATATTGACTTAAAGGTATGAATACTCAATGCATAACCGTTATTGCCTGAGTGATATGGCCTTCAAGAGTAATATATTCCCTGTACACACGTGCAGGAATAATGGCAACACATGCCGTCACCCTGTAGGAACCCGGATACCGAACAGCCCACAGGGGACCCAGCCATCTACTTGTGGTTCTTGATGGAGGGGTCCCCTTTCGATTTTAAGAAATGCCCATGTCACCATATCGAGCTAAGAAATCCCATGTCCCACGCTACTATCTGGGTCTAGGGCCATACTCCTATCCACCTTACTATAGTACCTAAGAACCAGGGAGGAAGGCAGGAGACCATCAAGGGGTGCATTGTGCCTAGTCAGCTGACAAAACAGCCACAGACCCCCTCAGTCTCAGTCTGTGTCACCCTAGAGAGGGAATAACGGCAGTGGCAGCACCGGGAGGAAAGAAAGGGGCAACCAGGGGCGGGGGCACTGGAGTAAATCAAACAGCAATCAGCCAGGCACCTGGAGGGGCGCCTGGAGGACGGCGGAGGTGGCAGGGGTGTGAGGGGACTGCGGCAAGAGTGGGACAGGCAATGTGTGGGTGTGGTAGTCTAGCTAAGTCCATTCTAGACAAGGGACACGGGTACTTGCTGCTGTCTAAAATGGGCTAGGTAAGACTGGTACCATATTTGAATCAGGACCCTTCCAGTAGGAATCCCTGGTGCAACTGAATGTACTGCTACTTGTGAATAGTATACAGAAGTAGTAATAACTATTAGTAGTATAGTATGTATCGGAACGGGACTATAGTTAACTACTGTTTATTACTCAATCGACATGCAGCCAATCAGAGGCCTCCATTTGGTCACGTGACCCCCTCATTTGCATAATTACGTAATAGGCCACGCCCCCTCATTTGCATAATTACGTAATAGGCCACGCCCCCTTGATCACCAGCCAATCAGAGGCTTCCATTTGGTCACGTGACCCCCTCATTTGCATAATAGGCCACGCCCCCTTGATCACGTGACCCTTTCATTTGCATAATAAGCCACGCCCTCTTGATCACCAGCCAATCAGAGGTCGCCATTTGGTCACGCGACCCCCTCATTTGCATAATAGACCGCGCCCCCTTGATCACGTGACCCCTTCATTGACATGATAGACCACAACAACATCACGTGACTATCTTTGTTTGTAAACAACACCACGTGGATCTCTTTGTTTGTAAACAACACCACGTGGCTCTCTTGTTTGTAAATAAGACCTACTAAGTTTAGGCATAGGTAACAGCAGTGTTTGTAAATAACGCCTACTATGTTTTCAGTCATAGGTGTCTAGAGCAGCAGCAGCAGCAGCATCTTCAGCAGCAGCAGCAGCAGCAGCAGCCGCGTCATAAGTGTCTAGAGCAGTAGCCACGTCATAGATGACTAGTGCAGCAGCAGCAGCAGCATCTTCAGCAGCAGCAGCAGCAGCAGCAGCATCATAGGTGTCTAGAGCAGGAGTAGCAGGAGTGTCATAGGTGTCTAGAGCAGTGGCAGCAGCAGCAGCAGCATCATAGGTGTCTAGAGCAGGAGTAGCAGGAGCGTCATAGGTGTCTAGAGCAGTGGCAGCAGCAGCAGCAGCAGCATCATAGGTGTCTAGAGCAGGAGTAGCAGGAGCGTCATAGGTGTCTAGAGCAGTGGCAGCAGCAGTAGCAGCAGCGGCAGCAGCAGTAGCAGCAGCAGCATCAACAGTATCTTCAGCAAAAGCAGCAGCAGCCGCGTCATAGGTGTCTAGAGCAGCGGCAGCAGCATCTTCAGCAGCAGCAGCAGCAGTAGCAGCAGCGGCAGCAGTATCTTCAGCAGCAGCAGCGTCATAGGTGTCTAGAGCAGCAGCGTCATAGGTGTCTAGAGCATCAGCCGCAGCAGCAGCAGCATCTTCAGCAGCAGCAGCAGCGGCAGCAGCAGCCTCATCAGCAGCAGTAGCAGCAGCAGCAGCAACATCTTGAGCATCAACAGCATCTTCAGCAAAAGCAAAAGCCCGTAACTTAGCATCATGGGCATCAGTCATAGCCGTAACAGCGACACTGCGACTAGCAGAAGCAAAACAGGCTATTTTTTTAGCAGCTGTACAAGCATTAATAGCATTAGCCCTAGCAGCAGCCGCAACAGCGACACTTTTAGCAGACGTTGCAGCATCAGTAGCAGCAGCATCGGTAGCAAGAGCGGAAACAGTAGCAAAAAGATTAGCAGCACGAGCAGCAGCGGCGAGAGTAACAGCAACGTTGTTAGCAGCATTGGCAACTTCGTATGCTACATGTGTAGCACGAACAGCGATACGAGCTTCACGTTTTGCACGAGCAGCAGCATTAGCTGCAGAAGTAGCCCTCACACTTTCCAGCCACCCGTACGAATCTTGATAAAAACTAACTTCCACCTTACGAGCTTCACGTTTTGCACGAGCAGCAGCATTAGCTGCAGAAGTAGCCCTCACACTTTCCAGCCACCCGTACGAATCTTGATAAAAACCAACCTCCACCTTGCTACTTGTTGACTCATCAGTAAACATGGACGTCTCCTCATGTGGTGTTGTCGCGGCTCTGTAGTAGTGTTGGGATTGCTCACATTCGGTAGAACGTAGAGTGATTCCTGATGACGCCATGCTGAAGGTGGTTGAAGAAGTGTGTGGGACTCATGTTTCACTCTCGCTTATGTACTAGGCTCCGAGATAAGCTTCTTAACTCAGGAGGAAAACTCTCACTAGGAAGGCGACCGGCTGTCTACCTGTGTAGGCGCGGGTTCGTTACATCTTTTAATCCTGTTCGACCCTCCGAGGAAATACATGAAAAAAACAAAAGACTCGAATCCGCAGACAGTAGGAAGCTATAAGGAGCTTAACTCGTGTTTGATTTAAGCTGTCTACCACACGCACGCGCTTGTAGTCACAGCTAGAGTGGCAGACTTCTGTCCGCCCGCTGGCGCATGACAATCGACTTTAGACACCCCCTGTAGTTTGTTTTTTTGCATACACAGTTGACTAGCATCTTAAGCTCTTACTCAGCTATAAGCCCATATACATGTAACGCGCATTACTCTTCTTTATGGTAATTATCAGATCGATTTAAGGGTGGAAAGGGCTTAGGTGATGTAGATCCCTCTCTAGCTGAAAACAGGCTTAGACTATAGCATGTAGGCAGCTGGCCGCGTTAAACATCCCTGTAGTTTTTTGTATACACTCTCGATCCCCTCTCTAGGTGAAAACAAAAGCTTAGAAGATGAGGTGATCCGGCCACCGGCTGGCGCGTCACACCTGGCGTTAATCACCCCCTGTAGGCTTTGTATACGCTCTCTAGGTGAAAAACAAAAAAGCTCCCTCCACGGGCTGGCGCGTCACACCTGTCGTTAAAACGCCCCCTGGAGTCTTAGTATACACAGGTGCCCCGCCTTATCTATTCACCAGCTATAAGCCCATATACGTGTACATGCGATTTTTGATACCCTCTCTGGAATAGGGTGGGGCTCAAGGTGAAAACAAGATTAGTCCATTCGCTCTCTCAGCTATATAAAGAGCCTCAATTGTTCTTGCAACAGCACTTCACCACCTGTACACTATCAGTCACGAGGCAGATGTTTGCGGCATGGGTCATACAGGTTACCTACTAATAGCGGTTTGGGTGAGTAGATCACTTTTTTCCCCCTAAAAAACAACAAAAAAAAACCCACTTATGACTCAGGTATGTATATGTAGCACTGTTAGTGTAAGTACACAGTAGAATCTACTGTACTATAGACTCGGCCCTCTGAAGACGGCGGAGCGCGTTAATGCGCGGGTCTGTGGCGGCGTCACTTGTTTTTTATTCTAACTAAAAAGTCAGAAGTCGATCTACGACCTATCAAAGACAAATTTGTGATAAGTTCAAACTAAATAAGAGACAGTTTGAGCGTCTCTTAGTCGCTGTCAAAGATGCGAATAACGAACGCGCTGAGGGCGGGGTTCAGGTCACGTATAGTTCCTTGCTCTTTCGTCAGATGGCGCCACAATAGGGGATTTGTACATTCCTACGATGCTCGCGAACATTTCAACGCATAATGAGCTATATAGGCAACAAAGTGTGCTTCTGAATATATTAAAATATAAAAACAATTCAATATTGTGTATTTCTGATAGAAATGAGGCAGTTTCTTTGAATACCAACTAAACTATAGCGAGATGAAAAATACCACACCATATCTAAGGCTTTATAAAAGATACATAGGCAGAAACTCTCGCCGAGTCGGTAATCTGAAAAACGAACCAACTCGTTGTGCCACAAGGGCCCCCACCCAACGGGGGCCTTTTGAGCTCAGTCATGTTGTTTCTCAACACTAGGTGTAATTAATTACGCCCATGTTGAGTAGCATCTACTAACCAACTGACAGTGTCAGTTGGTTGGCCCCTCTTTAGGGGCCACACAATAAATAAAGAATAGAGACCTAAGGGAACGTTCACAAACGTCCACCCTTCCTACGGGGTGGGTGGGTCTTTGGGTTTAGTGACAAAACAGCGACATGTCAGCTCTCTTTTTTTTTTTCCAAGTCTACATATTATTTATGATTAAAAATTTTAAAAAAAAAAACCACGATAATAAAGTGCGCTGATCAAAAACTGAATAGAAAAATAACCAAAAATAGGTTGGTAGCTGATCGGTCGTTGTCACACGGTGCAGAAAATTTACTGCATATCGGACCAGGGGATAGTCTGGCAGCGACCCGCCACCCCGTTCACAAGCTGTGTACAGCACCCCGTTTCTCTTTGTCCATATTGGCTAAAAAAAACAGGACATTGTTGACTTGGCTATTTTACCCGTCTGGGTCTTATTATTTAAACACCTCGTGTTGACCCTGTGGGGCAGCGGGTACATGGAATAAACGTGTCCAAGTGCACGCTATCTAACACATAACCGAAGGTTACTGAGTTATGTAATAATAGTTATGTAATAATAACTGACCTATGAGGTCGCCAGTCAGTTTGCCGTGATTATTTTGACACACTCTCAGTTACTCGTAGCACATCTAATACATAATTAGACTCAGCCTCATATAAGACAGTCTCGGCCACGCAGGCTGCATATCGGACCAGGGAGATAGTCTGGCAGTGACCCACCAGCCCGTCCACAACCTGTGTACAGCACCCCGTGTCTCTTTGTCCATATTGGCTAAAAAAAAACAAAAAAAAACAGGTCATTGTTGACTTTGGCTATTTTACCCGTCTGGGTCTTATTATTTAAATCACCTCGTCTTGACCCTGTGGGGCAGTGGGTATATGGAATAACCGTGTCCAAGTGTACTCTATCTAACACATAACCGAAGGTTACTGAGTTATGTAATAATAACCACCCTATGATCCTATGAAGGCGCCAGTCAGTTTGCCGTGATTATTTTGACATACTCTCAGTTACTCGTAGGGTATCTAATACATAGTTAGACTCAGCATCATATAAGACAGGCTCGGCCACGCCGGCTGCATATCGGACCAGGGAGATAGTCTGGCAGTGACCCACCAGCCCGTCCACAACCTGTGTACAGCACCCCGTGTCTCTTTGTCCATATTGGCTAAAAAAAAAAACCCAAAAAAAAAACAACAAGTCATTGTTGACTTTGGCTATTTTACCCGTCTGGGTCTTATTATTTAAATCACCTCGTCTTGACCCTGTGGGGCAGTGGGTATATGGAATAACCGTGTCCAAGTGTACTCTATCTAACACATAACCAAAGGTTACTGAGTTATGTAATAATAACCACCCTATGATCCTATGAAGACGCCAGTCAGTTTGCCGTGATTATTTTGACATACTCTCAGTTACTCGTAGGGTATCTAATACATAGTTAGACTCAGCATCATATAAGACAGGCTCGGCCGCGCCAGCCGCATATCGTACCAGAGGGATAGTCTGGCAGCAACCCGCCATCCCGTCTACAATCTGTGTACAGCAGTCTGGACCAGACCACCAACTCTGGGTATAGCATTCTGGATGCCTGTAGCAAGACTGGATCTAACCCTTTAATAGTCGCATAGCACTTTAATGTGCAGTGCCCGTTGTCGTCATAAGTCATGAATGCGGCACTCAGAGTTCCTCACCAGGGCTGCATGCATGCATACACTGGCATATCGACAAAGGGCGTAGCGCATTAAAGCACTATTGCCACCTTTAGCATTAAAGCGCTGAGGGTTTTATTTTTTTGATAGTGTAGAAACCAATATCTGTCTAATTAAACCCCTTATCAGTGCTGTTTTTTTTTTGTTTTTTTTCACATACAAAAAGAATTAGGTAATGGCGCTGCAGTACTCTGAAAAGCGGTGGCGGTGAATTTCCATTTAGATCTTGAAAAGGGGGGCGGTCAGATGTCGTCAAGGCTCTGATAAGTAGGGCAGTTAAAATCATATGATTACATTGAGCTAATTTTCTTGCTGAAAGGAATGAATAATTGTATTTGTATAAAATTCACACACACACACACACACACACACACACACACACACACACACACACACACACACACACACACAGGACACCTGATGATCTCCACACGATGACCTGATTGCTCTTCCTAAAAAAAAATGCCCAACTCGATCTACCTACTCAACAGGGTTTCAGTGTATAGCGTATTAGGGTTTTTCTGATGCGTATATTATATTGAGATTGATTTTCAACTTTTGTGATCAGTGGTTGGTCCTTAAAAGGACCGTTTGGTAGAGAGAGGGTCGCAGGGACCTTGCTGCTGAAGCGGAGGGCGTGGTCATAACGCGTGGCAGTCCTTCAGCAGCTCCTCCAGCACGGCGGGCGGTAAGCCTTCCTCCATGCAGACTTGCTGCTTGACCTGCTCCACGCACCGGCGGATGAGTTGATCAGCGACGTTCTCGATCAGCTCATCCACCACACCCTCTGCTTCAGCAGCAGTCCGCTGTCTCTCCTCTCTCTGTAGCGAGGCTACGAACTGCTTCTCCACGGCCGCATCGATCATAGATC